>NNCF01128630.1:74174-103194 GCA_002313205.1 Laupala kohalensis | reverse complement strand
GCCCTTGATCGGAATTGATGGGATGGTCCCTTGCTTCTTTCCGGAGAGTAATTTAGCTTATTATCCCCCACATGGTCATACGCAGTTTGCAACTGCTTTTTGACAATAAAGTTTAATTATTTATTAGAATGAAGGATAGGGGAAACGGGAGTATCCAGAAAAATCGTCCACCACCGCGAATTCGACTTGGATCAGGCAGGTTTGAACCAGTGTTACCAGAGGTAAAAGGCGGAGTAGTTGGATTGAGTCCCTCAGTCAAGGTATCCTAATCCTCTTGCCACCCTTCCCAAAAGGGTATATTTGGATTGGGTCCCTCGGTCATTTTCTTAATTACTTTGCCTCTTGAAGAGGGTGGAAAAAATCCCACCTCCCGGACAAACTGTACATACCATGCATGGAAATGTTCCCCCTCCCTATCTCCAGGGTGGGACGCAATTGAGACCGTTCAACACGGAATATTAATGCCTATATTTTAAAAAAAATTTATTTTGGCTTATAAAGAATTCAGCGTCGGAGTGTGCCCCTCCCTAAATTAAAACACTCATGTTAGCAATTGCGGTATTTCCTTTCGTGTGGTCTCTAATTAGCGTATGATCGCCACCACACGGAAACGTTTCGCGACCACTCCTGAATGCCCCATGTCAACACGAGTGACGCATGAAAGGAGAGCGTGTGCTTTGTGCACGCGAAGGAAGAGCAATGGAGAGAGGAACGCTGGGAACAGGGGGAAGGAGGAATGACCGAAGTCCCGGGAATAAATAGCCGCACAGGGTGAGTGATCGAGCGGGGGTCGCCACGGTTGGCGCGTCGATCGGTCGGACTTCCGCTACCTGCACAGTTCATCCGAGTCGAAGACAGACGGGGGCGCTTCTTTAATTTCAAACTTTTATTTACTGTCACGAGTTCGTTTACTCTAAATCTTGTATTCGATTTTTTATCACTTTCGATTAACCGGTTAAGTTGAAATTTGGTGCCCATATCGTCTCATTCATCGTCCTGGCGTGTCAATCACTCTTTGACAAAACGACCCATATCATTCAGGAATAATTTCGTCTAATTCCCTTACCAAAAATATAAAAGATATAAATAATTTGAATCTCTTCAAATCCGTCGTAAAAACCTTCCTAACGGGTTGTTTTTTCAACCTCCCAATAAATATTGTTTTCCATATACCTCGGATGATATAAGTAATGTTAATTTCTCTTATACTCTATCATGCCATTGTTTCCGTACTCTAGATTCTGATTAAATTCCTTTATTTTGATGCATGTTGAATTTTATCCTTTTTATTTATAAAAGATTATGGCGAAATGCACGCAACCTTGACACGGTTGTGTATACATTATCTCCGTAGCCCCATCCTCGCTCGGGTTTTTCTTCGCTTTTTCTTCGGGTAGTGGAGGATTTTATATAGGTGGGAATGTCATTACTGCTTATTATTAATCTCAAATTTTTACTGCTCATAATATCTACAATTCATTTTAGAGTAATAAATAAATAACAGTATGTACTTATTAAATAATTTATTTTATAAATATTAAATCCGCCGCTTCCTTCGGACACTTGATTGGGATGATGGGATGATCCCTTGTTTGTTTCCCGTGAGTAATTAGTTTATTATCCCTCACGTTGTCATATACAGTTTGCAACTGCTTTTATTTTACGAAAAAGATAATTTATTATTTACATATAAGTTCGATTACAAGGAAATATAAATATATGTAACACAAATGAAAACTTTTTTTGGAATGAAAAATATTTTTAAACCTATGAGGACTGACCAAGAAAGGAACATTTTGTAGTTTTTGATTACTTTTTTCATACATTTTTGACTTTCAATTTTACTGAATATTTTTATCTTTTTTGTACAGGATTTTTAAATAAAACCTTTTTTTAATTTTTTTGTTTCCACTTTCACTAGTGTTGACCTTTTTAACTTTGAAAGAAAGTGTCCCATACTCTCCGAATTAACAAAACAAATAATAAAAACAAGTGTGATTTATTCCGAGAATAAACAAGAGATTTATCATTCTAGGCGACCAGTACAGATGGTATGATGATAAAAAANTCCGAGAATAAACAAGAGATTTATCATTCTAGGCGACCAGTACAGATGGTATGATGATAAAAAATTCAAGGTCCTACATGAACCATGTACATATTTGAATGTTGTGGGATGAAGTCCTGGTTGGTGATGGATGCCATGTGGACAGAGTGATGGTCCCATATTATAAAGCTCAGTTTTTCAAAGTGATGCTCCTCTATCCACTTACCAAATTTGAGCCACGTTTCCCCCACAAAACCTGCACAAAGGGCCGAAACTCAAAATACACGTATATAGTTCCTTAGGCTGAGTTTGGAAGCACTGATACATGCGTCTATAATCCACTCCTACAGTATGTGGAACTTAAAAGAGTACACTGCTTACATTTGTGTTCGGATGTAAGTATGGACACGTGGAATGTTAGAACAATGTTGAGATCGGGAAGAATGAATGAAATAGTGAATAAAACAAAAAGATTTGGATATGACATAATAGTGCTACAAGAAATGAGATGTAAGGGACAGGGAAGAATAGACAAGAAAGATCTTCTCCAGTGGCCCGGAAGAAAGAACAGGGCAGTTTTGTACAGGATTTCTAGTACACGGCAAAATGAAGAGAAGTGTGATAGGATTTCAACCTATATCAGATAAAATATTTAAGCTTAGAATCAGGGCAAAGTTTAGAAATATAACTGTGTTATCAGTATATGCACCGACGGAAGAGTCAGAAGAGGAAAGGAAAGAATTGTTTTATATGTTGTCAGAAACTACTGAAGAAGTGCGAAGGCATGACATGATTATCATCTTAGGAGACTTTAACGCTAAAGTGGGAAAAGAAGATTGCATGAGGGCAATAGCTGGAAAATACACGCTACACGAAGAGTCAAATGAGAATGGTTTCCATCTGGGACAGTTTGCAAACACGAATGGACTCATTATTAAAAGCACTTGCTTTGATCATAAGAAAATCTATAAGGGAACGTGGAGGGTGCCAGGAAGCTCAATGGTGAATTAAATAGATCGTGCCTTGGGAACAGTAAGACATGCGACGTCAATTATCGACGTAAGGGCATGCAGAGGACCAAACTGCGACTCCGACCACTATTTGGTAAAAGTGGTTGTGAGGCAGAAATTAGCAGTAGGACAGAAGAATCAACCTAGTTTGAAAAAAAATGGGATATGGATATTTTACAACAACCAGAGGGAGAGCAAGAATTCTAGTCAAAAATGGATAGCATTGGACAGACAATTGAAGAAAAAATGGGAATAGATGAAAGGTGGAAAATAGTGCAAAGATCAATACAATGTGCAGCACATGAAGTACTGGGTATAGCAAGGAAGAAGAGGAATGAATGGTTTGATATAGAGTGTGAGGAAGCGATTACAAGAAAAAATATTGCGAGAGCGAAAATGTTACAGAGGGAAACGAGGTTAAGTAGAGGAGAATACGAAGAGTGTAGGCGACAAGCTAATAACATCTGTAAGAGGAAAAAGAGAGAGATGCTTAAGGCAAAAATGGAGAGCATAGAGACACAAATGTTACAGAAGAGAACCAAGGAATTCTACAATTAAATTAATTTCTTCAGGAAGGGATATAAATCAAGATTGAGTGGATGTAACAATAAAGAAGGTAACCTATTACAGACTGAAAAAGAAATAAGTGAAAGATGGACTGAATACTTCCGAGAACTCCTCAGCGAAGAAGGGGAAGAGAGGGAAGAAAATGAAAGACGGGTGAACAGATAGGACCAGAACTACTTATAAATGACACCACATTAAGAGAAGAGGCTATAGGAAAATTGAATATCGATAAGGCAGCCGGGAAGGATGGGATAACAAGTGAGTTGGTTAAGAACTGCAGTGAAAGAATGTTGAAAGAGATACACGAGCTGATCGTTAGGATATGGGTGGAAGAGCGGATACCTGACGAATGGGCAAGTGGAATAATTTTTCCAATATATAAGAAGGGAAATAAATACGTATGTATTAACAATCGTGAAATAACATTATTGAATGTAATTTATAAAGTATTTATAAAGTAATTTATAAAGTGTTTTACTGCAATATTTGGCCACATATGCTGAAGAGGTAATGGATGAAGCTCAGTGTGGCTTCAGGCAAAACAGAGGTACCGTAGATCAAATATTTGTGGTTCGCCAAACGATGGAAAAATGCTATGAGGATAATGTAGACTTGCACATGCTGTTTGTAGATTTTAGACAAACCTTTGATAGTATAAACAGAGATTAGTTATATGCGTACATGGATGAAATAGGAATACCACAGAAATTACTTAGAATGACTAGGATTACCCTGCGAGATGTAAGAGCAAAGGTGATGGTAGATGGAAGAACTGGAAATGAATTTGCCCTTAGTAGAGGAGTTAGACAAGGGGATGCGCTATCAGCCACTCTGTTTAACTTGGCGATTAACAAGATTCTTCAAAAAATTTCGAACACCGGAAACATTATGTCTAAGTCTAAGCAAATCTGTGCGTATGCAGATGATGTAGTACTGATAGCTAGGAATAGTACATATTTGAAAGAAATGTTTCTTGAAATGGAAGATGAAGGTAAAAGAATGGGACTAGAGGTGAATGACAGTAAAACTATGTATATACATATGACGGCCATAGAGGGCAGAAGAAGTCGAGATGACATGGTGATAAGAGGTCATAATTTTGAAAATGTACGAAGTTTTGAATATCTGGAACCTTGTTAACTAGCAACAACAAAATAAGTGAGGAGATAAGCCGCAGAGTAATGACGGGAAATAGGGCATATTATGAAAATCTGAAACTGTTGAAATCTACTTTGTTATCCAGGTCTACAAGAATTAAAATATATAAGATACTTATTAGACCAGTAGTGATATATGGTTCAGAAGCTTGGGATCTATTAGTTGGGGACGTAAATAAATTGAGAATATTTGAAAGGAATGTTATTAGGCGTATCTATGGTCCAATACATGATCAGAATGGTTGGAGGATAAGAACGAATTCTGAAATACAAAATATATTGGAACAGGAGGATATAGTTAGATTGATCAAGGCACAGAGACTGAGGTGGCTGGGACACGTGGAAAGGATGGGAGAAAATCGTATGTCTAGGAAAGTGGCTAAATCACGAATGAAAAAAAGGCGACGCAACAGGTGGAGTGATGAAGTTGAAGCTGACCTGACGACAATGAACATACGTCCATAGAGGTCAGCTGCACAGGATCGAACTAGATGGCGGAATATTGTAAAAGAGGCCAAAGCTCACACAAGGCTGTAGTGCCGGATAAGTAAGTAAGTATAAGCTTACATTTGTGTACAAAACCCTGATGAAGGCAAAATAAATTACTGAAACGTTGTAAAAATGTGTAATTGTTGACCAATCCTCAAAACATATACATTTACGGAAATAAGTTTAGATTTAAAAACATTAACATGAAGTCATATATGTGTTGCAATTTATGTTATTTTATTTTGGTAATATTCACTTCTGACTGCATTTTAATTTAGTATTGGTAGGTAAGTCATTAGAAAGTTGTTAGCTAGTGATTTTAATCCATACTAATAGATAAATGCGTAACGCGAAAATGTGTCAGTCTGTTTGCTACTTGATCACGACTAAACCACTGAACGGATCGTGATAAAATTTGGCAAGGAGATGGTTTAGATATTCAGGACGAACATAGGCCAGTCCTGGCTGAACATACGTATTCCAGAATGAACATACAGTGTCTCGTTATTTCCATTTACTTAAAATTTTTATGTAAAATGAATAAAGTGAGAGTGAAAAATATATAATTTAATTAAATAATCAAAATAAAAAAAAGATACAAAATGAAACATTACACAACGTGTTGTTAACATCAGTGCTGAACCATGGGAAAATACGAAACGAACACCCATACACTGAAGCACATTTGTTCAAACTAATGCACTTACGACTTTTATGGTATAATAATAAAAAATACATTGTAGTTGTAAATGTTTTATTTAATTACACAATTATAAATTTCTAAAGTTATATCAAAGTATTCAGAAGCACAGACAATACGGCAGCAAAAGAGATATGAATAAATAATTAATTAAAGCTGGAGATATGTTAATCATTTTTGGGGGAAATAACAATTTTTGTGTCATCTATCGATATCTCGATTACAAAATTACACATTTTTCTATTTTTGAAGACGTTGGCATCTGTAATAAACAAATTGTGTCTCAAAAACAGAAAAACAAATATTTTATAATAATACACAACAGTTACTTATCACAGCATTTCAGATCTCAGCATTAATTGAACACATCTTCAAACGTATTGTATCATTTGCAACTGTAGATATGATGATATTAAAAATAACATCCAACATAAAAATAATACGCAGAACACTTCATTGAATTCACGTAGGGTTATTTAATTTGACATGATTTGTATCGCAACTTGGCACATTTCCTGCTGTAAGATTTTTTAAATTTTGCTCCATATCAAACGTACGATCAAAGTTCCCTAGGGCAAGAATTATTTTTTTAGAAAATGCAAAATTAAAATAATAGATGCTTCAGTAAAGAACTTAAGAAGTACATTTATTAAAGAATTTAAAGCAAAAATATTCCATTTATGATTTTTCTTCAAGGAATTAATTTAGAAATGTGGAAATAAAAAACAAAACAATTTCTTTAAAATTCGTCTAGTACTAACAATTCATATTCATCAAAATACGACAAAATAAAATGTTTATCAAAATAATTAACATATATCGTTATGTGCTCCAATAGAATACTCAAATCTAATACTACCTTCCGGCAAATGTACGTTTGAGTTCCATCTCCGCCATAAAGTAATCATTTCCAGCCATATTTCAAATTGTGACAAAATCTGTCAGAGACCGTGCATTAATTTTACCGAACGCGAATGGTATTTCAGCTTCCGCGTATATCACAGAACAATGCTTCGCGAAAAAAGCATATAAAGCTAAAGAGAACGAATGAACCTTTCACATCCTTTTAAAACGCGGTATGAGTTCAATGCAAAAAGAAAATCCACTCCTTCGAAATCAAAATGAAAATGATTTAGATAATGCGCTTGATTTACTTTGACTTCTTCGTACACTCAAGCGTAGATAAATGGTACGTCACGCTCCTTGTATTGCATGAACTTAAATTTAAATGTTGCAATACAATACTCGGAAAAGTTTTGTGCTACAAAAAATATTACGAAACTGAAAATATCCACACTTGGTGTTTCTCTAAGTTTCTTTTTAATTTTCAAGATTTGGTTCTTGATATCACGCACCCTATGTTCACTCTGTAAACAGTTCAGTTCATAAATCTTCGATTTTGCGAATTTACAAATGTAATATTTGGAATTTATAAATGTAAATCTAAATTAAATATCCTCATGTTATGATGTTACCGCGAAATAATACGTCAAGATTAGATTTTTGGACAAGGGAGGGGTTTAAATGAATATATCAATGTTATGAGGTGAATTTTCAGGAAGATGATTCTTTAATATTCTAGCATTAGTTCTCTAGATACTGATTCAATTCCTTCTTTCGTGCATGTTGTTTTTGCTCCTTTTTGTTTTAATAGTTTATTTCTTGGCACGGTTATGTTGCACGCAACCTTGGCAGGGTTGCGTACATTATATCTGTAGCCCCATCCCGGCCCGAGGTTTTTTTTTCTTTCGGTTTTCCTTCGGGTAGTGGCGACTTTTCCTTGGGCGAGAATGTCATTAACACCTTTGCTTTATTTATCTCGAATTTTTACTGCACAAAATATATAAAATTAATTTTGGAATAATAAATGGACAACAAAACGCATTTATTAAATAATTTCTTTTTTAAACATTAAATTCGCCACTGCCCTGGGGCTCTTGATCGGAATTGACGGAATGGTCCCTGGCTTGTTTCCGGAGATTAACTTATTGTTAGTTTATTGCCCTCCACGTGTTCATAAGCAGTTCTAACTGCTGTATGTTGCTAATAACCATAGACACTTCTTTGTTGTTGTTTTCTTTTTTTTGCCATTTATCGGTCAACGCTGCATAAAATCAGCTTAATTTCGTAAATAAGCTTTCTATGCTTCAAGTGTGAACTAAGATGTGGGTCAATGTTTTTATTCCGAAAGTGGGTCAATGTTTTTAGAAAAGTATCCTCGCTTCCCCTCTCACCCAAGGCTAGAAGTCTAGGTCATGCACGCAGATGTATCGTCTATACTGTATGATACGCTAGTGAAATTCTAATCTCGTTTGATGGGACCACAAAATCATTACTAGATCGATACCACATCAGTCGATCAAAACCACACGAGTAAACCTTCCACCCTGACGCAATGTGCGCCCAGCCGCCNCCCCCCCCCCCCCGGATCAGCCGCACTCGCTTGCAGGTCGCAAACTACCTTGGCTACCAAGTCACGGATACAGAGCCACTCCGTTGCATAATGTAAGAGCAGACATTCATTACTCACAGATACAGAGCACCTACAACTCGCGCCCCAGAATCCTATATGGGTTGACATGATCCCTTGTAAGATTCGAGCCGACGTACGTCAACTCAAGTGTTCTACGAAATCGTTATCATAATGAGTATCTCCAATTCACCAGATGGATTCCCTTGTTTTTTAACGCAATTATCTAGAGTGAATAATTAAAAATTACAGACACCTTTACTAATGTTTAAATGCGTAACGCAGAAGTGTGTCTGTCTGTTTGCTACCTGATCACGACTAAACCACTGAAGGATTGTGACGAAATTCTACAAGAAAATTGAGATGTCCCAGATGAACATAGGTTAACGTTTATATTAAAAATGTGTGATAAGAAAGATAGAAAAGGCTTTTGACTATAAATGTCAATCAAATCGGGAAAAAAAGAGTTATATTTGCTTACGCAGCGTTAGACAGGTTACGAGTATGGATGGCAATATTGTTTGCCTCAAAAAGCTTTTAAAAAAGTCCGCGACAGCATGTGTCCATCTAACAAAAATTAAATTAAATCACCGTTAAAACGTTTTTAAAAATAGAAGGTTAAAATACTTCATATTAAGAGAAGAATTGAAGAAAATAATCAATCATCATCAAATTTAATGGATTATTTGTTTTGAGCGTCCAACAAAGATAGTAACGTATTTAAAACGTAAAATTTCGACGAATTCAGATTTTACAATAATTTTAATGAAATGGTGCAGCCGCGTCATGCCTCAGAAGCGAAAATTGGACCGGTGCGGTTTTGAGAGACGGTGTAGTGTATACGGTCAACTTTTGTATTAAATTTGTATTATTACTAATTTGAAAAATTAGGATGCTGTACACGTTTTCAAATTCCAGTACGGAAAAATATTGGACTTACTATATAGATAGCTTTTTATTATTTTTCTGATTAAAAGAAGATTAGTTTAACAAAAATCCCGGATAACGGCAACTGGGTAATCAACTAGTAGGATAGATAAATTAGACATTTTATGAATAAATATCGGAAAAATAAAAAAAATGCTTGTTTTACTCTTATCTAAGCACTTTCATATGTTATCTTTAGAATTCCGTACGTAAATAAAAAAATATTAGCTTTTTTATAATTAATAAATGTATAAATATTTTGTACAAATTTTGTTCGATGTAGGTACACAGAAATAAAAAAATACATAAAAAGTGATAAATAAATAAAGATTATTGTAAAAAAGCAGTTGCACAATGCGTATGACCACGTGGGGGATAATGAACTTAGTAACTCTCTGGAAAGAAGCAAGGGTCCATCCCATCAATTCCGATCAAGGGTCCAAGGTCAGTGGTGGATTTAATACTGATAAAAAATTTAATCAAAGACGAACTGTTATCATTTTATTATTCCAAAATGAATCGTAGATATGCTGTCAATAAAACAGTGCGTTAGTTTTCTTAAGAACTTTCTAGAATGATTCTTTCCTCATACACTGAGCAGATGATGCATCGGCTACCTTGAACAACTTGTTGGGACATCAGCTGACGAAGTCACTTGCCAAGAATTGAGTGACGATTTGTACATCGCGTGAAGAGCATGCAAAACGCACTTCTCTGAAAATAGAATCTCGTCTCATATAACAATTATAATTGCAAGGAGTTAAAAACGTACACAGAAAAAAATATATATTAGAAATGGAACGGGATGAGGGTTAGTTGTTGTATCACGTTAAACGTAGTTCTTCAATTTATAATATTTTGTAACATTTCCATTATTTTAAATATAATGTGCGGGTATAGTTCTCGGATAAATTAAAAAACAAATATTACTTCTTTAATAAATTTTACTCACATAAAATATGGAGCCCTAATGAGTGGAGACTGAATATTCGTCCATTCAAGATCCAGAGGAAATGTCAGTAACACACACAATAAACACTTAATCTTCGCCGTTTAACTTTTCACCGTGAAAGTGTTACTGTCTACACACCACCATAAACTTCCATAACTCGTCGCCTACCCGTACACCTCCTTGAGCGAACAGTCCGCTCTCGAGCACCGCCCTCCGCACGTGGCGTATCACCGTGGACTGGTGGGCTCCAGATCTATTTTGTGTGCGCCTGTGTGCGTCTCCCCTCCCCCTCCCCCTAGCACTACCCCTCCCCTCTCCCCCACCCCCCTTGCCACGGACAACGCCATCGTGCCTCGCGCCTCGCACCGTCCGTCGTCCGCCCACCCGCGAGGCCGCCGACCAGGGGAGGGACACTTTAACACCCTCCGCGCACAGAGCCCTGAGGGACACCATTATGCTTAAAAGTAATATCCTCAATAATATCTTGACCACACTTGCATATCATATAATACAGTCGAAATTCTTGATCATGTGTTGGAATATTGTTTATTATTTATCAGACTCTTTCATTATTCGGAACTTCAGTCGTCCTTTTCAAATAAATGAACCGTCAAGTACCGTCTTTCCTTGATGTAACTTTTAAATGTTGGCATTTCAGAAAAGAAACGGGAAAAGATGAAATAATAGGAAACCGCAAACACATCTTTCAATGCTCGAATACAATACTTCATTTGTGTGATTTGCTCCGTCCGGTTTCCCAGAAAAGGAACGAAAAAATAGGGGTCGTTTGCATATTTATGTATTATAAGTATATGATATCTTGAGTTTAGGTCATAATAATTACATCACTAATCAGATCGCCAACGTTTCGACTTTTCTTAAGTCATCGTCAGTGCTATATATTCATCCATATATACATCAAAGTTTTTAAAATAAGCAATATACCATAAAACTATACAAAAAACTGTACAATAAAAAACATATTAAATAATAACAGACCTAACATGGTGCATAACAAGAGTAATCATGTATATAATATATCCACATAAGTGGTTCGAACCATAAGTGGTAGAATTGAAATGTTTGGTGATGGGGTGGCTCAATTATGATTTCAGAGGGGTACGTAGCGAAAAGTCGAAATATTGTATTGGTGCTGAGATTGTATATGGTACTGAGATCTACTTAATAGTAAATATTATTATATGTAATCTCCTATATCTTGGTAGGTAGAGCATAAGCACATTTGTTCATTGAACATTTAAGTAGTGGACAAACTTTCGGAGGGAATATTGGATCTAGATGAATGAATAGTAATAAGCAGTTTCTCCGCCCTCCGTTGAAATACTGAAACACGTTACCTTTGTAGCTTTTGCCTATTTTGTTATGATATAACAGAATACAATGATATCATGCTTTTAATTATTTCTTCATAATTTTGTATTTAACTTATTATGAGAGAGAAGAACATGTGAATATTTCACTTTCAATCGATTAACTTGCCGCAACAAATAAGGACGTAAACGTAGTCAGACAATCGACGCTGTGTACAAACAACTTGAACTCATCTGACCTTCAGGAAACACGACGCTATCTCAATCTTATTGAAAAATTGAGGAGATATCACGTCAAGAAGAAAGAATCCATTTGCCCGTCGCAAGTACACAAAACTCGAGATACTCCGACAAGTAAGAATAAAGTATTTGAGAAATAAATTACGAAAAGAACTAAATTTAAAAAATTAACATGAAAAACATATTTCCATTAAGTTGTAATAAAGATATGTAAAATTATGGCGAGCGATATGGAAAATTATATCTGATAACTTTTGACCCGAAGAAAAAATCAAATTAATACTCTCATAATACGAGAATGAAAACATTAATATATTAACTTACAATTTCCGAATACCTACTCGAGGAGGACTGTTCGAATCGTCAACGACCGGGACTCGAACCCGAGACCTCCGCAGGTGTGCTGTCCACTGCGTCACTCGCGTCGACTCCCAAGTTTGCGTGAAGTGGGTAGCACACTTACGGCCAGAGCGGGAGGTCCCGAGTTCGAGTCCCGGTTGTCTCAATTTTCATTTGTCCGTTGACGATGCAACATTAATATATATTAAAGGTATAATGTGCAATAGCATTGTTTATGTCACCATCATTGGTATAAAGTTCCTCTCCATTACAAGTGTTTTATTGATGCTAAAGTCCCAATTACTTAGTTATTATTATAATTTTTACTTTAATCAAAACGTTGACAAATTTTGAGAATTTTTTTTTTTTGAGAAAATGGTGCAATAGAACCGATAAGTATTTTTACGATTTTTATATGTCTTTGTTTAATTGTTATGATGTCTTTTTCAAGTTATGAAGATTTCAAGTTTCTGTTGGGATATTTAGAGACCATGAAAATAAACTGTATAAACTTTATAATAGTTATAAACACTAAACTTCAAAATAGACGAGCTTGCAGAAATATTTCCTAAAGTTAAGATTGGACAGATTGTGCTGCAGTTTTCTTTGCGCTTTCTAGAAGCAGGAGAGTTTTAGTAATTGAAACACAGTCATTTTCGGCGCCAACTCCTCGTAGTAGAAATAAAGTAAATTCTCGGGAATGAAGAGTGTTTAGCGATGCATTATAGAGAGGATGGAGAAGAAAAAAGAAATGATAGAAGAGAGGAAGCCAGTGCGCAGTGGACATCGAAGAGCAGCGCGAGACACAAGAATCAAAGTGGTGCCACGTTCGCGACCTGTTGCTTTCCATTAGATTGGCTCAGAGTCAAACTGAAGGGGGGAAAAGACAAGTTGTGAGAGGCTAAAAGAATAAGTGTAATAAATGCGTATTAGACTTATGAATTTTTCTAAGCTGAAGAACTACTCACTTTGGACAACATTTCATATAAACCTATTAATATTTTACTGCTTTTCAGACTAACAAGTCTCGTAAACTTACGGTGGAATTTTGCCGAGACTTGATATATAGAGGGCTTTTAATATCAGGAATCGAATAGCATAAGGTTAATCTTGTGAAAATCCGTTTTACACAATTATTATAAGTGCAAATAACGTAAGTTTAAATCGACTTTCGTCTGGGAACAAAGGCGCCGCGGTCCCTTCAGTCAGAGATTGATACGTTGGGCGCTCACCTACAGGTCATGACATTGAACTGTTCGGTGGAATGTTTTACGCTGAAGCAAAGTAAAGCACAGTGCTACCGATGACTATGAAATGATACATGACACATTTCCCAGTAGCGCGGTCACCGCTGCGTGACTCTAGATAGTCATCGGTATTACAAGAAATAATAATTTGGCTTTAAGGGCTCGTCAACAGCAAGGTCATTAGACCCCAACTAGTATAATAAAGTAAAAAACAAATATATATGTTTAACTTGTTAAACGGTTTACCAAAATTGAATTCGCATCGTAATAGACTCAGATTTGAAGTAAGGAATAACTAATTCATGTTTTTTTATATTGATACTAAGAAGACCTACGGACACTAAATATTTAGTGTTACTAATTGAAAAAATTACAATTAATATAATTATTGTCGTAATAATTTTGAAGATTCACAATGAAAGTAGTATGTAACATGGAAGTAAAGTGTTTATTAATTAAAATATTTAAAAATATGATGAAAACGAAATACAACTTAGACATGTGTCATAAATCACACTAGATTTCATCTTATTTGAACGATAAGGTGTAACATGAATATAAGGTGTATAAAATTGAAAGGTGTGCGTCCGGGGTACTATTTTAGTAATGTAGGACCTAAAGGAAAGGCGAGAACCGCTGATTATGAGATTGTGAGATTGATCAAGATGGAAACAGTGAAGTTTCTAATTCACGATGACCGAACGCCGGTAGATCTGGACACACATCTGAACAAAATACATATTTTTTAAGACTCATCTTAACTTTTAAATTCACTTTCGATTTTCAGGCTCTTTTTCCACATGGCCTGTGCTACATCTTGGGAAGAATGAGAGGCGCCAGGTTTACAAAATAATAATTCACAGTTCAAATAGGAAGGGATTCCCCAGAAAATTCACGAATTTTACAGTCATAAAAATGTAGTTTTTTAATGGGCAATACTAGATGAAAAACATACACTTTTAATAAAAACCCGAAATCAAGTGAAGTTAAAGTTTTTCGGACTTGAACTAATTCAGAAATGCTACGAATTACCGCCTTCTTGTACTTTTAGCGTAATAAATGTCAGCGAAATATCATTAATGTTCAGAAAATATTGAACATGTGTTATACGCGGGAATTTGTCTTTTTTGACAATACTTTCTTTCTCGCACATACAATAAATTATGTTAGAACTCATCTTTCTGATATACATGTACCACATCTTACATTATACTATATATTCTAATATATTTGTCATACATTCAGTTCTTAGTGAATCTTAAAATACTTTATCACATATAGTGCAACAATCCCTCTATCTCGAAAGGAGAAATATCTTAACATTCAGAAAATAATGAACAATTATGACATATATATGTATTTACTCAAAATGGAAATTATGACACATATACATACTCAAAATGGAAATATGTGCTGTTAACTGGTTGTTTGTAAAAATGAAAAGATATGAAGAGATAAGATGTAATATTGGTTAAATATGTTGGATTAAGTAGTTCAGAACAAACCCTGAGGAAGACAAATTTGTTCGAAACGTTGATTGTATTAAAAAAATGTGAATTCATTGGAAAAAATTGACCTTCCCTCAAAAACCTCCTTTATACAGTAATTTCTAAGTTTTGTGATTCAGCATCATAAAAATGTGGTAAGATAAAAAAAACTATTTCGTGTCTGCACAATTCTAAGAATAGTCCAGCAACTAATTTATAAAATGATTAATTCAGCTTAAATGACACTAAATCTGATGCGTCAAAAGTCATGTTAATGAATCCTTTGATGCTTCATTACTTTTCGCCATCTATTTTTCATGATATTTACGTTTTACTCCAATTTCTTTTCCTCCGTTCGCTCATTAAATTCCCATTCATCACTCACGACTTGAACCATATTTACGTTCTTCATTCAAAAAGATGGCTCGAGTTTCCCCACGCAATTCTCTAACACATCTCTTTCCATTTCCAGTAATTCACAGTTAAACGTATCATACGTATCACATTATCACATATTTTTAGCGAAATTCATGTAAAAAAGCATGAATACATTTTGTACTAACTTTTTAACGAATCGTGGATTTACGTGAAGAAATAAATATTGACATTATGTACGTGTACGATCAGAATTTAATTAAAATATTTATTTTAAATTTTATTACTCTCCTTTACGCTCGTTATGTTGACGAATTTTTTTGCATTATTTCAACTGAAGAAATAGAAACAATGTTAAATATTTTAATGCATATCATCCACAGTTGAAATTTTGGTTTGAGAAAGAAACCAATGGAAAATTTAAATTTTAGATTATTAATATAAAGTTATATCAAGTGCAAAAATAATTTGGTGCTCAATCAGTTTCATAAATAAACTTATTCTGGTTCAGCATTAAACTATTTATCCAAAAATCCTCTTGCGCAAAAGATTGCAATGATATATAATTTGGTTGACAAAAAAAGTATTGCTGTCTGACAATAGCTTCCGTTCTGATAATATTGATTAGAACAATCTTACAAGCAAATTATTATCAAACACGTTTTTTAATGAAATATGAAAAGAGGCGAATACACTACCTTATTAATGTGAAATATTCTCCATCTAATATACAAAATTCTCAAGCAAAGATACGTAGTCAATAATATCCCCAATTTTGATTAGATTTTTTCTCCAGGAAAACATATGATTGGTGAGTACTATGAAGATCTGATAATCTTGTAATTAAGGGCAAAGATGCAATAGACAAGATGTCGTCACAAAATGTCATTTACATACTTATTTTTAACAAAAATGGAACCATTTGCTATATTGGACAGACGAGGGTACTGTATGCACAGCCCACGGTACATTTTAGGGCCTCTGTAAGGCGCACGGGTATTAAGCCCCGCCATATATATTGAATATTATTGTTGTCGTTAAAATACAGCCCTTTTGAATTGAATTGATTATTGGGCAGAGTAAAAGTAAATAAAGAGGGAATAACAGCTACGTAACATACAAAAAACACTACGACGTGACGTTATTTCATTACGTCGTTTAAATTTAGATCATTTAATATATTGATAATGTTTCTATATTAGAATGAGAGCAAAATTATTACAAACGTTTTATTTCAGAGATGTTACACATCAAATTTACTACAAACACATTGAATTTACAAACTGACACAGACTGATTATCCAAACTTTATAATTGTTTATTTTTATTTTCTGTTTTGATGGTTTGTTTTCGTGTTAATTTTTTTCTATGGAATTGTTTTATTTGTATACATAGTTAACTTGGTTTCCTTTTTGTAACCAAGATAAAATAACATTTGTTTATACTGCATTCGCCTGACGATGGCAATAATCCTCTGTTGAAACGTTTATTTAATAAAAATTGTCTACAAGGCACAAATGTAAACATTATTTAGGATAATTTAAAATTTCTAGAGGTAAAATGCACACACAATCTGATAATGAGTTGTGCTGTAATAACAAATTTTTTAGTACGTTTTGTAACCGTTACTCTGTTTTTCTCTGCATACTTCTAAAACTTTTAACTGCATTGGGTATGAGAATACAAACTTAATCATAATAATTTCAGATTCTAGGTCGCAGAAATAAATTAGTTATTAAATGTGAACAACATAAACAGTTCAATATTTTGTTATTTTTAAATTTTCTGTCTTTAGACATCCAGTAGAATGGTCAACCTTACCTCAGTTAAGCATCCGCAAGAGAGGTCATGGCATTTATCGAAGATATTATAATGCGTTTTACAATTAATTATATTGACTTGAATATACGACAAAAATAGAAGTCACGATTTGTCAATCGAAAATATTGTACCTGAGGAGGCAGTGTGAATAGTTGTATTAATTACCATCAATCTCTTTTATTTTCCACACATTCATTTTTTATTTATTTTTTTGTGATATAATTTTTTGGAGAATAAACATGGGTTTTACTGTTACTATAAAAATTTTGAATTAAAATAAGTTTCAAAAACTTCCCAAACCCCTTTCCAAGTATTAAAGTTCTCATTGAAAGTATTTTTTGTATCAATCATCAATTCTAATAAAGTGTGTGTTTGAATTTCAAAATATGTTTATAAGATGCCTAACGAAAAGTTAGTGCAATTAGTTAAAGAAAGCATCTTGTTTTAATCAATCTACAGAGTAACATTAGAGTTAAAGGAACCAGTTATTTTTTTCAAGACTTGACGGACGTGCTTCCAGTGACTCATTGTAAAAAAGAAAAGATACCGTACAAAATGAGGAAGACCCTCCTCTCTGGCAAGAGGCCGTATCGACGACTGCAATTTTCATTTCTCCCACGATGACTGCTGTTCCCCTTCGTCTCTAAACTCAAATGACTTTTTTCTTCAACTCTCACTAAAACCCTCAACTCTATCACTGCCGAACGTAGACTGAGAGACTTCCCATTCTTCCATGAAATTTCTGCACTTCTTAATTCCAAACATTAATACATAGACACATATACTGTGTATACTATTCAAGTCTAGCAGAACCCGGTCGTTGCAAGGAATTTCGAAAGAAACTTAAAACAATAATTACTGGACATTCCAAATTTTAAGACAATTCACAAATAAAACAGCAAACATTCAAAAAAGTACATTAACATTCAAAGAACTAGTGGTGCAAAACCATTGCACATACTTTCTCATATTCGTTTCTCCGTCGGCAGCACAGAGTGAGAAAAAATTCTATAGTGAAAGGGTCATTTCTGACGTGGTCCTCTATATTTTGGTCGTCTTTCAATGCTCTATTCATGCTCAAGGTCGCTAGATGAACTTATTACAGTCTTTTATTTGAAATTTGAAAGTAAAATAAATATTCAGAATATTGTTTCAAAACATATAGCGACATATCAGTCTTATAAATATCGTAAAAGTGTTATGTAAATGTAATTTCTTTGTAGGTTGAAATTGATGTATTTTCGAATCTGCAGTGCGTTTGATGTCCTCCTATGTATTTCATCATTATCATATCTTTCATCTCAGTTTACGAAAAGTGTACGTCTGCTTGGTCCATTTACACTGCTAAATATTATTCAAGCTTCTTACAACATTATAATGGTAAATGTAGCAGACAAATTATTTTACTGCGTCTATACCAAGGTTTCAAACGAAATACCGCTAATACGGATGTAATGCATACTAATTGTACTTAACGTACAGAAAATTTAAGTAAAATCGTTGCATCCGTTTTTGAGTAACATTCAAAAGAGTACTTTAATCTTCATGTGAAGTACACTTTGTTTTAAAGTAAAAAAAATAGAGCACGTGCATCGACAACCAGTAAATTCTATCGTAAATACAAAATGCGAATGAAATTGATTCATCCATGTATTCAGAATCTCTGCGCACAGACGGACAGTCGTTATACCAAAAACAACTTTTTCTGAATCAGGGATAACGAAAACGGATATTTCCGTCGAAATCTCGCTTTCGATTTTTTTCACGGTTACAAAACTGTCTACATACTACGTATATGAGATAGTAAAAATTGGTACTGATAATTGATATTTTTTACTGAACAGACGGTATTAAAACAACTGGCAACAGGGTTTTTATCTCATTTTGTCCTGCGTAACCTGGAGTTCTTGTATTATTGTATTCTATATTCATCTATTAGTTTCCATATTTCTCTACTTTCGAGTTATTCAATTACATACACGAAAAACAAAAACAAAAAATACTTACATTTTTCGGTATAGTATGGTAGTATATACGTAATTACGAAATATTTAAAAATCCAGACAGAAGGAAAATACACTTTACACAGAATGCTAAATACACAAAGCGGATAGTTAAGACCTCTTGGTTTTCATTGTCCTTTTAGGTTATGCACTTGAAAAAAATATTCTTCAGTCTTTATATAATTTCGCTTCTACGATTCGGTCACGTAGATTATATTGTTCAGTGTTTCGTCCGCCTCACGTAACGCAATCTAACACTGGCGGACACATAAGTAAGCTTCACAGTCAACAGTCATGCCAGTGAAGATTAGCAGCCAATTTGAATTGCTTTTCCGCTGTTGTAATTCATTAATATTAACCATACTTTGAATTTTAGTTCGAGTAGTCCTTTAAAATTTTAAATAATTTTATTAATTCCTTTTTCCGATGTACATGCCACAGACTTACCAAATAATTCACATTTTTTATTAAAGATGACTTGCTCGAAGAAGACACGCTAAAAAATAAGATAAGGAACAATGAAATACATATGTCAACCACTCTTTACCAAAAAGGTCCATATCATTCGGGAATAATTTTGAGTAATTCCCTTCCAAAAATTAAAAAAATTATAATACGTATTTATAAATTGAATCACTTCAAATCCGCGGTTCTAATGCACCATTGCATCTGTAATGTGAAATAATTTACTGATTTAAAAAAATAAGTTAATGAGAGATTCAGTTTCCAAATAAATAATGTTTCCCATATGATTTCGGATGATGTAGGTGATGTTAATTTCTCTTATATTTCGTCAGGCCATTATTATGGTACTCTCGATTTTGAATAAATTCCTTTTTTCATGCATGTTCTTTTTTATCCTTTTTATTTATAATAGTTTATTTCTAACTGTACGCAACCTTGGCACGGTTGTATACATAACTGTGTAGTCCCATCCTTGTCCGGATTCTTCTCCGGTTGACGAATTTGCCGTAGACGGGAACGTCATATAATACTATTGTTATTATTAATCTCGAATTGAGATTGTACATTATATCTACGATTCATTTTGGAATAATAAATTGATAACAGTTCATATTTGATTTAAACATGATTTTTATCAGTATTAAATTTACCACTGCCCCTGGGCTCTTGAAGGGAATTGATGGGATGATCTCTTGCTTGTTTCCGAGAGTAACTTAGTTTATTATCCCCCCAGTGGCCATAGCAGTTTGCAACTGCTTTTTTGACAATAAGGTTTATAATTTATACATATCACGGACTCAAGAGACATTTTAGATTCACTAGTATCCCACCAACCATTCATGAAGTCCTGTTTCATTGAATTATCTGTACTCCTCCACTTTCTTAATTGCGGAAGTCACTTTCTTGCTCCTTCTGCTCATGTACTGCGCAGCTGATGTGGGTCAGAACACGCAGTTCCCAAAGGAATTCGCAGTCACATCGTTCTGCTGTGTGAATGTGGTCACGGCCTCCCCGGAATGAGGATGATTATCACTGACCATCAATAATAATCACCAGGGGCGACCTAGTCCATGGGGACGCGGCGGAGTTGTATTGGACGGAAATATGATCCTGAAAATAGGGTAGCGAAGTATTGTGGACTCATAGGTCACTGCGTGCATTCCCACAAGTCACTGTATGATTCTGGGATACGTGTTAAAAGTTTGTTTAAACAAAAATAAAAGTTTATTGTAGATACACACAAACTTAGTCCGCGTTCTCTTGACGATAATCTCCCATACATTTAACCAGCGGCATCAAATCGTCTCTAGATTTTAGTGGGAATTACAGAATTCATTGTTTTCTTTATCCCTATGCGGAAACGGTGAAACACAGAAGAACGTTTTAAAAATAGAACAATGGGAGTTTATTGGAGATTATTTCAACAAAAAAATAATTATAAGGGCACTTGAAAAGAAATAGGGAAACATAACTGGATACCATCATGGATAGCACTCTATTTTCGTACCATCCGAACGTGACTGGCTGAGGTGCACCTTTAACGTACTGAAAGAAAGAGTCAAAGTCAAACTATCCCTGAAGAGGTCCCGAAGGTGCCCGTGGGGTTCGCGGAGGGTAGAGCTCCGCAATTACTTGACCTCGGCACCAGGAGGATGAGATGTGGTCAGCATCTCGCTCCGACCGGTTTGACCTGGTACTCATTTTACAGCAGGTTGAGTTGGTCTGGGAGTCAGTCGGGATGTTGAGGTGTGATGCAAATCCCCACCTCACCCGGCCACCAACTCACCGCTCTACCCACTGAGCCTCGCCGACTCCAAAGAAAGAAAGAGTACAGAACACAAAAGGGAAAAATGGAGAATATGAGAGGAACGAAGTAAAATGGATTTCATCGACTTTTATAAATGAATGGTGAAATTTCAATAAATAATAAATAAAGTGTATTGTGAGAAAAGCAGTTGCAAAGTGCGTATGCACAATGGCGTGAAAAAGTATAAGAGGCGTAACCATCCAAACGTGAATGTAAAACGCGTATCATTCGAACGTGACTGGCAGAGTTGCCCCTTTAACATACTGAAAGTATAAGTACAGAATATATGTATATAAGAAAATGGGCATTAAAGAATATGAAAGGAATGAAAAATATGGTTTTCATTGAGTTTTGTAAATGAATGGTGAAATTTATAGAAAGACTAGCGTATTATCCAGCGTTGCCCAGAGTTTTTCTTCGACTAATCTTCTTCTACTCAGGAAAAACTAAAATCTATGTAAGTAGTAAGATCAAAATACTTTACTTGTTTTTAAAAACATGTATGATATCTTAATGTTTCAAATTCATAATAATACTAATTTAATACAAAACTTGAATGTATGCACATCTTGCGGGAGCCGCGCCGGACGAATTTTCGTTTCCGAGACTTAACACGGCCCCCCATTTCATTAAAATTCTTGTAAAATCTAAATTATTCGTCGCAGCTTTAAGATTTACAGATGTTTTTACCTTTGTTAAATGCACAAAACAAATAATCCATTAAATTTGATGATAGTATATTTTTCCTTCTTAAATTGAAGTATTTGATCACTTCTATTTAATAACGTTTCATAGATAATTTAGATTAGTTTTTGTGGATAGACATATGCTGTCGCAGACTTTTCTGTAGAACTCTTTGAGACAAACAAAATTTCATTCATAGTTGTCACATATATCTGTACTATGGGAGGAATGAAGAAAAATATATAAAGAATTATTAGCGCTAAACGGATCTAAAAGAAGAATGGAAAAAAGTATTTAAGAAAATTAATTAGCTAAAAGTTAATAGTTTTAAATCAGATTACAAATTAGAAGGTAATATTTGAAATCATGGTACATTTTAGAAATACGTTAAACATTCAAAATAACTACAAAAAATTCACACGCAAATGCAACCCCGTCATTCCTTGACAAGTTTTTATCTGAAATATTTTTCATCTGCCACTGGCTTTGACGATAACTCTGATGGTTGATTATTATGAGCTGGTCATGGGAATGTTCCTCATATAAACTCTCCCAGCTAAATCTCCTTCAAACTGTCTCTTTCGGTAACTGGTGTCGCTAAATCCATCGTCGCCATCGTAAGCCATTGCTTTCGAAATGTCTGTCTATTTCTAGAAAGCATAACGATTTTGGGGTTCATTTCATAACGAATAATATTTTTAGTCGTTAGTTTAAATGCAATCGAATAGTGGGATCTTTGTTTCACGCAAGTATTATCGATTAAATTCAAATTAAATTAAATTTTTTCTTCGAACTTGCCAATATTTCGATGTATAATAACATCATCATATTATATGATATATAATATCATCATCAGGGCAAGTCCAGAATTACTAATTTTTAAATTTATTTTTCTCCACTCCTCCTCCACGCACACATTGCTGACAGATCACCGCTACATCTGACTGCGCATTGTTTCCTGACACTCGACCAGGTAGAGTCTACCTAGTAAACAGTGGCGGATCTATAGAGGTCTAAGGAGCCTATAACCCCCCCCTCTATTAGACTTGATCTCTTAACAGATAAACTTGGACTTGATAAATTGCATGCTTTGTAAAAGTGTTACCAGATTAATTGTTATTAGTTATAATTGTTATTGTTATTAATAGTACCCAATTAATAAAATGAATAATAACACCAGATTAATTAACTTAATAATACCAGATTAATAAAATTAAAAATACCATATTATTAACTTTAATAAATAATTGTTATTGTTATTAATAATATCAGATTGTTAATTGTTAATTATTTGATGCATTTTATTGGTTGTATTTATAAAATTTGTGTTGTAAAACCATAATTTTTAAACAAAAATGTTGCCAGTTAGCCACCCCCCTTGATTACTGTCTACATCCGACACTGCAAGTAAATTGTGTTTTATTCGTTAACGTTTTTATTCGAAAATTACAATTCTGAAGCAGAAGTTAAGACAATGTGAAATCCTTAGTTTACTCTCTCCGAAGCGAAAAGCATCGTCCATTGCGAGAGGCAGGGAGACAGGCACTCAGTTGGGCAAACATCCCGTCGCTCGCTTACTTCAAAAAGACGCGTCCTAGACCCCGTTTCGCCGGTGGCAGCGGCGACCTGCGCCACCGCAAACGCCGAGTCCATCCATCGCTACGGCTCCCACCCCCTCAGCAGATCGCAATGCAGCGAGCGCTTGGGGAGATCCACACTGGAAATGATCCATCAGTGTAGTGCAAAGCAGGAACAGCTGCGACGACGTAGAGATGGACCGTGTCAAGGGCGATGGCTGCTGCTGGCATGGGAGCCATGACATGGGGTCTTTGGAGGAAGTGGAGGGATACGGCAATTCACGTGATGGAGGAGGGAGCGCCAATCGTCCAAGAAAAACTGGATGGACACATTGGCGGATCCAGGGGCTCTCGTCCTTCTCCCTCTGGCTGAAACTATGTAATATATAGTGTCTACAAGTTTACTACGCAATATGTATACAAGTAATACCTATGTAGTACTATCTACGAAACAAACATAATTTATTTTTAACTCACAACTTCGCGGAGGAAAATTATTGTAATTTTTTTTTGTTTTCACTCATTTCTTTCTGAGAGGTGGGAGTTGGCGCCCGAAAACTCCCTTTAAACCCACTCGTGTTTCGTTGTATGTTCTTTAACTTTTTGTATTACTTTTTTTAATTTTTGAGTTAAGTTGGTTCGAGAACAAAGCTTAAAATATCACAACATATNTTGTATGTTCTTTAACTTTTTGTATTACTTTTTTTAATTTTTGAGTTAAGTTGGTTCGAGAACAAAGCTTAAAATATCACAACATACTGTATTTCTAAAATAAATTAATAGGTCGCAGTACGACCACAACCAAATATGTTGAGTCGTTCAGTGAAAACTTTGATGCTGGTCCATCAAGGTGCATCAAAATTTCGACAACATAGTTATGGACGGCTATTTGATAGGAAGATTTGTGAATCCTTAGACGAGAGAGAAAATTATTACGATACATTTACATTTATTTTCTGCAACTATAATACTTTGATTAACGCATAATGTAAGTTAAAATATGTACAAAAAGTAAAACCTCAGATCATTCATAACCATAAATAGGGAAGATGGGAAGAAGGGACATCTTTCTCATTTCCTCCCAGCTCATCATTCTCTGCAATGGAGTAGTTATAGAATTATTACGATCTCAACAACTGTTTGCCGACTTAAATATGCATTGTTCTCGCAATGATCTCCATCTAAATATAGTGGCAACGTTGTGCTTGCATATGCATGACCCAGTTTAACCATAATACGCAGTTGAGATTTAAATGACAACAAAACAGTTAACGCTAATTGCCAATTTGAGAAGAGAGGATAATTTAGTAATTTAGTTGGATAGCGAATACTGAATCTAGTCGATTAAAGAGAAATACCATGCTCGCCAATTTAGCGTATGGATTCCACCATTATTCAATAATCCACACGTCTTCTTTTAAATTTTCCTTCACTTAAAAAACTAAATTCAGTAAAAAGTGCTCTTAGCACAAACGACTGAAAGTTTTACATAAAATACCTCCCTAACATATCTGTTTCGAAATTTGCCTTAAAAGTTTGAAGGTGACTGGAAAAGATTTCGTTTCTTCTGGTGAACCTACGGAAAGCGAATCCAGAAAGAAGAAACGCCGAGTAGCTTCCAATTTTAGCCAGATCACTTTTACTACTATATCATCCTAACGATTCATTTATGCGAATGGCACTTCATATTTTTTATAAAAGTTGACGCTTCTACACCTTTGGTTTTTTACAAAATTTTCTGTGATATCTACTAAACTATCTTATACTTTCATCAAATAGCTTAAGTACACACTTTTCAAAAAATTAACATACATGGAACAAAAAATGCCTAAAAGATCGAGTTTCATTTAATCATAGATTGGAAGTCTTTACAATTCAAAACAATTAAAAAATTGATGCCTTCTTTTACGTTTTTCCTTTTCAAACCTTGCTTGAAACAAAGTTGGTACAGGGTATTACAACATTTTTCTTTTTCTTCTCTATGTGTTTAATTTACATACAGACAATAATAACACTACAATAAATTAATAAAACACGGGTCAGGTTGGGCAACAGAAATAATATGCACAACCGCGCCACGGTTGCGTACAGTTAGAAATAAACTATTATAAATGAAAAGGACTAAAAACAACGCGCATAAAAAAAGGAATTTGGTCAGGATCAACAGTACTATAACTAGAGGATATAGTATGTGATACAGTGTAAAAGGAAATTCCATCACTTGCATCATCTGAAATTATATGGAAAACTATTTATAGCGAGATTGGCGTATGGGCTTACTTTTGAGTGGAAAGTTCCAATAACAGAGGTTGATGTGAAAGCGATTTCCCCATTTTCCAAATAGTTTGATTGAACAGTTCCGGTGAGCAGCACTGTCAATCTGTTCGGATCCAGGGAGGATGACCGCTGATGCGCTCGTCACCGCTCAATCCGGGTGAGAGAGGGAACATGGCACGGTCTGCAATCTCACGCACCACTGCTGCTCATCATGCCTGTCAATGCATGATGCAATCTCGTTCCCTAGCTCGTCTCTAGTAATCTCGTAGCCGGTTAATTTCTTTCAATTGACATTCGCTGTCGGACACAGTTAATCCTTCGACAGAAAATAATTCATTTTAAGGATGATGCGTTTCTCTTAAACTTTCCCGTAATTACAATGTTTTTCGTTTTACAGAAAATACTTCACACATTGTATTTTATTGAAATTAATTAGTAGGTCTGTGCGAAGATTTAGCAATCGTACTAACATGACAGTATCAATAAGTGAACCTACTGTGTCGCGAAAATAGTAAACGGCTTATATTAAGGTTGTCCAGCGTTTCATCTTCGTTTATTATTATTATTATTATTATTATTATTATTATTATTATTATTATTTAAATTCATTTTTAATACTTTTTATTTATTTGATGTGTGAGAAAATCTCATTTTGAAGTACAGTTGATGCACTACCAGATGACATGCATCTAAAAAACATTCCAGGTAAGGTGACGTACAAAAATGTGGGGAAAAAATACTTTTGTCATTTTTTCGAATTTTTTGTAATAGAACGTAATACTTTTTGTGAGTGAGTCATTAAGATTACGGAATATGGAACGGTAAGAACTTTCTGAAAATAATTCTTTCTCAAACTATTTTTTCTTGTTGGTGCAGATATTTGCTGCGACTAGGTGAGAGCAAATGTACACTTTTGGGTATACATTTTTGAAAATAAAAAAATTATATAGTGAAAAATTTCAAAACACAAAACGTTTTTTATGTTCTGATCAAATATGTATTTATGAATTTTTAATATTTCAGCCGTAGTAAATCAGTAATTAAATAACTAAACAACATAAGGTCGAAAAAGTTGATAATTTTATAATATGATAATGACATATGTTAACAGCACAAATATGTAAGTATATGTTATTTTTACCATCAACGTTCAAAATACATCCACTGTTTTATATATTCATCGATGGATGTTTATTTTATTTTATTTATTTGATTCCACGGTAAATGAAGCTACAAAACTGGAGATATCTGATTGTTGCACCAAAGTCTTCAATTCAAGTCCAAGTTGGAGACACATTTACCTGAACAAAGCAAATAGTTGGCTAAGTAACAATTAAAGTAGCCTATTTCCTCTAAAAGATTAAATGAAATCCTACCTGATTTTTTAACAATAATATCTGTTATAAAATAATAACTGCTTAAAAGTTTGTAATAAAAAAGATGCTTCTGATATGTTATTTAGAGATATTACTTGATTTTGGATAAATTATTTGATATTTGATTTGAAAAAAAGAAAATGCCTAATTTTCTCAATGTCAAAGTTTTTATGCACTAAATATTGTCAATAGAAGAGGCACAATAGAAATCTTACCAAGAGGCTAATTTTTATCTATTGAATATGTCAATTAGGCAGTTCGACAACTGGAAGTGGAGGATTATTTTTATATTTAAATAGTGGATATTTAAGTCATGTCAATTCACAAAATGTGTGACATAAAGGTATTCTAAAATTAATGACACATTACACTTAATACTAAAATATTCAGATTTACAAAATTATGTAAAAATAATTTTTTAAACTATTCATAACTATTATTACACTAATTACGTCTTATTTACTTCATTACTATAAATAACTATTATCCCGTTGTATCTCAAATTTGATTAACTTTTAAAAACTCAAATTCAAAATTTTATTTGCAGAAACTTCGTAAATATTGGACAAATGTAATTCCGAATGATATGAAAAGATCCGTAGAAACCCGAGACTTGCCCGTCGTTTCTCCTTCCCGGTGGCTGGTGTCTACTGAAGCCGTCAGCCTCTCTTCTTCACGCCTCCATCTCTTGAAGGGCCCTTGAAATTTACAAGACAGCCTTCATCGATTTTCCCTCGCAAACTTGGCAAATTCGCTGTGGTGTCGTAGACGGCGCGAAGCTTCATGTTGCACGTCAAAATGAATATCAAAGTCTCGCGATTCAAAAGTATAAAATAAAATACTAAAGAAAAAACCTTTTTAAAAACAAGCTTTTATTTAAGCCATGTACTAAAACAAATAAAATAAGCTTAGGGTTTGCAATGTCATATGCTAATACCTCCATACATAGTATTTCAAGTTAGTAGATCCTAATAAAAATAAATCTACTTTCTATCTTTATGACTGAAAATGATTTAATATTTGTTTTTTGTATTATTTGTCTACAACAAACTTGTCACGTGAATTGTAAAGAAGAAAATATATAGTTCGGCAAGTACTTACCAACCAATCACTGTCCTATGGAATTAATTGCTTTCACGGACGGATACAGACTAATATTTTAGGGGGGTTATAACAAAGTAATATAGTCTTGGGCATGGGACATTCCAGAAAAACACGTCAACCTCGAAAAAATTTTNACCTCGAAGAAATTTTGAAAATTGTAAATTTAGGTCATTTAAATGTTAATGAAGAAGAATATCTCTACTATTTGTGATTATTTTAATATTTTTCTGGGCAGGGGAAAGTGACAAAACTTTCATTAAAATTAAAGATGCAAAAAATGGGCACGTTGGGTGTTGATCAATCATTTGTATAAATAAACTGTAGTATTGATTACTGATTAAAAATCGTACAAATGCGTTTTTGAAAATCTCAAACGCTTTTCCGCGACTAAAAGGGAATGGGATTTTTTAGGAGGGGGTCATGACCCCCATGACCTCCCCCTTGTATCCGCACCTGATTGCTATCTACTGTTATAAACATATCGCACGACAAGATTTTATTTCAGTGAGACATCACAATATGACATCGTCATCGCATTTATTTGTGTGTGCCAAATTTCAGCTCAATC
>NNCF01128630.1:63917-74055 GCA_002313205.1 Laupala kohalensis | reverse complement strand
TGTCTAAATTTAAAAAAATGCTATTTTATCGTATTTTCGCAAAAATACCTTAAACGAAGAATTGCGAAAAAAGGTCTCAACTTCGAGCACTCATATCTCGGTTTCTGAGGATCTGACGAAAAATTACGTATGACCAAATTTGTTGTAAATTTTGTCAGCTACAACTTTTACTTTAAACTTTCTTTTACATCTTGCGTAGGGCGGCCCATCAGTCCGATTTTCTTTTCCCATTAAAGTGACCCCGAAACCTAACTTTCTGCCAAATTTCGTGTCTGTAGGATTTTTGTCCAGATTTTCAAAAAATCAGCCTTTATTCAATGGTGTATAAATGTATATCATTCTTCGCCAAACTATCCACAGAAGTGAGACCTCGAAATCAAAGTTCCTGTCGAGCGGGCAGCGCGTCGCTTGCGCATCGAACCCACTCACCTACAAGAAAATAAACCGTTGGTCTGCATCCACCCATAAGAATCCTGGCATTGTTGGTTTGCACAAAAAATAGGCCATGAAATTTTTACCAGTACGTTGCTACGAAGGTTTGATAATCAATTAATTTACTGATGGTTAGTTTATTACCTCACAAAAATCTCGGAGAGTTCATCGAGTGGTGTAAAAACATTTAATGGCAGGGTTAAAGTGGCGTAAATGGTTTCCGTTGTAACAAGATGAAGAATGTGGGTAAAGATCATAAATTATTCTCGTATTAAAGAAATTGAGTTGTTATGGATTATGAGATTGCAGCTAATTAAAAACTATCCTTAATAATATAACACTGTAGCGAAACGTATCATCTAAATTACTCGACTTACCTTGAAGAAATTCGATTGAAGAGAAGACTTGAAATCTACAGATGGTGATGCTATAATATCGAAACAGAGCATTTCTTATGCTCTCGGTTAATTAATGTTTTATTTAATTTCACGTGCATATTTGTTTGTGTGTGGCTTTCGGTCATTGGAGCTTCGATTCGCATCTTGGGAATGGTTTTTTAACTACTTCATCTATTTTTCTACCAAACTGATTCTCGTGAAATTTCGCGCACAACTTTGGTTCTGATGAAAATACAATAAATTACATTTAATATTTTTCTAATTTCAATATGGCAGACGACTCAAAATGGGCAATCACCCTTTTTCATACAAACTACCTTGACACGTGTATCAAATCATGGCCTCCAACAATTACCAGACCGGAGTGTAACGCTTGACAAAACCGGTCTCGTAGATCGGCCAAAGAGAAGTATCTTAGCTAACACGTTCGTATACTTAGTCGTCAATATCATAGAAACTAAAAAATATAGCGTGACCACAACAAATAAATTATTACTTTAAGTTCAGATTCATTTTACACGAAGAATATGAATGCGTAAGCAATCCATTCGCTGAAATAAAGTTAACGCATGTAACCAAGCCGGCCAACGGTACACCGTTACCACATAATGCATAATCCAGTCTGGTAATTGTACGAAGCCATGATCAAATGAAAGAGTTCAACGAGTAGTTTATGATAAACACTTCAATACATATATCAACAAATTCTCACTTCAATATGGTGGATGATCCACAATGGCGTATTACTCCTGTTTTACAACCCCTATGATATTGGTACGAAATGAAAGGTTTTGACTAATAGAATACAACTGTCGACTGATAGAAAGCAACGTGGCATCAATCTAAATCCAACATGGAGATGGTCCAAGATGCGAATTACCTTTTTTTTTACAATCCCTTGCCATGGTTTCCAAATGAATGAGTACGACGAGTAGAATACGTTAAACGCCGTTCTAATTAATATAGCGGACGATTCACGATGATAAATTATCAACGATGACCAGAAATTTTGTATTCATGTTTCATCTATTCCACGAATATAATGATTTCGAATAGTTTTCGTCGTAGATCGCTTTAAATGCACACAATTCAACGTTTTGTATTATGCGTATTGAGGAGTTTAACTGTGGCAAATTGACTGGAAAGAAGCTTTGCAATAATGATGCCCTGAGAGAGTTGGAACGGATGACAAATTTATAAAGCATACCTACAAAAAAACTTTGAATTAAAATATAAGGTTAAAAAAGTATTATTTTACGCTGAATGAACATACAAACTTGTAAAAAGTCTCAAAGAACACGGAAATGTTTTTTGAATACGATTGAAGAATATTCTTGTTCTAGCTTAGGTCTGTACTTGACCTCCAAAATACACATGACTCGGTGCCGCCAATTTATGTCTATTAAGCTGGAGTATCCACTTTATAGCAAAGCCCGGACCTACATAATAATTTGTTACCCAAGAAAAAAAATTGTCGCTCTTACCTTTACCGAGAAACAGCTTAAGTCTTAAGCTGGAGTGTTCACATCTATATCTCCGGAACTAATATAGATATCGAAATGCTGTTTGCAGAAAAATTTGTTGCTAATGTGTTGCTAATTTGTTGCTCATATGTTACGCAAGAACGGAATTTGTCGCTGCTCCCGTTTCCGAGAAACAGTGGATACTGCAGCTTAAGTCTTAAGCTGGAGTATCCACTTGGTAATTGTGGAGTATCCACATCTATATCTCCGGAACCAATAAAGATATCGAAATGCTGTTTGCAGAATATTTTTTTGCTAATTTGTTGCTGATGTTACACAAGAACCAAATTGTTTTGTATTTTTTCCTCTAGTCAGCGAAAAGGTGTTAGTCCAGGATTCTCATCTCAGAAACCAATTTATAGAACGAATTTCTGTTTGGCGAATTGTTTGTTCCCCATATTTTACACTCACATTAGTTTTTCGAGGACCCTCTTTGAATTATTAATGAGTATTGTGCATTACCAGAAATAGATTTAGCAAGATATGTCTTTGATGTTATATTGCACAAATGAAATATAAAATAATGCGATGTAATTGTAAAGTTATCTCACATAAAAATACAGAAAAAAAATGTATGTAAGCGAACGGTTGAATAGATCTTGGCTAACATTTGAACCTGTCTAGTATTTATTAAATTGAGCACAACACATGGGTGAAAATACTAAACATTTTTTTACTGGAAGAGTTACATGTCGTCATTGTAAAGAATTGTCCAATCGCCTTTTGAGAGTACGTGATCTATGGAATGGAAATAGTTCTAAACAACTATTCACGGCATAACATTTTAAATTTGTTGATTAATGAAAATAATCAGAAAATAAAATAAATGAATAAATTTCCCCGGATACGATACATGTTACCTATTGGGAATGTGATCAATTTATAGTGTATTACAGCACATTTGTCTTTACGGCAAATGATTCGGTTTCTCCCTGCTGATGTTGAATGACACCACGTCTGGCGATAGTAACCTCGCTTCTGACCCCATGTGCTGACTCACCCATCGGATTAAATTGTAGTTGTCGTCGTACTTCAACATTGAGTTTTCTTACCTAAAAGATGTGAAGAAGCTTAAAAGTTTCTTTATTGTCTCATAATTTGTAAATGAATAAAATTTTCGGCTTCAGAAATATGTCTTCGAAATAGTACAATAAATGGAAAAATATAAATAAATTATATAATATTGAAAAATTTAGTTTAAATTTATATATTTCTTCTTCTATTTTAATTGTAATTTCTGAAATAATAGTATCTTTATAACGTCCTTTCTATTCCTCAGTGTTCAATCATGCTAATACACGGAATGGCAAAATTCGGGGGAATTAATTGAATATTACTTCTCACGTCCAAGATTAGAATGTTCTGCGTCTCTAAACGAATCGAGAAAAGGAAATTGGGGCTGAAATATTCTAAAGAAAGAGTATAACTTGCTTCCAAATTATACTTCCAACAGAAAGTTTTAAGAATTTGACCTGTATGAAGAGTTTATGAGATTGAAAATCACCTGCGATAGCTATTTTTCTGATTTTAATTATTTCCGTGCGTTTGAAAATAGGTTTAATAAATTATTTAGTCGTTGGTGAATAATAATAAATTTATTGTCAAAAAACAGTACAAGCTGCGTATGACCACGTGGAGGACAATAAACTAATTTACTCTCCGGAAGCAAGCAAGGGACCATCCCATCAATTCCGATCAAGGACCCTGAGGCAGAGGCGGATTCAAGAAAATTCAGCATAAGTTCCTAGATAAGACAAAAAGTTAGCTGCGAGTTATAATACTAATAGAATGTCAATATGTTTGTAATTTTACGCAAAAAAAATTTACATGTACAAGTTATCGAACTATAGATAATTCTGAGTATAGAGTTTAAATATCATAAGAGTTGAAATAAAACACTAAATTCACGATTTATTGTTACAATAAACACGCCCCAAGACAAAGCCTAGAGAACCTGTTTAATAANCGGAGAAAAACCCGGGCCAGGATGGGGTTACAGAATTTATGTACACAACCGTGCCAAAGTTGAGTACACATAAAACTAAATTAATATGAGCCATACGGCAACACAATCATGCAAGAAAATAGTTTTTGAAATTGTTATAATTATTAAAAATTTCACGGTCTTCATTTATAGTGATGGGAAATATGATATTAATACTTCCACATTTTAACTCGAAGTATACTAAGGAAATCAAATATATTGTAATCGTAAATACATTCGATAGAAAGATTTTGAAGAAAATGTTTGTTTTTCGATTACGGTACTGAATATGTTTTTTACAATATCTTCTGGCAACCTGTTTGCAGTAATTGGGAGAAAACTGATGAGACAAATTGACTTATTATAGACAATGAGATTGGTTTCTGCTTCTTGTGTTTCATAAATACTAAAACTTTTGGGGATTGATATTCTTGCATTTAGGCCAACAAATAAATAACAAAATTATGTCATTTCGCCAACTTTTCAACTATTTATTTTAGTCATCATCAGGGCTATATAACAAAACATGGATACATATAATGAGCATACATTCTGTATCATAATTTCATCAACATCAACAAATCAGTTACATACCTCAATGAAGAAGAAGAAGAAATATAAATTAGTTTGAGATATTAGATAAAGAGGTGAATGTAAGGAAAAGAAGAATTAAAGAAATGATCCACATTTCTAACTTTAAAACATGTAACAAAAAACATGTGAAAAAGTGGAGTTCAATTTATTGTAATAATAATAAAAAATATTTATGTGTGTAAAAGAATGTATATATGAATTTTTTTGTATTTTTTATAATTAAAAAATGTACATTTTTTTTGAAATTATGTTAGGTTTATTGTTTATATTATGTATTTTTAACAGTATTCCTAGCATTTAATGACATGTTGTTTTGTTGGTAAAAAGTTTTTAATGTTTAAGACTTGGTAGTATGAGTAGTTACTGGTGGTAGAATTTAGTCACGTACTTCAATCTGATGATGATGTATGTTATATGTGCCATTTTGTGTAAAATGTGTGAGGTCACCATGGAGATAAGTAAACATGTGGCTGGGTAAACTAATTAATATTTCTTCTTCTTCTTCATTGAGGTATGTAATTGATTTGTTGATGTTGATGAAATTATGATATAGAATGTATGCTCATTATATGCATCCATGTCCGACTACGTCCATGTGAATGGTGCTGAAGCGGTCCTCAGGAGGTTTAAAAGAAGTCAGTGGTGAAACTGTGTGGCGGTGGACCTTGTTCTTTTGACACGCTAAACAGGTGCTTGCCCAATTTTTAACCTCCTGGTTGATTCGGGGCCAAAAATATTTATTCTTAATTAACCGTAAAGTGTCTCTTCGTCCCGGATGTGACAAATTATGAATTTCGTCGAAAATTTTCTTTCTGAGGTTGGCTGGTATTAGGGGCCGTCCTGCTTTACAAATTAGTGTTAAATTTGAGTCGGGGACCGTTTCCCTGGTGTACAATAGTGGTTTCGATAGTACCAGCTCTTGAATTTCGGAGTCTTCTGATTGAAGTTTAGCGAATTTATTTGTGTCATCTAGTAATGTTATTACTTCGATTCGTGACATAGCATCGGCAACAATGTTTTCGTTTCCTTTTATGTGTTGAATGTCGGTTGAGAATTGCGCTATGAACTGAAGTTGGTTCAGTTGCTGAGGGGGCAATTTCTCTCGTTTCTGTCGAAATGCATGAGTCAACGGTTTATGATCGGTGAAGATTGTGATTTGAAATCCCTCGAACCAGTGCCTGAAGTGTTGGACTCTCTCATAAACTGCCAACAGCTCGCGGTAATACGCTGGCATTTGACTCTGTCTGGTGTTTAGTTTCTTACTGAAAAATGAGAGTGGTTGCCACTCCTGATTCACCTGTTGCTGCAAGCAAGATCCCACGTGGGTTGCTGATGCGTCCGTAAGTAACGCCAACGGTGCGTCGCTGCGTGGGTGAATCAGGTTGACGGCGTTCGCTAGGCTCTCCTTGCAGTTGACGAAAGCTGCTCTTAGGGCGTCGTTCCACGGGAACGGTTTGTTCCCATCCTTCCTTCCACCGGAGATGGCGTCGACCAGAGCGGCTTGGGGCACTGCCGCTTTCGGGATGAAGCGCCTATAAAAGTTCAGGATGCCCAGAAAACGTCGCATACCTCTCACGGTTGTAGGTTGGTCCATGTTGCGCAGCGCACTGACTCGGTCTTCTGGTGGTCTGATGCCTTCAGCGTTGATCTTGTAGCCTAGAAATGTTAATTCGTTGACGCCGAAGGTTGATTTTTGGGTATTGATGATTATCTCGTGGTCTTTCAGCCTCTGGAAGAGCGTCTCCAGATGATGCTTGTGATCTTCATTCCGGCTAAAAACGAGGATGTCATCAATATACACGTATACATATGGTAATCCAGCGATCACTTAGTCCAAGAACCGCTGAAAAGTTTGGGCGTTGCTTTTTAGGCCAAACGGCATTTATAAATATTCAAATGAACCTATCCGGGTTACGATGGCTGTTTTTTTCGATGTCTGCTGCGTTCACTGGTATCTGGTGGTACGCTTTCACCAGGTCTATCTTTGAAAATATCTTTGAGCCTGCTAAATTGTTCGCGATGTCATGGATATGTCGCATCGGGTACGCGTCTGGCACTGTCCGATCGTTGAGTCTTCTATATTCCCCGCACGGGCGATAGGTTCCGTCGGTTTTTTTACAAGGTGAAGTGGGGATCCCCATGGACTTCGTGAGTGGCGTACGACGCCGGCTCGAACAAGATTTTCGAATTCGTTTTTGACAATTTCGAGTTTCTCCGGCGTCAGCCTACGTGGTCTGCACGTCACAGGCAGGATATAATGCATCGTATTCGGTCGGATGCTGTTCGGCTTTCCAGACAGCTTAATTAATTCGGGGAATCTATTAATGATTTCTCCGAAATCATCGTTTTGTACCTTTTTTACTTTTATCTCCGTACACTTGCACGAATTGTATTTGGTACTTGTGGAGATTCCCGTCATTTGGTCACTAAGTTCGCCTGTTTTACAATTTAAAATTACCTCGTAATGAGATAGAAAATCCGCCCCCAAAATGGGGTCCTGGACGTCCGCTACTATAAATTTCCAACAGTACTCTCGTCGGAGTGTTAGATTTAGATTGAGAAACGCTGTTCTGAACGTTTGGGTATCAGTAGCATTTGCTGCATTTAATACTAGTCCAGTTGGATTCATACTTGATTTCCAACGTCTCTTGGGGAAGATTGATACATCGGAACCGGAGTCGATTAGGAAATGTAAACCAGTACTCCGTTAATAAATATACGGTCGTTTTTTCATCAAACGGTTACAAAAACTGACCCCGTTTTTAAATTTTGGATTTGCGGGATCGCAAGAATATACTCCGCCCTTCAACCTTGAGTTGGAGGGCGGTTGGCTACGTTATTTTTGGTAGTTGCATGGTGTTAAACAACGTTCCGCTTCGCTTCCAAATTTGGCGTGATACCAGCAGATGTCTTTGGACGTGTCTGACTTTGAGCGTGACCGTGAACGTGGGCGAAAATTTCGCTGTTCATTTCTGTAAGGCGAAATGTTTCTTCGAAAGCTCGAATTTCGTTGAGCAAGTTGCAGCTCTGCAAGTTGCCTAGTAAGGTTCCCCAGCGTTTGTATTACGTAACCCATACGTGGATCGGAGGGAGCTACGGGCTGGCTTCTGGGTGTCTCAATGTTATGAGTCGCCGTTTCTCGAGTGGCCGCCACATACGCTTGATGATGCATGCGGCCCGTGCGTCTCATGGAGTCTTCTAATGTTTACAATGTAGAGACTCTCTTGCGTCGTATGTAGAGACTCTCTTGCGGACGGTGTGTATTATTCTGGCCTTGGATCTTGAATCTCTCATACTTCGTCTTGACGACGGTATGAACAACATGGCGTTTACTGCTTTGGCGTGACAACATGCATCTCTTATGTGTTAATGCATGAGGGAGTTCATCATATACGTAGTAAGGTACGTGTTTCGCCGTATATGTAGTAAGGTACGTCTACATATCACTCCCTATGCTTCGGGGAAAAAACCTTGGGGTTTTTTCCTATGTAAAACCCGTTGATCCATGTTCCGGATCTTTTGAATATTCAAGGAAAAAGTGCCCGAGCGTTGCCTTTTGTGAGGAGGTGGTCCTCTTGACAGTCTTGTCTTATTACCGTAATGTTGGTAGTTGACGTGAATGTTGATGTGAGATGGCTTCTTGCGCGATGGGATGAACCAGGTCCAAGATGAGTGCAGGATGAGCAGGAGATGCTGGCAGGATGTCGGTTGAGAGGAAGTGTTGGGCTGGACCAGGGTAGGAGATGGCTCCTTGCGGGATGTAAGGAAGAACCAGGTCCAGTTGCAGGATCAGGAGAGGAGATGGTAGCCCCTTGCAGGATGTGGGCTATCTCTAGGTTCATCTCGTCAGTCATCATTGCGGATATTTTGAAAGAAATGTATGTATTAGTTACATGTTTATGTGAGGTCTGCCGCACAAGGTTGTTGGAGAGGTTAAAGAGCTGGATAACATGTTTAATCTCCAGAGATTATGCTTGTTATAACTCAAAATTCGCCATTCCACTTAAGATAGACTGTATGATTTCTCAGTTCATGGTTTAGTTCGTTTCTGTTAGTACAGCCATACTTTCTTGTGATATGAAAAAGATTTTCCATTTCGGATATTGAATATGATTTTTGGAAGTTACGTGAGTGCTGTGCAGTGATATATATAATATAATTAGATACGGATGAAGTTTGACCTGTTAACCAGTGTTGAATGCTGAATTCTGGCAGTTCTGGCGGGTAGGTCTAACAGTTTCATCTAGCAGAAGAGAAAAACACAATTAGTTATTCCATACATCGTAAATATTGACCATGAACGTTTCCGATAATGTTATTATCTTCTCCTTTCGTCTTGTTGACAATAGGATTTTTTATTATCGTTTCTGCGTTCGGCCTGAGCAGTTGCGTTTGCGTTGGTTTCTTGTGACAATCATATTGTGCTCTACAAGCAAAAAAATGTAGGCTTGTTATTTGTTTGTATCTGTTTGCGGTAAAACAAAGTGTTCCGGGGCGACGTACGAAATGATAGGGAAATCCTCTGGCGGATGCCACGGAACACAACAGATTTATGAAGACGGAGGACCAGCTTCCAAGGAAGCTATTTGAGGGATGTAAAATAAGGAAAAGACCAAAATTAACTCTCATAAATTTAATGAATGGAATTTCGTCACAACAGTGTATGGGATAAATGAAATAAACATTGAATTAACTCTTGAATTATTAAACTAACAATACATAAACAAGAAATAATTGAGCAATCAAAATTGGATTAAGCAGAATGGTGAAATACGAATCTAACTATCACTAAATCAATAATCTTTCTAGATGATTACACAATTGGCACACCAATCCATCAATTCACAGACTACTTGGGTATTTTAGTATTATATAGAATTGCTGCTTAATAAAATGAAATAAATATCCAAGAGTCAACAAGACTTATGATTAGAATGAAAATCCTTATATTAATAGTGCCGTTTGATCAACACAACATTACGTATTTCATTATTACATACAAATACTGTTTGATACATTGAAAGAAATATCCAAGAACCAAATGACTTATTATTAGAATGACAGGTTCTTTATTACGGGTGCATTTAATTAAGTGTTCAAGATCATGCCACTCCGTAATGTTTTATATTCAAATTCCTTCTGAATTTGATATAATCAGTGGGGATTTGTTTCGTAATAAGAAAGAAAAGTGTTCTGCTCTAGATTAC
>NNCF01128630.1:46871-63271 GCA_002313205.1 Laupala kohalensis | reverse complement strand
CGGCCGTTTACTGACACTATCTTACGGCCAGCTGATGTAGCTCAATGCTAATACTTGCAAATTTTGTTAAATGACGGGTGCAGGAAATGTGCGCTTTCTGGTGAAAGGTGTTTCGCCTAACAAAGGCCAGCTACCGCAGCCCGCATTTTGGGGGTGAGAAGGTGCCAAACGTAGCCTCGCTGACAGGTGCTTAGAAGCATGTAGCCTCGCTTTGGGCAAGCGTTATTCCCAGCTGGGTGGAATTATGTGTGCCGAAACACAAAGTAATAAGTTTTTTGAAGAAGTAATTCATATCTTCTTGTTTTGACTTTCCGTAGGTTCTGGCGGTTCCTGGGAAAATTACTTCAGTGGGATACCTTTTATTTGTATGAGCTGTGTGCTCTTCGCGTGGTTCGACGATAGGTACAGCTTTACGTTTTATCTGATTTGAGTGCGTGGTCTCGTGTTAGTTCGAAATCGATGATCTTTGATCCACAGTCGCGTGTCCTGTATCGAGTACTTTCGATATTGTTTTCGATGGATTTTTTAAAGATTTTAGTTTTATGGGATGCACCTCTATAGACCCGCATGTAGCTTTGTCAGTTTGGTTGGTTGGTTTCAAGATCGATTTCGGTGTTTTCAAATTTGGTATAGACGGCTTAAGTACTTCACTTGTTTTTGATGAGGATGATGTTGGTGATCGTGTCTGATCGGCAGCGTGTGTTTGTTGACATGCATTCGACTTTTTGCAGTTGTTCTTGAGAGCAGAAGAATTTTCTGTTTGGAATGCACACGGTGTGCTGCAATGTCGAGCTTGCTTGCCGAATTTGTGATTATACCAGCACATTTGATTGAATTTAATTTCGCGTGGACGAACATTTCGCTGGTTTCTCCGAATAGTGATACTGGCAGCTGTTGCGTGTTGGCTTTGGAAACAGCAAGGAGCTAAGCATCGTTTTGCGTGGCTACCAAATGTGAAGTGGTACCAGCAAGTGTTTGATCGCGTTTCGGATCGTGGGCTGAATTTACGTTGCTCGTACTGTACATTATGTTAAGATAATGTTGTCTGTAATTCAGTCACTTGCTTGGTAAGGATGTCCAAGGTTTGTAGGATATATTGCATTGCAAGATCTGTAGTCGCTGTCGTGTTACTCGTTGCGTCGGAAAGAACAGGAGTATTTACATGAGCGGCTGCGACGGTTTCTGTAGCGATTACTGCGTCAAGAATGCTCGTTGTGTCAGCGATTTCAACAGGTTTGTCCGGTGTAACATGAGTAGCTTCCAAGGTATTAGAAGTGGGGAGTACTGCAGCAATTCTGTCGGCGAGTTCCGCTTGTTCTGACAGGTCTCTTGCATATAGCTTGATATAGCTTGCCAAGATAGCTTGAATTTTAGCTGGTAAGGCTTTTAGCCATATTTCTGCCAAAAACGAGTTATCTTGCAGTTCGGTTCCGGCGAGTTTCTGGAGGTGGCGAAGAAATTCTGACGGTGTGCGATCATCGATGGTCTCAGCAGATAGGATATCGTTGATTGTCGTTTGCGAGTTGGTGAACCGATTAATGAAAAACTGTTTAAGACGTTCATACGACCTGTTGTTGTCGGGTGTCAGTAATTCCATGTCAATGATATTGATTACGGATTCCAAGTATGGAATAATAGTCATGTGCTTGACAAACGGGGAGCTAATTTCTCGCACGTTGAAATGTGCTTCCGCGTACGCGAACCACTTTTTCGGACGGTCCTGCCAAAAGTTGAAAAGTGGTATTTTCGCGGTCGGGTCTGGCGAAAAAGTAGTGAGAGACTGTACGTTTCATTAGACATAGTGAAATTGTAGCAAATTTACTTGTCTGAATTGAAAATAACTAGTGACAAACTACAAAGCGAAGCAAAACTATGTTACACAATAGAATTTAACTGAAAATAAAAATTACATTAACATTGATTTAAAAACAATGTAATATATGTACCTAGTGAGCGCGAAAAAAATTTTTGACTAGGAATTCTATTCCAATGGGGCAAAATTTTTCGCGAAATCACGACTTGGGTTGCACAATTCGATTGCACGTTTAGTGAGTGAATTATGGCAAAATTTATTACGTTAAGTAAGATGGGGTCACCTTTAGAAAACTGGTTATATTGAATCAGAAGATTATTTATTTTGTGCTAGTGTTTAGCAAAGTTGAATCGGAAGGTGGAGCGTGATCAAAAACGGAGGGAGTCACGAAATTATTTATTTAATCAGAAGATTGCGTTATTCAGATCACGTCGGGGTCACCAGATTATTTATTTTGTCGGGGAAGATTGTTATTACTTCACAAGTCTCGATACGGAGATTGCTTCGCAATAAGATTCCTCCTTTTCAAAATAAATACTCAAAGGTTATGCAGGACAAGATTTATTATGCAGGATCAATGCAAACAAATAATTGAATCGTAAGCAAACAATAAATAGCACCAGGGTGACAACAACAGGCAATGAAAGTTCTATGAACAGTGCCTTTTTACTCGTGCGACTCACGACTATTACTTTGTGTTTCGCCGTATAGTAGTAAGATACGTCTACACATGTTTTGTTACATAGCCTGATGATTACTAAAATAAATAGTCGAAACATTGGCGAAATGACATAATTTTGTTATTTATTAGTTGGTCTAAATGCAAGAATATCAATCCCCAGTAATTATTATGGCTGATAACATTTCAAATAACTAAAGCTTTTATAACTTTATAAAAGGTACTTTAAAAAAGGCTGAAGTACATGTTTAGAAATTGCAAAATTATCTCGAAATTTTTTCTCTGATTTCGTTCACTGGAAATCACATAGAGAGCACATAATGTCAAATATGTGTTTCTTATTTAAAAAATGTATAAAACACAGAAAGGACTTCTCCAGAAAATATTTCATCCCTAACGCCCTAGTTGACTAATTTAATGGATTTTCTAATCAGGTTGTTGACTATTAAACCATCTGCTAAGTATGAAAATAAAGAAGATATGCAGACTATTCATCAGAATGTAATATTTAGACAGTCGACTAAATGTCATTTAAAACAAATATTTATTTTCAGTAGAATATACCAAATTCCGAAATGTCATCTACAATCTATTTGAGAAGTCTGCAAGGGAATTAGCTTTTTTTTCTTTTTGAAATAAGGTGTGGAAATAAAGAGGAACATTTGAAAAATTTAGGTAAATAACAAATAATTATTTGATATGAAATATTTGGAATTAGGTGAGGCCTCTTCATCGAGAATAACACAGAAAAAATATTTCACTTTTAATTTAATCTGGAGTATCCGCTATTCCTTAGAAACAAGAGGAGCGACAAATTTCGTTCTTTGTAACATATCGGCAACAAGTTATTCCTGAAACAATATTTCGATATCTCTATTCTCTCTTAAGTTATAGATGTGGATTCTCCAGGGTAAGACTTAAGTTTAGTATCCACTGTTTCTCGGAAACGGGAGCAGCGACAAATTCCGTTCTTGTGTAACATATGAGCAACAAATTATTCTTCGAACAGCATTTCGATAACTCTATTGGTTCTGGAGATATAGATGTGGATACTCCAGCTTAAGACTTTAGCTGGAGTATCCGTCTTAAACTGGAGTATCCACGGTTTCTCGGAAACGGTAAAAGCGACAATTTTTTGTGGGGGGGGCAGCAAATTAGCAACAAATTATTATGTAGGTCCAGGCTTTGTGCTACAAAGCGCATACTCCAGCTTAATAGACATCGCCAGTTTCCTAAAAGATAAAATAATATGAAGGCAACTGGTATATAAAAAAAGTTCTCTTCCCTAGATACAGTTCGTAATTGTAGAGTGCGTCTAGAGAGAGTGTGTGTGGCCGATGCGCGTTACGGTTTTGATTGGCTGCGCCATTTTTCAGTCAATGGGGAGCGAATTTAAAACTCCAAGATACACTGCAATTGAATTCATTCAATTCATGTCACTTTGATGTCTGCCGGACAGCAAACCTATTACACCTCCTAAAACTCGAGAACCATTAATCTAGTTTCATGATTCGTTTTTTAATTCATAGATATGTTCTCTGGCAAGGTTTGCGTATATACTTTGTTATCTTTGGTATCACAAGTAATAGGCAATAAAGTCGGAGGAAAAAATCAGTCTTAGGAGACATATATTCGCTTACGCTACCTAAACGATTAGAGAAAGGTGGTAACAATGAATGGCAATATTGTTCGTCTCAAAGAGTTCTACAAAACATTCAGCGAACACATACGTCTATCTACAAACGTTAACCAAAATTATTGAAAAAATGTTTTAAAAATAGACGTGTTAAAGTACTTCATATTAAGAGAGTAATTCAAATAGATACAAATAAATCCTAATCCAATTAAATGCATGTTGTGTTTTGTGCATTTAAGGAAGATGAAAACGGTCTTTAAATCGTAAAATTTGCACAAATAGTTTAGATTTCACAAGCATTTTAATTTTACAAGCAGTCGCGACCGCTGCTGCCCCCGTCGTGTGTTGCCTCGGAAGTGCCAGGCAAACATTGGACTGGCGCGCTACCTAGTGGTGCATCACGTGAAACAAACATTTTATACTTACGTTAGTATATTTGAGTCATGCGCCACTTTGTCTGAAAAATGGCGGATCTCGATGGTGGGGGTAGATCGGTCACACTCAGGTAATCGACGATGTTCCTGCTATCTAACAAGCGGTGGCGCAGGTGGTAGTGTTGTCGCTTATCACCAAAACATCCCGGGTTCGATTCGAAGGGGCCAGAAAATTTGTAGATTTTTTCACATTAATGTCCCAGTTCATATAGCTGTGACTACTGAAAAACAAACCTACCTACCTTCCTTCCTTTATCCAGCTCCTCCTAGTATCAATAACTATTACTAAATACTTCTACTAACCCCTCCACATGGGCCAAGTTGTTGGTAAACCCAGCTAACTGGCCCACCTACTAACAATGACCTACCACCCAACTCCTAACACTCCATGTAGATGAGCTTCAATAGCGCACTACATTTCCCATTTACAAATACAACAATATAGAAATAAAAAAAACAAGAAGTAAAACATTGAAGCTGCATGGTTATATGTGTAGTTGGTGAATCCTTTCCTAAAAATATTCATCTGTAAAAAAGTCGTTTTTATAGATTGTCCCTTCATTAACATTTTTTCTTTTTACAATAACATCTTTCATTATAATTTGGTGAGTGGTCATAAAAACAGCAAATAAAAAACTACATTTAGTAATAGAGATTAAAACGAACTTCACCTAATTGTTAATTAATTAGCAATATTGAAATATTATTTATTTTCTTATCTAGACATGTTGGTAATGTTTGTGTGTCATATTTTTTTAAATATTTAGAATATAATAATTAGTAAAAAATTAATAAAAAATAATACAAGCATAATTCTTTTTTAAGGCTTTCCAGGGCTATAAGCTAGTGTCTGCTAGACTTGTGTATAAAAAGAGCAGAGTATGGAAGGAAACTAGCAATTGAGTTAGGACTGAACAAACGTTTCTTTAAGTGTACATAAACAACTGTTCATATTTCCCCCACATACATTCGAAAACATTGGGAGAAACTTATTTGTTTCTCCAACTATGTTTGTTCTCATTTCACGGGATTTATGGTATAATTCTTAGGTTTGGGCTGCTGAAATGTTAAACCTGCCGCTGCCTCAGGGTTCATTGACTGGAATTGATGGAATGGTCACTTGCTTGCTCCCAAAGAGTAAATTAATTTATTGTCCTCCACATGCATACAACTGCTTTTCTGACAATAAATGATTTATTAAGTATTCTACACTTTGTATTGATATTGCCATAGCCGTGAGATACCTATACTTAATAAGACCCGGTGCAAAAGTCTTCTTGGAAGTCCCATATTTAGTCCAAACACAATGATGCCTACATATTCACTAAATGTAAATCCAACACAAATGTAGTTCAAATAAATTTAAATTTTAGTTGTATGTAATAATCTTATCTATGAATTGTTTTAGCATAAATAAAAGGTTAAAAATATATTCACATTCAATTTTCACTTTCTATTTTTGGTTACCCATTCGGAGGCTTCTTACAGAATGAGGCCAGGAGCGCTTATATATGCTGCTTGCTTAGGTTGACTTTCTTTATGACTTGTCACTTAGGACAATCAGTACTATTTGAAACATGTATAAGGCCAAGGATCTTTTGGAGAGTATGGAAGAGCAGTGGATACCTGCATCAATTGAGACCCGGGGCAGGTGTAGTTTTAGGAGGCTCCCCATATTCAAGCCATTAAACCATTCACAAACATGTTTGCATGGCTACATGTTCATGTCCAATGCTCAAATGTGTATAAAAAAATTAAATGAAATTTGAGTTGTATTTAATTATGTTAATTAATTGTGTTCAAGTGAGTTATATTATTATAATAAAGTTAAGCTATTATTTATTTATTAACAGTTTGAGAGTATATTTATATTAAAATTTATGAGTTTAAATGTTATCTGGTGGCCCATGTGGAGGCCCCACGCAGAATGAGGCCAGAGGAAGATCACCCCCTCAACCCTTGCTTCGATACTTTACTGTGAAAGAGTTACAAACTGATTTTTTTTTCAATCTAAAAATTCAACAGTTTTGACTTCATTATATGTAAATCAAGAAAATAGGTCATATCATTTGTTGATAAAATTCACATCTATTGGTTTGTAGTTTTTCAAACCATAAAAAATTTGTCTTTTATTATATCAGTAAATGGATATTTCTCACTATACTATCAAATCACAAAAATATTCATTGAACATTTCTCCCAGAGATAAATGGCAGTTTAAGAAAAAATATGACAAATATCTCAAAATTCAAGCAAGCATAGCTGCAGGTACTCAGCTAGCAAAATGTACATTCTTCACAGAAAATCAGAGGTATTGTTGAGGAAAAAGTTGAGTACAGGAGAACAATGTGTTGTTATTTACAAGCCATTGCTTTCATATAAGCATACTTGATGTAATTCCTATTTTTAACATGGTATTGTGTACTGAGTGTGAAGAAAATTGGGATGACATTTGAGTCGAGGGCCAAGCTTTTGTCATCATATTTGGAGTGTATTAAACAATCTAATACATCATTACAAAGTAAGTAGAATGCTGATGAAGATATCATATAAAAGGGAATTTTAACTATGTTTTAATTAAAATTGAAAGTACAGGAAAACAAAAAATGTCATACAACCGCACAGACGGAGAGCCACTTCACCAATTAGTTTAAAATATATAAACATTTTCATGTATCTTTGTTATATTGTTTATTATTATTTATTTTAAATGTACTGTCTATCTTTACTCAACCTTGGCATGGTTTCATGTATTATATCCTGCACCAGAAAGATTTTTCATTTCTCCTTTGGGCACTTTGATCTGAATTAATGAGAAAGTTGTTAGCTTGCTTCTGATGAGTAAATATTATTGTCCTTTTGCAGTTCTCAACATTTTTTGATAATACATAGAAATGGAAATAAAAGCTAGAGATAATCCCATAAAATTGTTCATGGTACAGAAAAGTAAAATGGAGAAACCAGAGTCAGGTTGGTTCTACAAAACTATTGTACACAGCTGTACCAAGATTAAGTGCAAAATAGAATTGTTGCAATTATAAAAAATAAAAACAATTTTAGTCAATTAAATATTTTGTTCTAAGTCAGTCTATAATTAAAAGTATTATTACAAAGGAGTGACTAAGAGTACTAGGAATTTAAAAATTGATGCTTTCATGTTATCACAACAAAGGAACATTAAAATATTTACTGAAATTGTTAAAAGTTGATAAGTAGAAACTCTTTTTACAGAAATCATTGAATTTCTCAACATTATAGAAGTAATGGTGGTATGGGAAGATCTTACACATGGATTTGAAGAGACCGAATATAGTGACATTGTTTATTTCTTTTGAGAAAGAATCCTACAAAAGGAATCCTGAATGACACAACCTTTCTTTTCAAAGTTTGGTTGAAATTCTGTGGCAGAGTATATGATCATTATTTCAGTTGTAGTGATGAAGAGAATTTATTGCAAAACAAGTGCCACTTAAATTATTTAGCCATGACAAATACCACCATTTCATAACCCTAAATACAGTGAAGAGTAATTCTCTCAATATCAGTTTACATAAGATATTTTGTAGGCCGAAAGTTTGTATATTCTGGTTTAAGTGCCACTCAAAATTATCACATCCCATACATGTAGTCATCCATAAAGAAAATAATTTATGGATGTAGCTTAATGAAAACCAAAGCTATAACACATCTTTATTCACAGTAATTCTGAACATAATTCTACTTTACAGAATAGTTACTAATGTAATTTCAGCACTTATTAGTTTGCAGCATAAGTTTCTGAATCCATTTTGAACTCGTATATTGCTCCTGACTTTCTTACTCAAAATGATACATGAAGAGGCATTTTTCTCAACCTCATTGCAATGAGACTTGGATTTCATATGAAGTGCCTGAAAAGAAGAACCAATTGACATTATGGTATTACATTTGTTTTTCTTCAAAACCCACAAAAACAAAACAAGTCCAGGACACAAATAAACCAAAGGCAGCTTTTGAGACTGCAGGAACTTGCAGACAATAACATGAAGAACTTAATGTGAGTCTTTTCACTAACTTCGACATACCATTCAAAATAAGTTACTTAGAATGTTGTACAGAGTGACTGTCTTCCTTTGCAACAGTGCTTACCTCATGAACCACAGCAACTCATGGCTACAGATTTTTACACTATAAGAATCCAAATGGATTCAGAAACTTGAACCTTGTGATAGGATAGTGTCTGAACGATGATGATGAAAAGTAGAAATATACCCAATGTTATTGTGAATTGAGTTTAATTCTGATAGCTTTGATTTTTTTTTAGAGTTACACCCAAATGCTTTTTACTTTCTTACATGACCCTCATATATTACACAACTTTGACAATCAACAACATAAATGTAAAACATACTATTTTAAATGAATTCAAATATTATGGTCTTAAAGCAGTTCAAACAGCATAGTACTTCATTTATATTTCCAGTTTGTCTAAGTAATTTTCAAGATATATTGTATGGTATCTGATATTTTTTTAGATTTCTCAAACCAGAATATCTTAACTTTTAATATTCTAAAATGTTCAGAAAAAAAGTATCTTACCCCTGAGTTCTAAGTAAAGTTGAAAAGGGAAATAAATGTTCTAAGTTTTTGTTGTATTTACATTTATAAAAATAATTATATTTGTAAGGACTAATTTACAATAGTATCAACCTTCTTTGGGAATCTGCATGGCTCAGTTAGTAGAGCATGCTGATCTGCTCACTGGATGGCCAGGGTTTAACCAGCAGTGAAGTTAGGGATTTTCCTAACTATCTCCATGTCCAGATTGTTCCATGTCTACTCAGTATGCTGCAGATGAATACTGGATACATCCCATGGATCAGACCGACCCAAGTGAAATGATGGTCACATTGCCTCCCCCTACAGCTGAGGTTTAGTAATTGTGGAGCTCTACCTTCTATGAACCTCATGATTGCACCTTAGGGGCTGGTGTGAGACTTAAGGCCACCCTTATTATTACCTTAAATTTTATTGTTCATCACAATCGTGAAATAAAGACAAGATCCACTGAACATGACATCATCTATCAATTGAGACTCTCCCTCTTTGGAATGAAAGAAATCAATGGAAGCTTGTGATATTTTTTTGTTGCTAGGGCCAAGTTCATAAAAGTGGGATAGTGGTGGACTTCCTTTCTAAAATATTTCTTGTCTCCATTATATAATAAATATACTAAACATAGCTTAAATGTTTGAAGTCTATGTTAAATAATTAATTCCAAAGTAACTAAATAAATAAGTCTAGGACTAAAATAAAAAGGGTGTAACAGTATATTCCAGGAATATTAACGAATGAATTATTTTAATCTACAAGATGATTTTACAATCCAAAACAGAAAATTTTAAGTAATAATAGAAGCAATAAAATTACTCCTTACTTCAGCTATTTTAATACAGACAATTTAAAAACATAAATTTCTTAGTTATTTCATCCTACTTTAACATTTATTTCAACAATTAATATCATGTTAACAAAGTATACATGATGAATCATTAAATAATTTAATTGTTTTCATAAAAATAAGTAAAAAAAATTACAAAGGAAACATGTAAACAGAAAATGATCTATATGTCACAGCCCAATTGTAAAATCAGCCATAAAATCTTCTTGCTCTTATAAATAAGTGATATAAATTTATTAATTGTTTCCATTTTCTCCATTATTCATCCTCCTCCTCATTCATGAATCGAGTAGATGAAATAATTGCAAAATAATGAAATGAGTATGAGTATACCAAAACAGAAATATGATTATTTGAGTATTAATGAAATTGGTATATGTTTATTATTTGTTTTTTCCTTAAAAACTAAATCCAACATTATAAAATTGTTAGTATTATTCTAAATATATTACAATTAATGTAATACTCTATTTTGTGGCCAAAATTGTTTTCTTTCTATTATTTGGTGGCAGAGCCAATATCTTCATATAATGGCTGAAAATGTTCACTCAGATAATAGCTAACCAGTCCACTTTATTAACTGACTGTGAAGGCCGGGCTCTTTATTAAGAGTCAGAAAATCTTCAGTCATTTCATGAAATGAGAGTTTGTTTCATTACCAACCTCCTCTTTATAAAGAGCCTAGTTATTTTTATCATTTTACAGTTGCTATAAAAGTAAGGTTCTATGAACAATTCCAAAAGAAAATCATAAACGATGATGAAAACAGCATGAAGATATTGTATAAGTAAGAGATAATGAAGCAACAATATTGATAATATAATCTCTCATTATTTATTTATTACTAGTCTTTTGGCGAGGTTCAGGTTTGAGGCCTGCTCTTCCACCTAACCATGACTTAGGAGATGGAAATGGTAAGGAGAGATGTTGGAATCTCATAACAACATTCTGTGATAAATGTGTTTCAAAGTTTAAATTCCTTGGCCAAGAGAGAAATTGGAAAGTGCCTTTGACCATGTGGAGAACAAGAAAATAAATAACTCTCTTAAGAAGGAGTCGGTATGGCTCAGTGGGTAGAGCACAGAGTTGCTGTCTGGATGGCCTAGATTTGATTCCTGGTGGGATGTGAGATTTTTGTTTCGTAGGAGCAGAGGAAATGCTAAAATAGCTACGCTCTTATTTGTAGTAATTTTATACCTCAGGTTTGAAAGAAAAACAAACTGATTTTACTTGAATACCATATTCTGGATTATTGAGAGAAAGAACAATTTTGTTTTCCATTAATTCTTTAATTAAATTATAAAACATAAATTTTTAGGGGATTTATATTCTCTACGCATTCACTTATATTATTCCTAGTAGTATCATGTTTTTTGAATGATCCCGACGCCATTAGGGCTAGGGTATCTTTCATTTTCCTACCTCGCCCCAGGGGACTAACATCTAGTAAGTACGTGTTTGGCAAACACGGGGCCCCGAGCTGAGTCTGGCATTGCTTCCACTTACTTGTGCCATGCTCCTTCCTTTCTCTTTTCTGACCTTCCTTGGTCACCTCTTGTTCTTTTCGATCCCGACGCTATTAGGGTTAGGGTATCTTTCATTTTCCTCTTTCCTCGTCTTCTTTTTTTAAGAATGTTTTTTAGTAAAGTGAGATATGTTGGGATTTCAGTTTTGAGTTGTAATTCAGGAGGGTTTTTAGTGGGTATGGCTGAGTCATTCGGCGAGTCCCACACGCGGGGAGAGTCATGTTGGCTCTCCCTAGTGCGTAACTGCATTTTCCCTACCTGTACAAGTTTTAAGGGCTNAAAAAAAAAAAAAAAAAAAAAAAAAAAAAAAAAAAAAAAAAAAAAAAAAAAAAAAAAAAAAAAATTGAATGGATAGCATTATGTTCTGATGTATATTCAACAAAGAATATGGAAATTTGATATACAATGACTTGCAAAACATAAAAAGTTATACATACAATATATTAAAAATAAAGGTCAGCAATGTTATTGAATTATTTAACAATTATATGTTGAACACATTTGAAATTTGATGCAATTTATACATAAATATAATGAAGGTGTACTTAGTTGTAAAAATATCATGAACTTAAATAACAGATTTTTCTCCATTATTAAATGTGAATTCCTTCCTTTAAACCATAAGATTTGGTGGAAGTGCATGAAAAGACTCAAACTTGCCACATCAAAATTAAGTTGAAAATAAGAGATACAATTTAAACATAAATATAACAGCAAATCCCCTGTTTCATCACATAGGAAATTGAATGAAAATAATATTCGGTACAATAATATGAACATTTACTTATATTAAGTAAGACTATAATATTCGCCATATAGTAAGACTATATTATACGGCAGATACTTCTCTCTCCCGTCTGCTAGTGGTAGGAAAGTTTAATTTGGTTTCATATTTCATATTAAACAATGTAAATAAGACACCAGCACAGTTTTGTATAGTACATGATAATGGTATATGAGTGAGATAAAATCACGGAACTCTCATACAATTCCCTATAGATATTGTTTATACCAACAGTCACACATGTCAGAGCTATCAAATGTAAGGACTCAAAATAAAACCCTTTTTAAATAAATGAGTGTTGTAGCTTCTTTCCTTGACGTTGTTCTTAAATGGCTTTATCTCAGAATGGATAATGTGAAAGATTGAATAATGTGAAACCAGTGACACACCTTTTAATGCTCTGTCGTAAGATACTTCATTTGTGTGATTTGCTCCATCCAGTTATACAGAAAAGGAACTAAAACATCCTGGGACTTTTGCTTATTAATATATAAAATGAGCATGTATTACTTTTATAAAATTGCAAATTAACATGATTAAAACAACATGTTGTAAAGTAAATCAATTCTCAGATTAATTTCTGAAGAACACTCCAGACAACTGGTTTATACTTCATATGCATATCATTAAGCAAAAGTATAGTTCCAATTGTACAGTGAACCTTTTCTTCAATTTTGAACTTCCCCAGATTTTTCTCCATCAAAGATGGCAATCTATCCCAACACAAGAAACAGATTTTCTTACCTCTTAAAGATAATAACTTTTCATCAGTTGATTCCTCCATAGCAAGAATTAATTGAATAAAAAACTATTTTCATAAAATATCTTACATTGTTTGTGTAACATTACAGATTAGTAGAATTTTTCAATTACTGTTTCCCATAATCAAATCCACAAATCTAATTAAAAATGTTAAATGCCAAAAATTTTGAAGTGCCATATCTTGAAGGATATTAGGAACCATTCCTGTCTTCAATAGTTGTAAATATACAGAACCTAAAAAAACTAAACACCACATTATTTACAAATTCCAGTGTTTCAGGATTAAAAGAAAACACAAGTTGAACATTTACTGGATTTGCTGGATTTTGGAAGTCAGCCAAGATTGAAAACATGGGCTTGACCACATTGAACTCATTCAAAATTCAAAACTACCCCATTCAATGTAAGGCACAATCCATTTTGACGACAATATAGCTGTATTGTATGATGATGCATTTAAGAATACAATTATTTCAAGAAAGTCAAGATTCTTGTGATGTACATGCAAATATTTAATTCTGAAAGTAGAATGATCAATGTCACTTTAAATACAGGTACAAAAAAGACTTCAAAAACTTTTTCCTAAGCTTGTTATATTTTTCAATATTGATTACATTCAAACACACAAGTCATTCTGGTTTTGTCTTATCTGGATCAGTACTTATATTTCATCACTGGGGTCCACTTTGACATTCAATGCAATCACATATTGCTTTCCCTTTCCTAGACTTTTTTTCAGCTTTAAATGAAATAAATATATTTGCACTTTTAAAAACCTTCATCAAATTGATGAAAGATGTAGGATTTTAACTAATGTGAAAACATAACTACAATTCTCAACCTTTCCATTTGATGATTTGACACTGTGACTGAAGTTCAGGCAAAAATATTGAAGCTTACTAAATACAATGTTTTCAATCAAAGAGCAAAATCTGAGATGTTTTCACCCAATGGATATTTCTTTTAAGAAGACCTTTATTTCCTTTTTTTTAAAATACCAAATAGTCCAACTTCAAGCAAATATTAGGATTTTATCCCTCATATGATACATTTAATATGCTTGTAAAATCTTTAACAGGGATGATCACCCAATACCTTGAATAACAAGGATGATCATTCAAGTATCAATTGTGGTTGATAAATCTCTTCAAATCCGCAGTTAAAAGCTACCTTCTGCACCTGTGCTTCTACACTATAAAAGAATTTATTGATTTTCATAAAAATTGAAGTAGTCTTGTACTTTATCATGCCATTGTTGTAGTACTTTCAAAATGTCTGACAACAATTTCAAAACTATTTTCCTGCATGGTAGTATGTCTTATTATTCATATAGATTTAGTTGTATATGTACTCAACCCTGGCACGGTTGTGTACATTAATTCTGTAGCCCCATCCTGGCCCGGATTTTTCTCCCGATTTCCTTCGGGTAGAGGTGGACTTTTTACAAAAATTAGCTAAGCTCTTGCCTAGGGACAGCATCAATTGAAATAATTATTAGAAAATTTAGTGTTATTTAATAGTTACAAATTATCAACAATACTTTCCTAATGATTTATAGTTTGATAATAATATGTACTTGTGAAATGACTTTTCTGTGTTTTATTAAATACAATATTTGTTGGTATTTGTTAATATTATAAAACGTGTCAAACTTATTTTTTATAGAGTATGTTGAAATGTTAAATCTGTCTCTGCCTTAGGGCCCTTGATTGGAATTGAAGGGATGGTCCCCTGCTTGCTTCTGGAGAGTAAATTAGTTTATTGTCCTCCACATGGTCATAAGCAGTTTGTAACTGCTTTTTTGACAATAAAATTTAAAGTTTATAGTTTAATGGATCTTAATTAAATGTGAGAATTATTTTCGTACCATTCCAATGTTACAAGAATGAAAATGAATAAGTTGGAGTTCATGTTTTTATTTATAATATTACAATTCAGGTTGAAAAACAGTTTTAAAAAATTTTGTTTGGCTTGAAAAAAAAAAAAAAAAAAAGAGTATTTGAAAAATACTTCACAGAATAAAATATGGAATGCATCACAATAATACATAGTACAATACATAATAACTTACCCTTGTTACACGTCATAATCTCGTTCCATAAAAGCATGGATAAGTGCAACACAAAAATGATCACTCACTTTAAAACAATAAAAGTTCAACATCTGACCACACATCGAGAACTTTCAGAACTATCACACATTATTTACACCAATTTTGTATAAAATAATGCAGAATTTACAAAGTGAGTATATGCAGCTATATTTTAATAATTGTCTTTTTTCTTCTCATGCTGCGGGTTCCTCTGCCAACACACACATGAAAGTTCTAGCACACAGAAGATTTATAGTATCTGAAAAATTAAAAATCAATCAAACATATGAACATTTAATCATATTGAACCACATAAGCTGTGTTAAAGCATATTTAATTTTTATTACAAATAATATTATCACTCACCAGAAGCTTTAACTATCCATCTAGGTTTATTCTTCCAGTATATAAAAATAAAATACATAGGAACACCTGATACGATAAATATCACACCGATGCCTACTTCCCATGGACTGACATAGCATGGGAAAGTAACCAGGAACAAACAAATAATGAAGAAAATTATAGGAAAGATGATATTAACCTGTACAAAAAAAGAGTAATGTTCAACTCACAGCAAAAGCAATGTAGTGTAATAAAATAAAAGTTTCTAAACAAGAAATGATAAATGTGTACATCACCAGCTTACTTTGATAGGCCTGTGCAGATCAGGTTTTCTAAACCGTAACCATAGTAAACCAGTTACAGAACAGGTAGTGAAGAGTCCCTCAACAAAGCTTAAGTAATTGATTAACACGTAAACATCTCTGATGAGAAGCAACACCAAAGTAATAATACACTGAGGGATAAAAGAAAAAATTTTAAATATCTATTTCATATAAGTTTACAAACACAAAACTTTAAGTAATAAAACTGGCAAAATTGAAATACACGCAAAGAATTATTTGTTACAACACGCATACAAAATTCTACACTACTTACCAAAAATACCAAGGATGGAATTGGTGTGAACCTCTTGACATTGATAAGAGCAATAGCTTTTGGAAGATGTCCCTGTCGAGCGCCGACAAAAAACAGCCGAGAAGAAGCAAAAATTGCACCATTGAGAGCACCAAATGTAGAACAAGCGACTGACACAGGCATGATCCAAGACATCACACCCAACATTTTTTCTCCAAATGTCTGGAATACGTACAAAAATATAATCTTTAGTTTCATATAATAGAATATATAATAAATAAATAAACTTTATTGTCAAAAAGCAGTTGCAAAA
>NNCF01128630.1:28413-46694 GCA_002313205.1 Laupala kohalensis | reverse complement strand
AAACAAAAGTATTAATGACATTCCCACCCAAGGAAAATCCGCCACTACCCAGAGGAAAACCATAGTAAAACCCGGGCCAGGATGGGAATATTAAAATATTTAGTATCCATAAAATAAACACTATCAGGTGACATCATAAGTTCAAATATGGTTTGAAAGAAGTCATATTAGAGACTACACAAATTGTAGCACAACAGTTCTCTATCTTAAAATGAATGGTAATAATATTGGTATCCATTTTTTCTTTTTTTTTCATTCATATTGGTAGCAGGGACAGGTATTTTAAAGGTAATAGAATATGGATGCATCGACAATGTGAATATTTATCACAACACATCATTTATTTATCACATTTAAAAAGAAGAACTAAATATTGAATTAAGAAAGAAAAAATAATTATTGAATTAAAAGAATGTGTGTAATTATAACACTTTAACAAATAATTTACAGATACCCATTAAAATCAGAAAATTTGGAAAAATGGAAGTATTATTTTCATACCACAGCTACAGCATTTGAAGACAACAATTCATCTTGCGTAAGAACAGCAACATATGCAATATTAGCAAGAACATAAATTATGGTGACTGTGGGCATAGATATCCAAATGGCTCTAGGAAGATTTCTGAAAAATACACACAGATGTTAGATGCAATTAAATTTTTCATTAATCATATAATTTAAAAATAGAAGAGAAAGGACCAATAGCTCCTTACCTATAAGGTTCCTTCAACTCTTCTGTAACAAAGTTTAGGTAATTCCTAGGAAGGAAAAAAATAAAATTACTTGAATCAGTATAGGAACAATTTAGGCAGAAAATTTTTATGTTCCTTCAGATATTTCTGCAAATCATTCATTTCAATTTCAATTCAATTTGTAAATTGTCTACAATTTTATTTCATCTATACACCTATGCAATTTGAATACTAAAAGTTAATAATTACTTGTATAAAATTTTGTTTATTTTGCACTAGCTTGAATATGTTCTCTAGTTCACAAGAAAATTGAAATGAACTTACCACCCTGAGTAGGAAAACAATCCAGAATAAAATGCTAATGCTATATATCCAGGATCAGTAGTTGAACCAGACATAGGTTTCTCAAAATTTGGTGAGCCAAAAGCTGAGAGGGAGTAGATGCCTGCAATAATGATAACTATGAGTGCCAGAAGCTTGGTCCCTGTGAAAATGTCTTGAACTCTTGTGGCCCATTTAACATCATAACAATTAATTACTGTGAGAAGACCTGAAACAAAAGAAAAATAAATTAACTACATCTGAGCACATTTGTAATTTAAATTTTTGCCATAAATATATTTTTCTACAAAAAAGCAGGTTTTTAAGAAAAAAAAAAAAAGAGTAATTGATTTCACATTCCTCTTTCCTGCATTTGAGATAATACATGCAAAAGATGTCCCTACATTACAATCTTCATAAAAATCATTAATTTTAATGTTCCCTACTTCTCCAAATAACTATACTTTATGGCAAAAAGGATTTAAAAACTGTGGATGACTATGTGGAGAACAATAAGCTAATTTACTCCACAGAAGCAAGCCAGGACATGCCATTATTCCGATGTGCCTAAGTGCCTAGAGCAAAACCAGAGTAAAATTTGGGCTGGGATGAGACTCAAAAATTAGATGTAGGATTTACCAATTACTTACAACTGAATCATGAATTCAGCAATGCACTTGTTTTAAAAATTGGCTCATATACATTTTACAATTAAAATAATAGAATTCAAAATTCATAATTCATATTTTTTTTAAATTAAACTACAATTAATAAATTTTTACTTTGGTTGAAATGTTGTGTAGTAAAATACAGAAATTTTCCTATTAGATGTTGTTAATTTTGTAACCTAATAAAATGATGATGATAATGCTAATAATAATAATAATAATAATAATAATAGATGTACATAGCTTTACTACAAAAATAATTTGCTGCATTATTACAATAGCTCACATGATTTAACAATTCGTTTTTCAACATTTTGTAAATATTTCTAAATTCTTATTCAGTGTCCAAGAAGGAAGAATGGTTTTGGGAGACAGCATGTACTTTCAATAACTTTATTTTTACTAAACTAATAAAAATTAATTTATATTAATCATTTCTTCATTCAATTTAAAAAATAAAAACCTGGTTTGGGTCTTACAAACTCTTTTGTAAGAAATTGTAATTAAATTATGAAATTAAATTGGTCGATGGTATTGTACTATGATAACTTCTCAAGTAATTTGTAAAAAATTGTAGGCATTGTATAACAATAGTAAAATTTGGAGTTAATATGTTATAAGAAAAGTTTGAATTTACATGGTTTCTATGAACAATATAATACAATGACCATTAAAATACACATAGTACAACTCACAGCTAACTTTTTATCTTATCTAGGAACTTATGCAAAAATATTTTGAATCCACCTCTGCCTTAGGGCCCTTGATCGGAATTGATGGGATGGTCCCTTGCTTGCTTCCGGAGAGTAAATTAGTTTATTGTCCTTCACGTGGTCATATGCAGTTAGTACTGTTTTTGACAATAAAATTTATTATCATAGTATGCAACATTGTACACAAGTCCACACTTCCTAACAGAAATAAACTTTAAAAAATTATATAAATTTTTCGTTTTCAAATTGAATCGAGATACATTGAGTAATGCAAAATAACTGAAGTACATATATGAAATAATCGCAATGAAAACAGCGATATTTCAAGTTTGTCAACCCACAAGATAGCGCTCTTTCGCTGAATATCAAAGTAATAAAAATGAGTTTTACATTCACTTAAGAGATAGTGAAGAACAGCTGGTTCTTGTAATGGGAGTAACAAACGAGCGTGGAACAGCTCTGCTGCATGCATAAGTGAACAAGATTTACTGGATTTAAAACACATGGCGTTTCGCGCAGCAGCGAGTGCTATAGAAGAGGAGGAAGACAATTTGTGTGTGCACGTGTGTAGGTGAGAGGGGAATGGAAGAGTGGGTGACTGGGGAGAGGGAGAGGCAGAATCTGGGCAGAATGAAGCGGTGGAGGAGAGAGAGATATACTCCGAGTCATGTAACTTCGACGAAACTCATGCAATATGGCTGCCTAACACGAATTGCCAACTTCTACGAAGTCAAGTTACATCCAAATACATATTAATAGTAGTCACAAAAGAAACACAACAAACTACGACACAAGAGCACACGAATTGAATTGGTGGACGAGGTTGGCGAAGGATTTAAGTTTTCAGAAATTCGAATATCCCGCCAACATAACGCGAGGTACAAACATCATTACTCTTATGGACGATGGCGAAGTAAAAGCGTTGGCCGCATTGAGTACAGGTTCTATACCAACATCACGCCAGTTAGACTAACAATAAATATATAAATAATTTATGGTCAAGAGGGCTGTTACAAACTGCCAATGATCACGGTGAGGACAATATAGTAATTTACTGCGACTGATAAAACAAACTAATAAACACTGTGCGTTTCCGTTCGTATTTTTATTTCTTAAGTTAAATTTTCCCGAAGCAGATAACCACGACTTCGAGTATAGACAGATGAGAAAGAGACGCTGACAGGCCGCGGGCGGTGGGTGGGCGCACACGCCACAGGCAGCAACCAGTAGCAGGCAGCACAACGCGCCAAATGGGGACTTCGGGGACCCGCTGTCGCTCAATTGGAGGAGTAGGAAGGTGGCGAGATGAGGATTGGGCTTGACGTCCCTTGACAGCATAATAGCGCACACTTCCCTCCACCCACCCACTGATATATTTCATTCCCCGGATACTAGCGGGTCGGCTGCTTCTGAAGTCGTATTGCACTTCTCTTCCTGCGGTCGACGGTTGTCACACGTGTTTAGTCACACATGTCGCACCAAGTGATGGATAGGGGAGCGTTCGTTATTGTAGAAGAAAAAGACACTGACTCTGATGGCTCAACGAAAATAGAAAACGCATTGGAAAACTAATTAAGATTAAAATGCTTAGAATTAGAGATAAATATACTACCAAATCATAATTAAAATTTCATCTAATAAAGTGAGAATTGTAAAAACAATACTACTAATTTGTAATCTGTCAACAAAGAGTGAATGTTATCTAACGATTTATTTTTTCGTTCCCTTAATAGTACTTTATGAATAATTAGATAATTTTTATTTGTTTGTTAAGTGCCCAGGTTGCGAATTGTGTACCTCTGCAGATGTATTAGTTTATGTACATTGTGTATTTACTCTGTACCTGTAGGGACGGATATAGACTAATATTTTAGGGAGGGTCATGGCAAAAGAATACAGTCTAGGGCATAGTATGTTCCAAAAAACATACCAACCTCAGAAAAAAATTAAAATTTATAAAGCAAATTGTAAATTTAGGTTATCTAAGTGTTAATTAATATGTGGTTCGGTACAGTAACAAAATACTTTAGAGATTATTTAAAAAAATTTGTGCGACAGAGGACAGTAATAGATGCAAAACATTTATTCTGATTTAAGATGCAAAATTGTATACACCTTTCTAAGGTACAGAAACATTTAATTTTTCAAGGACAAGAACGAAATTACTGGTGAAAAATGGCGCTGAAACTGCGGATTTTGAAAAATTAAGTAGAAGTGCTGTACACGACTGGGACTGTTCCTCTCTATTTAACCCAAAATTTCAACACTTCGTTAATTCCTGAAACATCGGCTTTAGCTAAGTGGGTGAAAATTCATTTAAACAAAAATATTCAAAATTGCCCTAACATGAAAAAGAAAATATTGGAAAATTTACCTATTTTGCAGTTTTAATCGAAGCGTGCTACTTAAATTTTCTGGACAAGATTATATGAATAAAAATCCAATTTCTCGAAAACAATATTCCAAAGTATTAACTCTAAATGCCCGAAAAATGGTCTACGAATATTGAAGTAAGGGTTTTAAATAAAAACATTGTGTTAATAAATCAAGCTTCAATTTATTTTTGATTTTATGAGATATCGGTCTCTGGACGAAACATGAAATTTGGATTGGCGCACAGATGGCAGCTAATGTTTCCGTTCAAACAGCATTTAAATCTTGTTATCTTTAAATAGTGATACATGTACTCAGAGATATTATTCAGGAAGAGAGCAGATTAGGTACTTTTTAATTACGTATCTTCATATATATTTTTATCACGAATTTTGATCGGATTTTTCGTGTGAGTACACTATCATTCATGCTAACGCCATAAGAACTTCTAATAATTAACTTAAGTACTTATATTTAACCCTGAATAGATGATAAACCATCTAGCAATAGACCAGCGTGGAAACAAACATATTAAGAAAAACCTCCTCTAATAGAAAATCGGTCCTATGAATTATACATGAGAGTCCTACCCGAGAAGAACCCCGCCCGAGGGTACTAAAAATGGATTAATTTATTTGGATGAATGAGAAATATTCTTGATGACGTCTCAATGTGTAAGAGTTATGCAAGTGGAGAGAGTCGGATGATTGTAAGCTGATATTTCTGTTTACGCTGTGAGATTTCCAGAGACCCTGGTAGAGCGAAGAATTCGTGGCTGTAACCTGGGTTCGTCAACATTTCTGTGGATAATAGTTTACTCGAAGCAGGAGAATTTGCATAGCCTCCATTTATGTCTATAAATCAATTTTGATTGTAAAATTATGCTCTATGTAGTTTCGATGGTACAGTTAGTTTTCTTTTCGTTTAACAGAATAATTCTTAAATTGATACTCGAGGGGAAGGGGCGAGCTGAAGTTCCAAAGCCCCCACCCCGGATGCGCCCCTGCACTAAAACACAACCACCATTCTTAACTCATGAACGTCCGAAAACGACTCTATTCCCATGAGCGTATTGTCATTCACATCCACACCCACTCTCACAACCATAATAGCACCACTACAACGTTGTCAAACTGTGTATGGTACGTTGTGCGTTGCTAAACCGTTTCTACAAATATAATGTAGTACTAATTACAAATTAAAAAAAGTTTAAATGCGTCAACGTCATAAAAGCTTTTCCGCGACTAGGAACTCATTCTCTATGGGATTTTAGGGGGGTCATGACCCCCTTTACCTCTCCCTTGTATCCGCGCCTGTGTGTCTGGTTGAAGAAATAAATAAATGCGAGTTCTCGTGTACTCAGGAGCTCTCTCATCACACATCATACTAGCCATCACATCGTACTAGTAATTTAGTTTACTGTCCCCCACGTGGTCATAAGCAGTATGCAACCGCTTTTTTTACAATAAAGTTCATTAAATTTATCTTTACATACAACGACAATAATAAAAAATGCCACAAAGTACATCCTACATTGTACGTCCTTCATATAGGTTCATAATACAATGGACCTGTCTTCTTTTCCACAACATAGCTAATTTGGTTTTTGTTTGAGAGAAAAGTAAGCCAATCTGTAACTTCGTAAAGCTCAGAAAATAGAAAATACTCGTACAATCAATGAAAATCGGATCACTCGAAATAGTTACAAGATTTAACAAAATCCAATTAATAATGAAACAAAGAATAGCAAAATAAAAATAAGCACATCAAACCAAGAGGTATACTCCATATTCTAAACTAAGCCAGTAACATAGTTCGTGAATATAGAAATAAAGAGATAAATATAAGAAACTATATTAAAAATCTGACCCATTATTTAAAAAATGGCACGTCACCCACTATATGAGAAATACATAGAAATTAATTGTAATGAAACACTATGTTACGAAAATACATAGTGCTGAGAAAATTCATTAAAAAATTTATTAATACATCCAAAAAGAAGTAACTAACAGTTTCTATTAAAGGAATTAAATTCTTGCGATTTTATGAGCAGCAGTGAAATTACATTACCATACATACTTGTACTCAAAATAAGTTTGTTTTTATTGGTTCCCACTTCAGATTTAAAAAATATGAACTTAAAAATACCATTTCGTTTTAGACCCCAAATATACTCCATAGAAGTGAGAAAAGTTGATATTTTCTTTAAAATTAAAATCTAAAATATTTCTGAAGCATACTTTAAAAAGCGTCCCAACTACACTCAATCACTACGTGCTATAAGTATGTAGTGGCATTTCTTATCAAGATATGCGGTAACAACTTCTTTCCCTGAAAGAAGTTCGAATTTTATTCAAAACCCTACTGGAAGAGAAAGATCTCTCCATTTTTTAATTAACTCGGCCACAAAATAACATCTGAGAACAAAATTTCGTCCGAAGAAGAGTTTCGGTGTTCAATAAATAAATTTAAAATGTTCGTGGAAAAATTAAGAAAAATATATTTTTAATANGAGACAGGGACCAACAGGGCATCCACAGTCCACAAAAGCGAAACCAGATTTTCGGCACTGTAGCAGGACCCACTCAAGATTTTGAGTAAAAACCTTGACAGCTTGTTCGCCTTCGCGCTCAAGATTAACCAAATCGGTTAATCAATGTCCGATGCAAATGCATCTTTGATTTCCGGATGTTACATACAATGTAAACATGTTGACGAGTATAACACAAGAGGCAGAACATCACAGGGGTCACTTTCTAGTCCGTGGAGAGCGTACCGTCTGTTGTCATGGAGTTCCGTATTGCGTTCTAGATTATATTGTTTCCAACACGATTTTGAATTACTCTCGGCACGTACAAAGTATACCGCGGAAATTAAGCAGGGTGATATAATTCAGAAATAATAATTACTATTAGTTTTCTGTTTTTGTATCACGGTCCACTCCAGTTCATCATTTGCGGGATCAGCTCCAAGCAATAGTGAGTAGACTTTTAATTTATTATTATTTTCATTTAAATGTCTACAAAATTTGTCCAACAGTTTGTTGTACGATTGAGTAACTTATTTCCCATGGGAGGTCTTAGGTCTGTACAATAGGAGGATTTGCTTGACATATTTATCATCACATGTATACTTTGTGTTTTTTAGCATTAATTCAAAATTACTCAGACTCAGACTTATTAATCGTTGTTTAACTTAATTATTTTACATTGCCAAATATCCACATTTTTAGCTTTTCTAGAGGTTTTTCTTTTGATGCGTAAAACTTTCAGTTCCCTGCTTAATTTATGAAAATAATATATCGCTGTATATTCACATTTTTTTCAAAGTCCATATTTACAATTTGGCAATTAAATTTTTATGTCTTGCTTTTCACTTGTCATACATTTGCTTTTTTTAAATTACATCAATATTTCTGTTAATTATTTCACATATTTTGGTTTGTAGTTTTTCCAATATTTTTAATGCACTATCGTACAGGGTAAAATGCCGTATGTGGCAATGCTGTGGATCAAATTGTTTGAAAAACCGAATAATCGTTTATATTGACCTAACAAAAATAAACTAAGAACAGTATGATCTAATATACAAATGTTTTTCAATTCCTTTTTTATCCTTGTTGGCAACAGTAATTCCAAGGTATGAATATTTTCATATTTTTCATCATTTGCATTAAGAAGTGGAATGTTATCTATTTTGATATAAACTCTTCCCACATTATTGTTTTCTTGGTTCCAATAAAAATATTTTTCTGTCTTTTGTTAACCGTGTCCTTCATGTCCTTGATACATCATTTTCAAATTAATGAATATTTTTAAAGAAAAGGTTTTTACCCCCACCAAATATATACAGTTTCACTAGCATAAACATGCCTCTTTCTTTCTGAATCTCAAAATTTCCATGAAGTTTGATTCCAATTCTGCTGATACTATTTAATAAATTCCAATACTGTTGGTGTGGGTAGGGGTAATTTTTATTGTTAATATTCTATTGTTCCGTTAAGCAATTGTGTGAGAACAGCTCTCGCATCGTATTTTGTAATGCCGAATTCAGTTCTAATTTCTCTAACGCTGAGAGGGAAACAGAAAAACGTTAGGCGAGTCTGCGTGATCGTTCGTTTTTGGATCCACCGTTATTTCATAAAGCAGTTTTGAGAACTTCACTTGACTCACTTGAGACTCACATATCTTTACTTCATTTGCAAATGTGTCTTATAGCTTCTCAAAGTAAACTCGCAATGCAACGACAGGCACCTCCTTGTACAGTCAAATGAATACTACCAATATGATGCTTGTCGTAAAACCGAATATATTAAATTTCTGAGTGTAACGTGTTTAATGTTTGAACGAGTCTTTTTAATATCCACGACATTCTAATTTCACATTATAAATTGAAAGAAGGAAAAATCATTGTATTCAAATTCTTTTTCAAGTCACTTGCGATAGGGTCCTGGAGTATTAACCGATTTCCGAGGGAATTCATGATCCAAAGGGAAGAAAGTTATACGTCATGCACAAATTCAAAAATAATCGCACAAAGACTACAACATACGTTCAGTAACAAAGAGTATTGATGAAGTAACTTACACGACATTTTAACACCATACAAAATTCGCAATGCTTTGATCTCTTAAGACGGAAAATAAAAGAATCATAACATCAATATGAATGAAGTACTGAGAGACCAACTCGAGCTCATCTCATTAAGTATGCATGAAGGAATATTCTGCAGCCGAAGATGGCGAACGACACTTGTGGCACAAGACAGAAGACTCTTATTCGTAAAGTATTGTGATGAAAAAATAATGATAATAGTTCCATTGCAAAGACTTTACAAAAAGGAATCTAAGGCACTTTAATTTTTTTGTTTTATTATGGAGCTACCTTCAATAATTTGGTTTTGACCATTTCTAGTCCATATTAATCTTTTGCCTTTTATAATAAAAAAGACTTATTAACTTGTTCAAAGTATTTTGTCTATGTAATGTAATTAATCTACAAACAATGGTATATATGTAAATACAAGTACGTAGAATGTTATTTTTTTTAAATATTTTAAGTATCTTTAAGAGGTAGAAATACATGGGTTTCAGATACTGGCATCCTTTTTAGCTCCCATGAAATATAAAAATAAATACATCGATGCAATGGCGGATCTAGACAGTAATCAAGGGGAGGGGACTAACCGGTGAGTATTTTTGTTTAAAAATTACGATTTACAGCACAAATTTTATAAGTATTACCATGAAATAAAACGCATAAAATAAATAATTAACAATTGGTATTATCAATAATAACAATTATAACTAATAACCATTATTAATCTGGTAACACTTTTACAAAGTATGCCATTTATCAAATTCATATTTCTGTTAAGAGTTCAGATNCATACATCAGCCACTGCATCGATGGCATACTAACAAATTTTCTGATTCATAAGTGTTTTATTTTCAAAACGTATGAAATGTCATGAAGTAATATTGAACTGTAATGTTATGCACACAAGTTGAAGCTACACTGGAACGACGGTTTAATACTTCCTAAAATATTTAACAAGCAACAATGTGTAATTAGGTAATAATTTTTATGAGGATGTTTTCGTAAAAATTTGATGTATTTTCTTTCTGTTGAATACATACTTTTTTAAACTCTTTACCCTCTCTTTTGTAATATCGTCTTTTGGTCCCACTGGTGGGTCGCGATCTATTTTTGTCTTTTTTGATCAATATCTATGGACTAACCTTCAGAGCTATCCTGATAACGCGTGTTACGCATGGCGTACCGACTAGAATCTTGGAATATGGTCACGGAACCGAAAGACAATTCTACAACAAGAAAACCAGTTTCCTTGAACTTCAACACTACTTCCCATTAGCTCATGAAAGGTCTTGGGTATTAATTATCTACAAATAATAACACGTTCCCTCTCTTAAATTAGTATTTAATGTCCAAAGTGAGAAAGTTATGAGGAAAAAAACACCCAACTTCCGTCATACAGGTAGTATATGAGCTGCTGAGAGGAAGAGTGGTATAAGTCACTAAAATCGCGATTTTGACTTATTTCATATTTAAATACTACTAGGTGAAATACGTCACCAGACAAAGTGGTATAATTCTAACTTTCATAGTGGCCGCACTGAACGGAGAGCTGAAACAGAATGGCCGAAGGGTCTGCGCGCAAATTGTCCTGTCCTGTAAAATTAAGGGTAAATTACATATACCACTCTACCTCTCAGCAGCTCATGTAGGAAAAAGATATTAATAAAATGAAGCTTCTCAAAATGTTAAAATAATGGACATATTTGCACAAACAATAAAACACATTTTCTCGGCAACACCTTGATGTTTGAAAATAATACAACTGTTACAATTTGCAAAAATTTATTTCGTATTAAAAAGATCGTAAATAATACATTTCATGAGATTCTGAAATGGTAGCATGTGATTGACAACGAGGAGTAATCCAAGAGCATTCATTGGCTGTTCCACGGGGAGTGTAACCAAGCAACATTTCATGCGCATCGGCACTTCATTTCTTCTGACAACTGGAAAACCTCGACGGAACAGTTTGCCGATCGACCAAAACTCGAACTTTGAAATTGGCGACACGTCTGACAAAATGTCCAGGGGTGGAGAAAATACAAAATCTTAATTAACAGCTGAGCTGTCTAAACGACAGATTAGCGTGCTTTTTCCCCACGCACTGTTGCTGGATCGACTCCCCACTCGGTCGTAGAGGGTGCTGAGGTTTTCAGCTGGAATTTAAATAAATAAATAAACTTTATTGTAAAAGAAAACAGTTGCAAACTGCTTATGACCACGTGGGGATAGTAAATAAGGATACTCTCCGGAAGCAAGAAAGGGACCATCGCATCAATTCCGATCAAGGACCTCAAGGCAGAGACGGATTTAACACTTACAAGAGAAATTATTTCATAAATATGCATTTATCCATTTATTCTTTCAAAACGAATCCTCGATATTACGTGCAGAAAAATTAGAAATATTTTCGTAATTTAATTTTCTTAACCTATTTCAGATCAATATATGAATTGGGAAGGAGATATATTGGATTGCCTTAGAGTGTAAGAAACTGAACCAATATGTGGTTAGGGGGAAGAGCGGGCCTAATAGACTCAAACTTATTACAATATGATTTCATATTTAAATAAAAAATAAAAAATTATATAGTATCTCAGAACCAGTTTTTTAATAAAATTATTTGTAAATAACTTTATTTTCATAAGATTATTTGTAAATAACTTTTAAACAATAGTAAACCTATATCCTCAATTGGGACTCATTGTATTTCCCAACTTGTCCGTAAAAATGTTAAAGCATTGGAAAGGATAATAAAAGTATGAAGACTTTCATGGCTAGTCTCATTAAATAAAATGTCTTTCGGGTTTGAAAGCCGTATCGTCATTTCTTCATAGATGCTCGCCGCAGAGGCGGGCTAAACGTCTGTCAAGAAAGAAGAAATACGGCTTTCAAATCCGAAAGACATTTTACTTAATTTATTGCAAAGGATAGTTCCTTTTCAATCCAACTCTATAATTTTATATGAAATGGATCATACATGATTATTCGGTGCTTTCCCCAGCTTTTTAATTTGAAGATAAGACGCACCCTGTTTAATTTAATACGTGGGTGTATACGGGGTTGCATAACCATCTTTCCAAAAGAAACGCCTTCAGAAAGGGGTCACGGAATGAGTTGAATTTATTGCCTCGAAAGTTACCATTTTAGTTCATATTGGGTATTTTGAAACGACCTATTCCTCCTCTACTGAAATATATCACTGTAGTAGTTCGTACCCTACAACTGACAATGTTGAACTAAAAATATCGCCATCACGAAAGCGTGTCAAAACTGTCGTTTAAATCAATTATATTCGTTTCATAAATTGCATATGAGGTACAACGAAACGTTCATGGAACTATACAACACACTAACACTATATTCCTAATTCCAAAACTTACATTACCCCAATAAGGAAACAGACCCTGAATACTATAAAAGTTACATTAGACGTTTGAAAGCAAAAGTAAGAAAAGCGTATACAAATCGAAAAAAAGGGACTATCAAAATAATTACTAATTTCTCTCTAAACAGTTATTAATAGCGTAGGAAAATATCCAAGAGTGTTTTTTACAGCAAATTTTCCAAAATAAAGACAACAGTTGGTCACATTTTTATAAGTACCTGAAAAGACGGAAAGGGAATAAAGAAAGTACACCAGCGATTAAAAATAAAGGTGTATTCTACACAGAACCTCAGGATAAGGCCAATGTTTTAAACACATTATTCGTCGGTTTTTGGCATTTCCTCTAGCAACGGCAGTCTAAATTTGACAAATAATTCCCACGTAAACACTTTTGTTCTAAATACTAGGATGCTGCGTCATCGAATTTCTAACTTTGAGAATAAAAAATCAATCGGTCACGATAAAATTCCAGGAGATTTACTTAAACTCTATGGGGAAGCCATGTTTCCGTACCTAGTCAGGATTTTTGATATTACATTAAATAATTCATCACTACCACGCGACTGGAAAAAGGCTATCGTGGTACCAATTCACAAAGGAGGTGTTCGCTCATTAGTTAGCTATTATCGACCAATTAGCTTAACCTCCGTAGAATGTAAAGAGATGGAACACACATGTAACATCAGGACCAGTTCAGCCTATCGATTTGTGAATTATTAATATTTTTTATGCATTTCACTAGCCGGGAGCTGCTAAGAAGATTATGGAGTCTAGCCGGACGCCGTTAAGACGGAAGTGCGACGGGCTTGGGACCCAAAGCTAAGCCTTTCCCTGTAGGATGCAATTGTCTGACCCGTTTCCTGCAATACAGAAACCAAAGGGAGTGTCCGGAGAAGAATGTGACTCACGCGCACCTCACCTTTGATATTTCATTATTTCTGACGGGAAAGGGTTTCACGAAGACGAGGCCCTTTTCGGAATGTCGCTGGGTCTCAGAAAGAATGACTGCTACTATGTGTGAATGGAGTACTTTCACCGGATACTGAGACAATGGCCATCCCGGGAAGGACGCCTCCGGGTGCCTGACTGGTGTCATCGGCAGCTCGTCCTACCGGTGAAGACACGGCGTTCTCACAACGGCGCTCATTGTGGCAGCCAAAGCGTGATCACGTGACCTCCGCTTCCGTATATATTGGGAGGATTGAGGATTCTCGAGGACTTATACGTGTGGGTTGAGTCCGCAGGTTACTTGAGATGTGACCTGGCTAGTATTGGTCGCCAGACCGCTTAAGAATTACTGCGGTAATTTAAATACATTTGCTACTAGTTGCGAGTGACGTAACTTGTAACAGGTAGTTATTCGGAAAAGCAACTTGTAATTTTGGAGATTCAGATGACCTAGAGAGGTTTTCCGAATTTGTTGTCTTCAACTCAATTTATTTATGTGTAATTAAAGCTTTCTGATAGCATTAACTGTGTAATGACAGATTTATGTTTGTATTGATGATTTTGAGAGTTTCTGCAAGTTTGTAAATACTCAGATTTCTATTTCATTGTATTAAATCATTAACCATCGTTATTACATGTGTGTTTAATTACTCGGGAAATCGAGCTGGTGTCAGCGAACTATCTACCATAAGGGTTGTGGTATATATGTGAATCCCGCTTCTACCAAAATACCCACACCGCATCTGGGCTTGTGGTGTGTGGTTACAACATCATTGCAGATTATTTGAAGAATACTCGGGGAAAAACTAATTTTCTACATCCCGCAAAACATGGTTTTAGATCCGGGTACTCATGTGAAAGCCAACTTATTTCCTTTTGCCAAGACTTAGCTGGATCACTTGATGAGGGAGGGAGAACTGATGCAAATGTCACTGATATATCAAAAGCGTTTGATTTAGTGCCACATGATCGACTTCTTGCAAATATCGCGAAGTCAGAAATTGATCCGCGTGTTGTCAAATGGATTAGTGAATTCCTCCGGGATGGCTCACAACAAGTTCGAGTAGATGGGTGCTTTTCTAAAGAATGTCGGGAGTACCTCAGGGAAGCATTTTGGGTCCACTTCTTTTTCTTGCATATATTAACGACATATCAGAGTATGTCAATTCGGTAGTGCGCTTATTTGCAGATGACTGTATTATATATCGGAATATTAAAGAAGATAGAGACCGTTATATGTTACAGTGCGATCTAAATGAATTGTGGAAATGGGCTGAGACGAATGAAATGAAAATAAACCCTCTAAAAAGTAAATCTTTGTGTTTCTCTAGATCAAAAAAAACCTGCTCTGAACTATACATTAAATTAGCAGATAATTCCTGAAGTTTCAAGTTGTAAAGACTTAGGTGTTGTAATTTCTCGTAACTTAAATTGGACAGAACATGTAAAATACACAACAAAGAAAGCTTGGAGAGCGCTGATTTTTGTGAGACGCGTACTTAGAAAAGGGAACTCGAAATTCAAAAGCTTGGNAAAGCTTGGAGAGCGCTGATTTTTGTGAGACGCGTACTTAGAAAAGGGAACTCGAAATTCAAAAGCTTGGCGTACACTTCATTAGTTCGACCTATACTGGAGTACGGTGCCGCTTACTGGGACCCGTATAGATCGGATACAAAGAAAGGCTGCAAAATTCGTTAGGGACAACACAGGTAATATTAATTTAGAGTGCGGCACACTTTCCAATCGAAGTTCGCGAGTCTTTGTGCTTTCTTGAAAGCCTACATGGGAGAGTCAGCATGGAAATCACTGAACGCTAGGCTCCACCAACCGAACTACATTAGTTCCCGGAAACCACAAGCGTAAAATAAAATGTAGGAAACAGAAAACATATTGGGAAATACTCCTTTGTGAATAGAACCATGTAGACTGGAATAACTTACCTGCAACACTTACGAACTTACCAAAAAGAATAAAATGTTTCCGCAACAGTCTTCTTGCTTCTTCGAAATAGGAGTACATGTGAAGTGCAGTGTAGCGAAGTGAATGTGACTAAGGGTATAGAAAATGCTCAGAGCGAATATAATTGCAGTTCAGTGTATTGGTGTGAAGTGTGCGTGAATGTTCATCACAAACCTGTTTTGGCGTTATTTTTATAGTTATTAATTTCTTTTAATTATATTATAGCAATAATTTTTTCATTAAGGTTATAGGAGGAGTAATGGTATAAGTGTGTATATTGAAGCGTGCTTTTACGTATGTGTGTGTCTATCTGTTTGTAAGTGAAAATGAGTTTCTGTACGCATGTGAATATACACACATATTCACCTAATTTAATTTTTGATTTGTTAGGTGTATTATCCTTCTCGCTTATTGTGCAATAATTTTCTAAGCATTTTATTCCGTGTGTATGTGTATATTATTGATATTTGGGTGAAGATTTTTTTCCTTCACATTATCGTATTATGTATGTTCTTATTATGTCTACTATGTTTTCCATCTGCCACCGAGCATTGCTCACTTGCAGATTAATAAATTATTATTTGATGGGTTTGAATTTTTTTTGAAAAAGGTCATAACGATCTCCTTGCAATTTCAAAAAGTAAGCAATAACGATAGGTTGATTTCTTGTCCGTATCTATTTCTATATCTCCCAAGGAATAGGAAAATCAATTAATTTAGCTCGACCAAAATATAATGTTTATGCATGCCGCAGCAAATAGCCATAAATTCTTTCTCACTGTGTTGAATTTGTAATTAGAATAAATCATCGTAATCTTTTTTTGGTACTCATATTTTACATATTTCAATATATTAATTTGTATAGAGTCAATCGTTCTTTCAGTCTTAATGTATAGGTTGTATTTTTTCTTTATGACTTTTATTCGCACAATGAAGTTTCTGTAATTCTTGATCCCTTTAATCCATTTATTTAGAGAAATTATTTATATTTATAATAATGTTTCACTAACACAATTCAGGAAGTTGTAAATAGTAAATTTGATTATGTATGTCTTATAATGGTAATTGTAATATTGAAACATTGACGTGTTCGGCCGTAAGTCGCCATTCTGATTTAGGGTTTTGCTGAGATTTTCCTCAATCGCTTAAGGTTTCCCGGGATGGCTCCTTGTTGTACTTTCCCAGACTTAAATGTAAAAGTTACTCCTCCCTAATTTTTCTGTATAAATTGTATTTTTCTCTTCTCTTACGTGGTCAGACAGCAAAGCAGACCCTATGGTCCGAGTCTCACCACTAAATAAAGACATTTCATAATCAGTATTATTATTAATATAAATAATGAACTAAACCCAGAGACAGTAGCAGCAAGACATGGATGAGGAAGTCATAGAAGTGAGGAATATGTTTAACTGGTTATAAAAGCTTAACGAGTTCTGAGTTAATCGTACTACATACTGTGAGATTTGAATAATTTGGTAATTAAAATGAAGAAATCATCCTCGTTCGGGCGTTTTAAATTCGAAGAACTAGCGATGGAGCGGGGGAGGAAAGTCTTCCTGCTCTCTAAAAATTTAAAAGTTCACCGTTGAGATTTGACGAAGGAAACAGTCACATCTTGCGAGACGCAGTGACCCGCGATGAGCTCTTTGTTGAAGAGAAAATTTATGGCCGCTTAGAAATGGCAAGTAAGCGAGGGTGTGAGTAAAACGACCCGTCCCGGCCGTATAACCAAGGACACAGGGGGAAAGAAGCAAGTGGTGACTTGTCAGGAAAAAAACGTTGAAAAAGAGCGGTTGGAAATAGTTCAAAATTACGCAAAATTCCCAATCAGAATTTAGGCACAGGAGGGGGAACAGTTGTGGCATTGGAAGTTTTTCGTCACGTGAAGTTCAAAATTGAGAGATCTTGGAAGTGGAAAAAGAGGTGTAGGAAGGGATGAAGTCCATTTAAGGAATGGCAAATGAAAATTTTGCCTTCTTGTTGCAGTCTGCTTCTTGTTGTTGTATCTTGAGCCTTGTTGTATCGGATCAGAGAGACGAGATCAGAGACACGAGATTTTTTTGCGCGAAGTGAAGACTTGTAGATTTTATTGTGAGAAGAGCCACGACTCAGTCTTATTTTCGAACTTATCTGATTAGCTCATGATGTCCGATGAGATTTCCGAGTTCACTAATTTCCGGAACTAATTCATCAGTCTTTGGCTAGCATTTTCAGCAGCAAATCCTAAATCCGAGACGCGACAAAACTCGTACGAAAAATATGTCCATTCGGCGGGCGCTTCCGAGAATCCAGGGACCGCCTTTGAACTTGAACCATGATGGTTTGTGTCCACGCCGCCCCTGAGGGCATCCAGGCAGCGTAGCTTGCGGGAGGAAGGCACCACCAGGTTTGCTGGCGCTAGTGACGTTATTAACCGGAATTCGTTCTGAGGTCGAGGCCGGGCCGGTTTCCCGTGCGGTTGACGCACCCTCCACTCAGCACTGCACTGCTTGATTGGTCATCAGGTTGAGGTATTTTACGATTGTTGGTGGCATCCGACACATATCGTCATGCGCTATTGCGAGAAGACGAGTGCGGGTCTTATTGTTCAGAGGGGCTCAGAACTTTGGACTTTA
>NNCF01128630.1:3485-28178 GCA_002313205.1 Laupala kohalensis | reverse complement strand
TTGTTGTATGTGATTCATGTTAATTAAATTTAATGGATTTCAATTTGTCAATAGCGTTTTCCTGTAGTGGAACCCTAGTATGGTCTTTCCCTTCATAAAAAAATGCGAACCCTAGAAATGTGTGGAACCCTGAGATTAATTAGCCGAGGCGCCTTAAAGATCAAAGTTATAAGTTCTAGAACATTATTATATTTGTAACACGGAAAAGATTCGTTCTGCCACAATACCAATGGAGATTAAGAAATAACATGAATCATTAAATTCACGTCAGCAAAGGTTCTCAGCTATTCATAATTAAAAAAATTATATCAATATAATAACTCGTAAATTCGGCGATCAACCGATAACTTAGGCTCATCTATAGTAATACTCGTAAAAGTGAATTCTATGGAATGTCTGTGTTATCCTAATCGAGAAAGGTACGAGATGAATTGATCTAAAATTTTCACGGACACTCCTTACGAATTGTTGCAAGTAACGTGCAAAGTGTGGTTAATATAGATAAAACACAAGAGCAAAAAACAATAAAAACGCGGTTGCTTTCTAGTAGATGTGTCACTTCAATCTCGTAACTGGTGAATATCAAGCTTCCAAACGTGTCCGCTAGAGGTCAGTAGTGATGCGCGAGTCGGAAGTCTAACAATCCCCTGAACATAGTGGACTAAAACAAGGTGTGCCATTGCACATAGAGGTGGAGGTTAATGAACCTAGCCAGCTAATGAAACGCAAGACTCTTTTGAGATGTACAGATTTGTCATATGACTGTTGTAGGCGTGAAATGATATCCTAATACGCCCGCCCCGAAAAATGTCTTGAATATGATTGGCTTGCACTGCACATGCTTGGGAGGGGAACACCTTGTCTTATTCCACTGTGCTCACTGAACGCATACTCTACATAACCTAACCCTTGAAACAGGATGAAACAAAAACTTTGACGAAAATGGTTTTTATTAACATTACATGAAAATGTATTGAAACCAAAGAATTCAGAATGTATTCAGTCTAATGTGCATTTTCTTTCAGCATGGATTTCAGTTCACACGTAATTACGTACAAATTCGAATAGAGTTATAGGAACTACATGTATTTCCATGTTTTCTATGTGAATTGTTTTTGTTTAAAAAAAGGGTCTGTCACATTACAAAGAACAAAAATGAAGAAACTAATAATTAAAGAACCCTGGGCAATGCCGGGAAAAGGAACTAGTTACACACAAAAAAGTCCTCGACATCTATACCATAATTTGTAAGAGAAAAAGTTTTAAATATTATATTTGCATATATGATCTCCCCGAATGAAACGTTCTGTGCTCCGGCAGAAGAAACAGATTTTAAGTAACAGTATTACAGGAGAAAATGGTCAAGGTTTTACATTTTATCTCTGTAAATGTATACGAGGTATGCGACATGAAAAGCATTCAAGCATGTTTTATAGTATCGCAACAAGGGTAATTTACCTAACTACATCTATGACATACATTTTACACAAACAAAGTTTCCATATTTATTATTTTATACATCAATTTCACCCTGTGCTTGTTATTGACATTAATAACAATTACTAACTTATTTACATGAGAAGTACAAGTATTTATTAAGGCGTATGTATTCGAATTATGCTACCGGGAATTCTAAAGAAATCTTTGAACTTGACTGAGACAGCTATCTTATGTTCCGATTTTTGTTGTTCTAAATGGGAAATCTAGTGTGCTATTGAAGCGTATCTTCATGGAGAGAAAGGAGGTGGGTGGAAGGAGCTATTGTTAGTAGGTGGGCCGGTTAGTTAGGTTTACCAACAATGTGGCCCAGGTGGAGGTGTTACTAGAAGTAGTTAGGAACAGTAAGAGTCAGTGATACTAGGAGCAGTAGGAGGAGGATAGAAGGAGAGTTCGCTTTTCAGTAGTCACAACTTTATGAACTGGGACATTAATGTGAAAAGCTAAAAAAAATTTCTGGCCCCGCCGGGCATTGAACCCGGGATCACTTGGTGAATAGCAAGGATGCTAAAAACAGCCACCGGAGGTAATTCCCTTATAAAGTTCTCTAGGTCCTCGAAGTGTAGAGAATATGGATTCGAATAAAGCACACCCAGCCTCCTGAATTGATCTGATCACCTGTTTCACCACCATCCTTAACTATGCTCCGTAAATAAGAGAACAAGGACACTAACGACAGTACGTTCTCTCTGACATACATTTCTTTTCTTCTTCTTTGATTATACTCGTAATTCAACTTTTCGACTGATTTATCAGAAGACCTGTTCTGAAACAGGTTAATAATTGCCGGGCATATAACACAGAACCATGAGATGGCATATATCTACTCTGACATCCAGGTTTGAGTCAGTAGAGAAAATTACCCGCCTCTTGTTTATGTTGGAAGGTGAATCATAAATGACAATAAGAGAACGTATCTGAGGGATGGAGTTAACTCCAAAAAACATTATCTATGAGCAAACGCTGCTAGGTACTATCGTCATACTCCAAGAAAATATTTGTTCCAAACAGCTTCGATAGGGGGAAGTTTTCAGTCTTACTTCTTAGGAAAGAAATCATGTAGCTCGTAAACCATAAATTACGTAATTTTGAGCTCAACACGTAGTCAGATCTCTAGTTTTCCAAGCCACAATCTTTTGGTGAATATTTAAATTACTTCGCACGAGACATTTTCGCTCCTTAGCCACGTTGTTTGCACCTCGAAAGTTAAATTTAATTTTGATGAACTTTTACGCCGCCATGTTATAAGCCACTCATACAGGACAAATGATCACAAATTTTACCCATGTTACAATTTTATCCGAATCATTAGCTAAAATCACGCGCTACATTACAGCGCCGCACTTAAAAAATTCATTATCACATAAATTACGTGAAGGTTAAATTATCGACATGTTATATATTTCGTAATAAATAATCGTCTATCATGTTTTTAATGTCATCTGGCTTTTTCTCGGAATAATTTTAATTTCCGTGGGTTCAATAAACTGAAGTTTAAACAGAAAAGAAAGTAAACTTAAGAAGTCAAGAAAATTACAGACAAATATTACACAAATTATTTTAAAAAATTATCACTTACTCAGAACACATAATTACTAATTTTAAACTTTTTCACCCGTTCTCCAAGCAAGAATGATTGTCATTCCAGAAATTATAATTAAATCAACAAGAAGTCAAGAACTATGATTTTTAAAAGTATATATTTTCATTATTTTACAATCAGCGCCTGTCAATCTGGAGTAGTAAAAACTACCTTTAGCAGAAGAGTTTTTATCTTTCATGTAAATTATAACTCGACAATTTCACAATGCCAATAACCATACTTTAACTACATTTAGTCAAGAGCAAAATAAATGACCTAGAGAGTTCGACCTGCAGATGTTCCAAGACGTATCGACACAAAGAGACTTAAAAAGGAAGTGATGTAGCAGACTCGTATTGTCAGCTAATTTGACGCCCACATCTCTTCACAAGTCCAGTAGCAGCTATTTAAAAAATGGTTTTTCAAGTTTCATTTAGCAACTTTTTAGGATTATATATTTAATTCAACTCAACTTCATAAACATCACGGTGAATGAAAAAGAATCTGGACGGTGAAAAGCAAACTAAATGACTATTTCTAGATTACCAATTAAATCCGCGCTGTCCAACTAGCGGCCCGCGAAACCTTTGTTTTAAGGCCCGCGAGTTCTAGTACATTTTATATCAATTTTTTCAATTGAATTTGGAGGGGCGCAACTTGGTGTTATAAATCTATGCTGGAAGAATTAATATTTGATGTGACACAGAGAAAACAGAAAATCCGTTTACCAGAACAGGCTTACGTGGGCCTAAACAGGGTAACTTTAATTTTAACCACCTGGTATTTCAGACAAATTGGCCACGCACTTATGTTTGAAGGCGATAATGTAATTTTTAATTCCTTTTGTCGATTTGAAACAAAAAATTCTTTCAGCTATTAAGAGTTAAATACATGACTGTTATCGCTTTTCACCTAATTGCTTTTGCCATCAAAGGTGATCTTAAAGCTAGAACAGTAATGGTTTGATAAATGGTTTCCATTTGAGACGACGATAAAATTAAAACTAAATATAACCAAACAATTTTCATTCTGAAACTATCCGGTGATTTTAAGACACATTAAGAGAAGTTAAATTTTTGTGTGTCTACACATCTGTCTGTGCACTATATAGAAAAAGTGAAACGAATCATATAAATATATAAAGATATAATATAATTTTAATTTGTGTCACACGTTCGGATGGTATTAAAATAAAAGTGTAAATGAAGCCTATGAGAGGTTATTTGTGCAGTTCTATAAAAGAAACAAGTTCATCTACTGAATGGTTTTTTGCAAAAATGGTACAGACATAAAATGGTACAAATAATTTAAATATTAAACTTTTAACATTTTTTTTATTGTAGTATTTGTAAACGGGAAAAGTAGCGTGCTATTTAAGCTTGGGGCGATAGGAGGTGGATGGTAGGGCTATTGTAAGTAGGAGGGCGGGTTAGCTGGGTTTACCAACAACTTGGCTCACGTGGAGAGGTTAGTAGTAGTAGTTAGTAATAGTTAAGAGTTATTGATACTAGGAGAAGCTGGATAGAGGAAGGAGAATTCGCCCTTCAGTAGTCACAGCTATATGAACTGGGACATTCATGTGAAAAGCTACAAATTCTTTTCTGACCCCAATGGGAATTGAACCCGGGATGACTTAGCGGTGAGCAAGAACGGTAACACTTAGCCAGTGGGGGTAACAATTGGTATGAATTTGAAACAAACCTGTCTTCCGACAAAGTTGGAATCAATGTGCAAAGTATAAAAAAATGTTCATAAAATCTTCTTTACGACACACTCAAATAAGATATTTTAGACTTACTCAAGGAACAATTTTAACAAATTTCGTTTACCTTATTGTTACCTGTAAGAGAATTGCAAGTATTTGCCGCAACAACTCATCTTCAATCATTTAATTCGCCTGACATTCGATATTTAATTCCAAGTGCTTGCTCATGAATCATTATTGGGAATCATAAAGGGCAACCAGTTTTAATAAGTTTTGAATAACAATAGAGCAGTTTTTTATTATCATCCATTTATTTGCAAGAGTTCAGCACAAAATACAGCACTAAGGCCGCCAGTGAATGAGTGAATGTCTCCCATCATGGACAGTATTAACAACAGCTTTTGATCGGGGAGCCCACTTGCGACATCTTAAACAAATAATCACCCTTCAGCGGACAACGAATAGCATTCACGGTTCATTGTGCGTGATGTTGCGAGTTTAAGATGCACAAAAGATTATAAAAACTTAATATATTGTTTGATGAATCTTTTGTCAATAAATAATCATCAAACGTTTGAGACAAATAACGACCTTTCTCAAGATAGTTCCTGTTCAAAGCGCTGTCCAACTTATCTTGGCCAGCGGGTCATTTTCTATTCAATTCCGATCGATCGAATGTGATTTGGGAAAATGTTGCCCCACAAATAAAAATAATAGATCATATTTTCTTACTTGTAACGGGATAGTTTGATTCTCATCTACAAATTTATATAATTTAAAACTGAAAAAATTAAATAGTATATTTCTTCATTAAAAAAAAAAAATATTTAATATTGTAAGAAAATGTTTTTATATTGTAATGTATAACGGGGTAATTCCGAACACAAATTTGTATTTTCTCTCACCGGACATGCCCCGTCAAACACTAATTCTGACAGCATAGGTTTATAACAAAGTTGCGCGCCTCAACGTTTGATGAAAAATTTTGATGTAAAAGGTCGTAAAACAAGTTTCGCGGGTCGCTAGTTGAACAGTGCTATTCTAGACGATTCGCATTGCAAAAAGAGGACAGTGTCGTAACAAGAGACAACTAAGATGACTACAGTAGCTACCCAATTTCTCTGGGAATTTGGGGAAGATACCAATATCTCACATACTGTAACAGTTTGTTCTCCCATTTCGTATTGAGGAAGATGAGGAGCATGTTTTCCGGGATTGTGAAGAGCATGGTAAAGAAAGGGCAGGATATTTAAGGCGATTGAAGGAATAAGTGACAAAACGAAAAAGGAAGAACTAGTGAAAACAAGGACGCGGTATCAAGACTACAAAGATTGTGTGTCAAAAGTATGTATTATACGACATATATTAAAGAAAGAATAGAAAAGAGTTGTATATAAAGAATTAACTGAGGGAAAAAGGAGCAAGAAGAAAGAATAAGCAGAAGAGTGAGACGACACGGATTATGAGACAATGAACTGAAATACATAAGGACGGCATAGACCGGATACTACAGTACTATAACGTATTGACCACAGCCGAAATGTTTTTAATGTATTATTTTATGTATCGATTCAGTCAATAGTCAATTCATTACTCCTGGAAAAGTTAATGGCCGTGATTTAAATACTTGACGTGACTCCGGAGAAAGTTTCGACATTATTTCTCAGAAATATGTCGATAACGAACTATTCACCGGGGAAGTGATTTGGTTATCACATCATTATCCTAAATGTTTGCCCGTGGCAGAAGTACTTTTAGAATATAGTGACCAAGAAGGGAAACTAATTAATGTAGTTCTAAAGCAGCTGTAGAGATTTAAGAACTTGACCGAGGTCATTATCTTTTGGGTAATCGTACGGCCGCTTTAATCGATAATCAAGAGTTTAGTAGTTCTTTGAATATCGAGAGAGTAAGTGCCGCAACTACGCGAGCTATTCAGCGAAGGGTTGAGGTCGACCTTTCGAGTGAAAATGTAAACGTTCAAAGTGAAAACCCTTGCGAAAATACTGATGTATTCGTAAAAAACAATTCAGAATCTTGCGATATTTCATTGCCACATAAATCAGTACGATTCATTAGAAATGTTAAAAGTAAGTATCCTTGAGTTTGTGACGAAACCTGTGATTCTTTAGTTGAGATCTGGGATTCGCTATCGAACTCAACTCAATATTGTATTCTGAGCAATATCGTGTTAGTTAAAAGTGTGATAATTATGGGTTTGAGAGAAAGTTAATTGTTATTCCTAAAAAATATAGAGTCCAACTGTTAAATCTGGCCATGAAAGTATTTCTTGTCATGTGGGAGTGGACAAAACGAAAAATAAAATATGTAAACTTTTTTTGACCTAATTGCTACAAAGACATTGCAGATTTCGTTCGTTCTTGTGATAAATGCCAGAAGGTAGGTCATCCAGGTGATTCCACAAGAGTTCCTATGAAATTAGTTCCGATAATTGGGGAATGTTTCCAAAAGTTATCAGTCGATACGGAAGGCCCTCTGTCGACGAAAGGAAACGTATTTACTTACTGCGTTGTGTGTTGCCGCTAAGTATCCCGAAGCGATACGCCTCCGAGATACTTCTGAATCTATTGTGAATTGACTCTTGCAAATTTTTAGTCGTGTAGGTTTCCCAAATGAAATACAGACAGATCAGGGAACATTCAGAGTCCGCCAGGACAAAACGCAAGGAATGGTATGACCGAAACACTTCTGAACGACAGTTTTCAGAAGACTTAATATGCAACAAGTCGAGTAAGTTTTTAGCAAAGTGGAAAGGGCAAGGGAAAATTCTACAGAAAATTTCAAATTGCATTTATTTAGTTGATATTCCAGGTCGAAGCAACAAATCGACCGTATAACATGCCAACATATTAAAAAATATTTCTCCAGAATCGAAATAATGCAGTGCGTTTCAGAAGAGATTGAAGCGGATATGCATCCCTAGCGGACTTTTATGGATATGTTGCGTGCAAGTCAGGTAGAGAATATTTATCATCATAACAAGTGTCCAAATTAACTTCACTATTAGAACGATACAAAGCTATCTTTTCTATAAAACCCGGTCTCACTGACACGGTCGCAGTAGATATGGAACTTGTGAGTGCCGTTCCGGTCAAGTCTCGCCCGTACAAAGCATCTCCGCGACAGTCACGGTTAATTGAAGCAGAAATCACTGAGATGCTTAATGGAGGTACAATAGAGCGGGCAGAATCTGAGTACGCTAGTCCAGTAATCTTAATTGGAAGGGAAGGATCCGCGATTGTGAGCTCAACCAAATCACGAAAACTCAGTATTTTCCTATCCCACCTCTGGAACAACGTATCGAAACAGTAGCACAGGCTACACATATATTTCTCTCTCTTAGTTTTAGCTAGAGGTTTCCGGCAGTGCCCGTTAACCCCAAGAGCGCAAAATTATGCCGCTTTCACAACTTGTGAAGGCGCATATAAACCACTCAGACTTTTTTCGGGATGAAGAATGCCACTTTTTATGAAGCAAGCTTATGGATGAATTGTTGCATGGGTGCGATGATATTGTGATATTTTCTAGCGATGGGGAACAGCATTTATCACATATTGAAATAGTGCTGAAACGAATTCAAGCCGCAGGACTTACGATCAAACCCACTAAATGTAATTTTTTTCAAACGACAGTTTACTTAGATCACCGTGTAGGACAGGGACAACTGTCACCATCAGACGCGAAAACGGAAGATATTCTTCGCGTAAAAACCCCCACGACACAAACAAACAAACAAACAAGTCAGGCCCGTTGTGAGAATGATAAGCTATTATCGCAAATATGTAAATAATTTTTCAATTATAATGGCGCCTCTCACAAACTTATTGAAGGGTAAACCGAAACAAAGTAAAATAGTCCGAAAATTCACGTCAGTCGAACGTAACTATTTCACGAGCCAGCAAGAATGTCTTGGCTTAATCTTTGCCGTGCTAAAACTAAAATAGTATTCGAACAATGGAAAACCTTTCCTGATTCACACGGATCGTAATCCATTGATCTGGTTGAAAGCATCCGCTAGCAAAAACGCTAGGTTCCACCGATGGGCGCTAGCTTTACAATAGATTTTCAGATTGAGCACAGAGCAGGTAAAAATCACATTAATGCCGATTTTTTAAGCCACCTGTGAATTTGTAAATATTTTCTTGCTTGTGTATTTTTATTTTCATTTTTATTGTTTATATTAATTTATCTCGCATCGCTTTGTATGAAGTTGTTAACGAACAGTCGATATGAGACTTGTAATTGTGGACACGATTGGTGAGTGCTGGCCTATTTATGTATTCTTTTCTTCGTGCCAGTGACGAAAGACCCAGCCACTCAGAAAATATTTTAGGAGGAGGTGCTGTAACGTAGTGACCGCAGCCGAAATATTTTTGTATTATTTTGTGTTTCACTGTGTAACCTGGTGCCGGAAGGCTGAGTTATCCTCATCAGGAAAGTGAACATTTCAGTGAAAGTGCAGCCAGGTGACAAGGTACCGTAATGTACCGATAAGAACAATAGCCCGCGGGTGCGGCGATGTCGACCCGAAGGTTATTTTTGAGCCGAAGTTAAAGAGGTCCGGTGATGACGCCAATACGACTGTTGTCAGCTTAGCCTGCGTCGTCAGCTCAAGCGACGCCTGAAGGCATAGTCACGTGGTCACCTGTTTATATATAGCGAGGCTAAGGTAGTCTCGGGGGTCAGACGTACAGAGGTGATCTCAGACTGCCGTGTTCCGATCCATGGTGATCGTGTAAGCGTTTTTACGCTTTGAGATGCTGAGGATTCCTCGTATTAAATTATCAGTAGAGAATTTGCAGAAGGTATCGAGTTGAGATGTCTTCAAGATCTCATATAGATCTGGTTTAATTGGATTGCTGCGGTAATCCGGTTGTGGGAGGCATGTAAAGAGTATTTTGAAACACCTTACCTGGTGTATAAAAGCTGCTTCAAATAATTCTTAAAATTTGTTTAAAGCTAGTTTTTTTATTCATTGGTTTTCTAAGTTAGTTATATTATCCCAGAACTTTCATGTATTGTTTTCATGATCAAGTCAAACTCAATTGTATCCTTATTTGTTAATTAATTAATTATTGTAATTTTATTTTTGTATGTTTGTTTTTGCTCGGGAAACTGAGCTGGTGGCAGCGAAAACCTTGACCCGTAACTCGGCGACTGTGCGTAGCTGCGTTACGTATCTGGGGCGCTTGACTGAGTACTTCCCCTTCAGAAACGCCCGTTCAAGCCGACTTGTTCCGAAAAGGCTTTCTGAAAGTTGGCGGTCGTTGTAGGCCCTAAGGCAGACGCGGATTTTAACATAGCAACACATCCCTAAGATAAGAATAAATAGTTAGCTGCATCTTATAGTATTAACAATACCGACAGATTTGTATTTAATAAAAAAAATAGATGGCGCACAACTACGTATTATTATCCAACTATAGATTATTCAGAAAATATTTGTTTGACGAGTTGTTTATAATAACGCTAAATATGAGGTTTATTGTTTCGATAGACAAGTGCTTAGACTAGTTCCTAGGGAAGTGACTATAGAGCCAGTATCAGCCTCTACACGAAGGAAAACCGGAGAAAACCTCGGGTCAGGATAAATAGATTGTCACAAGAGAAGTTAAAAACCAGATGTAAGGGATATTCTGAAAATAGAAACCACAAATACATAAGATGACATAGAAGGCAAAGAATAAGATAAAAAACGAGACAAAGCAACAGTGATACGGTAAATAGATGATAGATTTGGTGTCAACCTGCTGGGTGCGGACGCAAAGGGCAATGACCTGTGACAAAACGCGACAGAAAGAAGTGATCAGGAACACGGACGAGCCTAGTAATAATGTTGAAGGTGAAAACAAGGCAAAATTCATCGTTTTATAGAGAAGCCAAAATGTGGTGTACTTGATTTAAAAATAAAGTAATACCATAAATTCACACAACAAACATTAATGCATAAAATATTACAATTATTTTCTCACATTAAATTTTGTGTTTAACTATTTTGTGCTGTGTCTACTTGTCCCCTATTACACCCCACTATTTTTCTACTCTATTCTCATTAATCGAAGAAGTTCGTCACGCTAGTTTGCTTCCTTCTCCCTTTCCAAAGCACTGACCTGACTTGAAGCCGCAAAGAACTGAAAAGACTTAAGCTTTTAAAGTACAGAGAAAGTATAAATACATTACTTTTATGGCATACCAAACAATCCTCGTTCATTTCATCGTTATAGAGGGGTTATCTTTAGAGAGAGAATCGTTATAAAGCGAGTACTGTGTATATTTGTTGAATAAAAGTATTATTAATATTAATATATTTTACCCTAAACTACAGACAAAAGATTCTCAAGATAGTTTTCTCATGTATAAACATCAGCCGTTATTAAATGCGAGTGTCGGTATACTATTCTGAAGACAAATCTAAAATTTATTTGTTATCTCAGGTATGACAACTATAATCAACAGAAATACTTCTCGAATTTCACAAATGAACAATTTCAATAATGAAGTTTTCTTTTTTTTCTTTCAACTTCATTTTAAGAACATTATATAGCTGATGATAACCGGCTTTGCCCTGGTTCAAAATGGTTACATCACGAAGGACTTTTCTATTACTTCTTTAACAATGGACTACAATTTGATTTAGTATTACCGCAACTGAATGCTTGTAAGGCCATGCAATGTTTTCTTTCGTAGTTCCTTCTATTTTAATACTTACATACATTATTCGTAACTTAAAAATTAAAAACAGAAACCACACAATCTTTCACGCACTTAAAGAGCCATCAATCAAAGAGCCATTTCGCACAAAAATTACTGGCTATGAATTCTCTCAGAGGATAATATATACACATCGTGAATGCTTAAATCTCTGACTAAGTTTAATATCCTATCTGTGACGTCATACGTCTTCTCAAACCTTACGTAAAAGGTCTTCCAAGTTCAACAAATCCGCCAGTCAGAGCCGATTAGAATTTGCACAAACATGATCTCCTCCGAACCTTGCAAGTGACGAGTCAGGATGTAAGCCATGGGTAAAATATGGAACAATATTAACGCGAGGATTATTTTGTAACATGTAAAAAAATCGGTGTATCTCGACTACCACAGGTCAACCACTGCCCCATTGATACTGACTGGCTTATCTCTCCCGTCTGGTCTGCGTCTCGTTGACCTCATGTATCAGACACACACACGAACGATGAGACTATTTTAAGAACTCGACTATTTCCCGAGTCATGAGGAAGATTTCGTTAAAAAGATATTACTAAGTAAGGAAGCAGTCAATATTTACAAGTCGCATTCATAAATAAACTCTAGTCTTTTCTGCCCGGGAATCATCACTAGTGAGCAGGGTATAGAATTTTTAAGTGTGCACCTTTCTTTTTACGGTAAATTAAATCTCTTCGGAAAGACACCACGGTGTGAAATATTGTCTCTAGATGAGAAAAAGATACTTTTTCAGCGCCTTCTTGCCTTTTTTTGAGACCGTGCCCACAATCCCCTCCTCTTCCCTATTACTGTAGCTTTTCAATAATCTGATAGAGCGCATTTTATCATCTATAAGAGAGATGGCGGGATTCATTCTATTAATACATTATTTCGAATCAATCAAATATTTAATTAATTTTAATGAATGTCTCTTCAACTTGCAATGAACATGCGAATTGTTAGTCTATTTATTTTCCGTAAACGCGACTACATAACTGCGGCTATTAAGAACAATGGGAAATGTTCAGAGGCGGATTTAAAAGTTTGGGACCCCTATAGGCAGAAGTAAATATAAGCGATCTTCGAAAGCATATTTAAATACGAATCTTTTAAATATTTATAAATTTATATAAAAGTAATAATTATATATTTATATAACAAAGTAATAGTTTATTTATTTTTCTTCTTTAGTATTACAAGGTACAAGGATGTATCTAAAAACCTCAAATAAACCTATCTAAAACAACTTTTTGTAAGGAATCTTTGCTGATTTGATTATCGTGAAAATCTTGAAAATCATTTTAAGAGAACATAAAAAAACATTCTGAAAACTAACTTTTTTTTACCAAATGTTATAACTTTCATTGGCGTCCCCAAAATCTTACGACCCTAGGCAATTGCCAATATTGTCTATGCCTAAATCCAGCTCTGGATATTTTTACTTCCTAATTTTTTCTTCTTTTGATGAAAGATCTTCTGATGTACTTGACTGTAACTCAATGAATCAGAATACGTGGAAGATGGTTTCTTAGATTATTAGTTGAGTAGAACAAACTTGTTTTTGTCCCTTTTCTAATTTATTTCAGCATCCTTATAATTTTTAAAAAATATGATATTGGCACTTGAAAACCCTAACCCTGATAATGAGAGTACTATCGAATGATTTTGAACACGTTTTTATGTCAGTAAACGGGAAACGATTTCCAAGCTGATAAGCAAGATTTTGGTTCTTAGGTAATTATGTCATCTTGAACTGACGAATGGGGAGATAGGGAGGAAAATTCAACTTTAAAATGCACCGCAACAAGTAGAAACACTTCTTTGCAATTATGTGTTCAAACACTCGTATGTTTGTGAAGTTAGGGAAATAATCTCCCCATTCCAATTTGGTGGGTAAGAGTACATTTGGGATAAATCATAATTTCAAATCCTTTTCTTACGGGACATTATAGTTTAAAAGATATTATCAATATATATTTCAAATTATTATTCATGATTAAAATTTTCTTTACCCACAAATTACGCCAAAAAACACTGTTCAAATAACATACCTACGAAGTGAACCTGCATCCCATCTTTCTGAACATACACTTACATGGATCTCTAACTATTTATCTGAAAGGAAACAAGTTGTAACATTTGGAAGTAATATTTCCAATTCAAAATGTATTTTCCGTGGAGTTCCCCCCAAGGTTCTATACTTGGTCCACTATTGTTTATAATTTACGCAAATGATATTTCTAACATGCTTTCTTCCTGCTCGCATCGCATGTACGCGGATGATCTACAGATTTATGTTTCAGGTAATATGAGAGAAATTGATAACCTCTTAAATAAGACTAACAATATCCTTAAATTTCTAGTATCCCCCAGGGGACTTACATCTAGTAAGTACGTGTTTGGCAAACACGGGGTCCCGAGCTGAGTCTGACATTACTTCCACTTACTTGTGCCACGTTCCTTCCTTTTTCTTTCCTGGCCTTCCTTGGTCACCTCTTGTTCTTTTCGATCCCGACGCTATTAGGACTAGGGTATCTTTTATTTTCCTCATTTTTTTGTAATGTTTTGAGGTATGTTGATGTTTGAGTTTTGAGTTGTAATTCAGGAGGGTTTTTAGTGGGTATGGTTGCGTCATTCGGCGAGTCCCACACGCGGGGAGAGTCATGTTGGCTCTCCTTAGTGTGTAACTGCAATTTCCCTACCTGCACTGAATTTTAGGACACTAATGACCTCGATGTCGACGAGCCGTAAAGCCCCACAAAAATGTATTGCCATCTACGTATGTATTGCCATCTACGTATGTATTGTCATCTACGTATGTATTGTCATCTACGTATGTATTGTCATCTACGTATGTATTGTCATCTACGTATGTATTGTCATCTACGTATGTATTGTCATCTACGTATGTATTGTCATCTACGTATGTATTGTCATCTACGTATGTATTGTCATCTACGTATGTATTGTCATCTACGTATGTATTGTCATCTACGTATGTATTGTCATCTACGTATGTATTGTCATCTACGTATGTATTGTCATCTACGTATGTATTGTCATCTACGTATGTATTGTCATCTACGTATGTATTGTCATCTACGTATGTATTGTCATCTACGTATGTATTGTCATCTACGTATGTATTGTCATCTACGTATGTTTTGTCATCTACGTATGTTTTGTCATCTACGTATGTTTTGTCATCTACGTATGTATTGTCATCTACGTATGTATTGTCATCTACGTATGTATTGTCATCTACGTATGTATTGTTATTTGTGTTTTATTATCATGTATTATTTTTTGACGGTAGTAAGGCGGAAGAGCAGGTCTGATGGCTTGAGCCTAACCATGCAATAAAAGTTTTTTATTATTATTACTATTATTATTATTATTGTTGTTGTTGTTACATAATTGGGAAAATAACACATTGACAGAAATTCGACGAGGCAGAACTCTTCGGAGAGACAGGGAAAAACGTCATGCATTAATACGTGAAGTATGAGTTACACCGCATGACCTATGCACGGAGGAAAACACGACTAATTCACAAAGACTAGTTCTACTTCCAATGCTCCACACGAGGTCATATATACATGGGGTGCAACACACATTACGTAAGTGAATTAAAGAAGGCGAATTTATTACTATTTAACTCCTGAAAACAAGAGAATAAGTGGATTAAATATATCAGTGTCTAATAAGATTAAGCAAAATCTGTCTAAGTTTTGCGATTGTTGGGGTCTTCAGTGCGAGACATTCTCAATAACTATAAAGCACTCGTTTCGTCATGGGACTTAAGGAAGTACTGTTAACGCTAAATATGCGCTACAAAAACAGAAAAAGTGTAATTTAAATGAAAAAGAAAAGTTGGAATTTATTTCAGTGGTCAATTACATTGCCGCGTATGATGAAGGTACTTTTTAAGACAATATTACATTTCAACACTTTTGGATTTGAGAAATAAGTGTTCTCTGATAGGGTTTCAGAGACAAGCGAAATGTGTGTTAATATATCAATTATTCTCGTGGTTTAAAATCGAAGATGAGAAAACCAATTTAAGCTCAATAGTATTATCTATTCTAGAAAACTCTCATAAATTTTCAGAGAGCCATAAAAAAGGCTGAACTGTAGCATGGCAATAGCGTGGTGGCAAATTACAAGGAAAGTATCCCCTAGCTCTTAGAGAACGAGCCAAGCACGAACTTCTCCATTGAAATTATTGAATGCTTTTGAGATAACGTTTATCGGCACTCGAAGTCTCCACGAACTGTAGTCCTGAAGATTGACATTGAAGTCTTCACTACCGAAATCGATTGAAATTAAAACGGAAACACATTTGAAGCAAATGGCACAAAACGCAAAATAATATCAGAATAGTAATATTTCAATATTCAAAATAAGCAAACTACTGTAAGATGATTAGAATTCGATGTACATCAAGCAAANCTGTAAAATGATTAGAATTCGATGTACATCAAGCAAAAAATTGTGTGCACAAAACCTCATGGTAATAGATGGATACATCATCACAATAAAGTAGACGTACAATAAAATATAACCGGTTTATAGCAAGTGCGTGGCGAGACCAACGTAGCTCACTCTAAGATCGAGAATACGAGACAAGGTTAAAGACGGAATTGAGAATAAGTTTACCATCATTGGAGCTACAGGATAAAATAAAAAATTAACATTACTACCTTTCAACGTAATTGGATATTTTGGTATTTTGTCAAAATAAGATAGTGAACAGTTTTGTCTCGACAGTGATATTGCACACGTTGAATAATAATAATAATAATAATCACAAAATGGAGTCTGCTTTATTTAACAATTTATCGAATCCATTTTTTAATTACGTCTGTAGAATTAAAATTATTGAATAAAAGACAGACGGACTCATTAACTATTAAAGAGATCACAACGTTTCGACTCCCAAGAGTAATTTTTTTAAAGGTATTGGAAACCATTTACTACTACTTTTTCTGTAATGTTTTCATACTTTTAACATTCCGTTGATTCCGTGCTTCTGTACTCATATTGTAAATATGCTATGTATTATTGTTGTCTCTGTGCCTCATTTTGTTTATTATCCATCCATTCGATTTTGATTTGTGTACACTCTCCTCTTTTCCTAATGTAAAACCGTTACAATAGTTAACAAAGAGGTTGACTGCGATTCCACAAGTAATAAAATTAGAATTTAGATGATATATGAAAGAACAAACAAAAACTCAGATTTTATATATATACATACACTGCGCAACAAAATTAGCGGCGCGGTAACTTCNAGTTAACAAAGAGGTTGACTGCGATTCCACAAGTAATAAAATTAGAATTTAGATATATGAAAGAACAAATAAAAACTCAGATTTTATATATACATACACTGCGCAACAAAATTAGCGGCGCGGTAACTTCATCGCTTCATTATATCTATTTTTTAAAAAGTATCCAAGTAAAATTTGGGAAGAGGAAATTTCCATTTATATCAAAACACTCCATCATTGGAAAGTGTCTGTGTCACACCTTTCAAGCTAGGACACCCTTAGAGTAAAAAGAGATACAGATTTCGATAAAAGCAAGCAAAAATATCACACTCCAAGATGTCAGGGAGAGCTAGTCTTACGTATACAGACTCAATAATATTCACTCTGGAAGTTCAAATTAAAAAGAAATCACCCCCATTTGAAGACCCACCCGCACCCACTTTCTCTCAAGAGTGTGTGTTTCGCATGTTCAAAACTACACAGGATGATGTGTGTTTGTCCAAGGAACTTGGTTTACGTTTTTTTGTTTTTTTTTCATTAATGGGAGAAACCCACTGCGAGACACCCTCTTAAACTTTTTATGCCTTCGAAACATTGGGATTTTCTCACGTTTAAATCGAATAATTCGTTATAAAAAGCATTACATTAGACTGCTCTGAGAAAACTATGAATATGAGTGACCTAGGATTCAATGTCACACTTTCACAAATTCAGAGGAAGGAGAGGATTTCTCGGAACCCTACGACGTGACATCCCAACCTCTTGCTCGGATAGTGCAAGGTGTGAATTTCAAGTTCCTTACGCTGAATTTCGATCTCACTTCCAAACCAGTTCTCGGTGCGTGTCCTTCGAACACGCAAATACTTGCCCCTCCGCTGGCTAAGGTATTGCGTACTTGCTCACCATCTCAAGTCATCCCGGGCCATTGTAGCTTTTTCACATTAGTGACCCAGTTCACATATAGCAGTGACTACTGAAAAGCGAACCCTCCACCTATCCACCTGCTACTACTCCTAGAATCAAAAACTCTTTACTACCTACTCCTACTAACATCCCCTACCTCCCATCTCCTACCCCTCTATCGCTCCATGTAGATAAGCTTCAATAGCACGCTACATTTCCCATTTACAAACACAACAATACGATGCACTTACATGTGATGATGGCAGCGATGAGCCGAATGGCTTCGAACGGCGGCTCACAGTTGAGCCAAAAGGGCTGCAGGATGTATTGCGCGAAGGTGAGGGCTGTGATGGCGTTGCCCGTCGGCACGATGATGAACAGCGCCACCCACAGATACAAGAAGGCGGGAAGCGGACCGAACGCTTCACCGATGTACGCGTAATCTCCCCCAGACTTGGGGATCATCGTTCCTGCGGAATAAATAACAATTAATACCACTTCTATTCGTTATTCCTTCGGGATAATACATTAGTCATCAGTATACACATTAATACGCAAATGTCCCAGAAAAGAAATTACATCGCTTTTCGGCGTAACCGGACAAATGAAGTAGCGCACTTTAGATCTCATTAAAAATATGTGGACCATTTTATACTGTTTCATTTTACACCCTTTCCTTTCCGAGATAAAAGAATTTTAAAATTATATCGAGAAAGGACGCTACTAAACATTTATTTGAAAAGGGTTTTACTTCACTACTTGAGTCCCAACAAATGACCGCTCTGACGCGTCTGACAACGCAGGTAATTCTCGTATTCGTTGAGTATGTACGCGAGTTAGGCAACGCTCCAGTGTATATCATCGTGAACTATTCCTTACCGTTTTGATGTCCCGTTTACATTGTCAATGCTTTATATGAAAAGGAATGAAACTTGCAAACAAATAGAAGATATGGGGGAAAGTAGAATCTGCCATATTACTCAGGTAAATAAAATAGACTTAAAACTACATAAAAGAAAATGTTCTTATTACCACACAGAATGTTACTTATATTCAATATTCCCTGTTATTTAATCGTATGGGTTTCGTATGATATAATTAATAATGATAATGTACATATTACATCACAGACCGACAAGACAAGCGCATGCATCAAGTGGTGTACGGAATGGAGTATATATGATGATTCAATCCAGCAATAAAATTTTAATTTATTGATTGCACTCGGGAAAATCACAAGGGAGTCGAGCCACTTTTTTAACAGCAATAATTAAATTAAGAAGAATCTATTTTAAATCCATGCACCAATAATATTTATGATCTCTCAAAATGATAATAGACAATTACAACCAAATGAAGGATAAAATGTCGACGTACAATGTGTGAAAAGGAGAAAATACGCGCACGAATACGGCCATTCCTTCCCAAATTATTTAGTTAACATGTTATTTGTCATTTAGAAAATGTGCACTCACAGGTGTAGCCGTACGTCATCGTAATAAAATTATATCCCACTAAAATTGTACAACAAGTAGAGCCCGAATACGAAGACTTGAATAACTCTCGAACGAAGCAGGCAAAAAGGCCATGATAAACACAGATACACACAAGGAATTTTAAACAACTATTGTAATTTAACAAATATACAACATATACACTAACAATGGTTCTTCATTACATACAAAATGAGCCCACTAATTTGGTGTTATTTAAAGAACCCAGAATTAGGAGTCATCACGCGCATATACTCACTCAAGGCACTTTCCACTTTACTGGGAACAGCTTCAAGTCTGTGCTCTTCGTGCTTGTTGTGTCTCCCCTATCACTCATGTTATTTTAACTTAGGTAAATTAGCACTGCTACGAAAAACAAGATACTCTGCCGTGTATCCGAAATGTGGAGAAGATAACTCTCCGTCAGATGAAAACGGCGAGGAGCCGGAAATCGAACTCGGGACTCCTGCATGGACCGCAGGGGTGTTAACCACTACACTACCAGTTCACCTTTCACAACTGTTTCACCATTTCCACCCAGACCTTAACCCCGATAGACCCGAGATACGTCTCTACACATGAGATTCGTGAACCCGGCGGTACACTATGCTGTGTACGCTTAAGTACCGATTTCACACACATCTACGTTATGCTAATATGCTCGGGTCCGATTCCCGGTTCGTGGCCATTTTAACCCCACCAAAAGTTATCTCATATCTTCTCCACGTCTAGGTACACGGAAGAAATACATGCGTTAACGAGGTTCTTTACGTAAGCTAAATCTGACTTCCGATCTTCTTGTACCTATTTTCTTCATAAAATCTTATGTATTACACGACAAAATTTGGGTCACTTATTGGGGAGCAGCAAATATATAAATTATGTTGTTATACTTGTCTATTACAATAATGCGCGAATAACTGGTCATTAGTTATTTCTAATTTCAGGACTTTTTAATCTGGAGCATTTTGACGCAAGGAAATATAACATCCACGAACTCGGCATGTGACATCAGTGATGTACCTACACCTCATGAGACCCGGAGCAGGAATATGTTTCGAGACCCCTGTATACTAAATGTTTGCGTGCATACTAAAAATATCCAACATTCCAATGTACTGAAAAAATTAAAATTCTAGTTTTATTTAAAAAGATCCGAAATATTTAGTTTACTATTTTAAAAATGTTTCAGATACTGTTCAAATTTACGAGTTTAAATAATATTTGGAGGCCCCTTACATGATGAGTCCCGGGGTGTAGCTTCCCCCCTCCCTCCACACCCACCTTGAAACAGCTTTCATATTTGGCGGACCAATAAATGACTAGTACTGATGAATATACCCCTATTAAATCTTAACGAGAGAAAATGTTTTATTTCGCCGCTATTAAAGAAATATTTTGTAAATTTTTGTTACACACGTCTAGGACTTCCATAACAAAAAATATCCTTTATGTTCGTAATTTCAATAAACTGTATTATTGTCTATATTGAAATGACATCTCATATTTTGTCTCACAACTAGGGAATATAAGGAAAGAAGGAATAAGGGAAGGAAAGAAAGAAGAAAAGAAAATATGAAAGGAAAAGGAAAACAGAATATGATGAAATTGATATCTGAGAGAATGAGAGATACTCAATTAAAGGCAATATTAATTTTTTTTTCTCTACTCTATTCTGCAGTATTTTTCTCGTATTGGTAAATTACTTAACTTTACAACAATTGAAATGCGATGTTATATTGTGTGATTATCTTAGTCTATCTGTGTGAATTTCATTTGAACATCTTTATAAAAGTGATGTATTTTTGTTATTCTTATTGAAATCTACAAAACGTTCTTTGTATTATTAATATCTGAGCATGTTGTTTTATGTTGTACGATTGCAGCCAAAGCGTTATATCTAGGATCAATATATTTCTAGTAGATGTAATTTATTTATTCTTTAAGTGGTTTAACATTATTAATATCACTAAAATTAACGTTTGGTGTTATTCATTTATATTTCGTACAATTGTTTTCCATAATTCTTGAATTTCGATTAACTTATAAGAATAGTATAAAAGAATTGCCAAATTATGTGAAATTACGATACACAATACACATCATTTGATGCCTATGAGCCTTTACAATCGAATTTTACAAAATCCATACGATATCTTGCGATAATATCCAAATTCTATGATAAAAATCTCTCGTTACGGTTTAATAGGGGTATGTTCGCGATTATTAGTCTTCTATTGGTCCGCCAAATATGGAATCAGTTTCAAGTCTGCCTACGATTGGTCGAACGAAAGTGAGGAGCTTTTCTCCCGTCGCAGAGACGTGGCATTGCAAACCTAACGGCTCCAAATCTCCAAGCGCGCGGGACTTAAAATATTTTTCTGAGCTCTTATATACACCCAGAGCTTGAATACATTGGTGGATATTAGTTCATTTTGATACTATACTCTGAGTCACAAAAATCACATATAAATATACCGCACAAGGAAACAATTTCGGGCTCGATTATGAATGAATCAATTTCTTCAATAATACATTTTTAAAGTAAAATATGAATGACTTAAATATGATCGCAGAACATGACTCAACCATACCCACTAAAAACCCTCCTCAATTACAATATATCAAAACATTTTTTAAAAACGAATGAAAGAAAGACAAAAAATCCTAAAACATTATAAAAAACGAAACCAAAGAAGAAAGTAAAAGTTAGAAAGAGAAATTTTCTACAGGTAGGGAAAAAGTTGTTACACACTGAAGAGAGTCAACATGTCTCTCCTCGCGTGTGGGACTCGCCGAATAACTCGACCATACCCACTAAAACCCTCCTGAATTACAATATATCCAAACAAAAAAAGAGAAACAAAAGATTCATGAAACATTATAAAAACCGAAAACAAAGAAAGAAGTAAATTTAGAGAGAGAAAATCAAAATTCAAGGAAAAGGGGGGAAAAGATTTAAATTCAAACCCTCCCCAGAACTTGTGGGAGGAGCCCCGTTTCGTGTATGGATTTGAGTAATGACATACGAAGAAAGATCAGATACTGTTCCAGACGCCACATTCCTGAAGGAAATTAAAAGGGCGTATCAAAATCGGTTCATTTTTTCCAAGCATAACGCTCAAACTGTTCGGTAGATTGTGTTGCCGTCAGCAGGCACTATAGTTGAAACACTCCAGAAGAAAGTGTTCCACGGTAAGCGTTGTGTTGCAAAATTTCACAGATGGGGGGAGGTTCACCGCGTAAGAGATGACCATGCGAAAGATAGCAGTGGCCAATATGGCAACGTGTAAGGATCACGTCTGTTCGCACGGGATGATGACACTCAGGCCTTAACGGAGTCTTTTACCTTCGTCAGCTTCAAGCCGCAAGTTTGCCATTCGGTTTACCATGTTTTAAGAATAGACGATCTTATGGCAACCTTTGAATCTGACGTAGGAACAGATGAAAGGTCAAGGACTGTGTTCCCCGCTTCGCTGCCTCATCAGCTTCTTCATTACCCAAAATACCTAAGTAACCAGAAACCCAATAAAGAACTATTTCATAATTTTGAAATACTAGATGACTTCTTAGATTCTGAATTGTGAGCGTAAGAGTGTGAGAAGTGTACAGCGAAGACACTGAACACAGAGTCACTGCAGAGAACCACACGCCGTATTGAAGATAGCTGGATGAACTTAAGCGCCTAAAGGATTGCAAATTTTTCAGCAGTTTACACACTGCAAAAGGAATGGAGGCGAAAAGAACGGGTAGCACTATGGCAGTGGAATAAGCACCAACAGAATTATTCATTGCTGAGCCATCAGTGTATATGAACTTATGATCCAAATAGTGGTTTTTTACTTCTCCGAAGTGCTGTTGGTACACAGCAGCAGAAGTGTCCTGCTTTGTAAGTTTAGACAACCGAAAGTCGATGGTTGGTTGCATGAAGGACCAAGGTGGTGTAAGAGAATGTGGGTATTTCACTGGAGGAGGTGGTGTGATGACATTTTCCTCTAGCAGTTGTTTAAAACGGACACCCGCTGGGCGGGGTAACAAAGGTCTTGCAGCGTAAGATGAAATAAACTTGAGAGAATGTATGTGTCGCCGAATGGGGTGATATTAAACCCCCATCAGCTTCACTCCGTCAGATTAAAGTAGAATATCACGTCTCTTGTTAAGAGATGGATTCGCCAGCGTCTACTAGTAAGCATTCTTTTCGAAAAGCATCTAGTGCGAAAAGCATAAGTTGCAATGCGGACTCCTGCATGATGGATACTTTTAAGGGTCTTGCGTGTCGACGGTAATGCGGAGGCGTATACAATACTGCCATAATCTAATACAGAACCGAACCAGGCATCTAGAGAAGAGAATAATTTAGCTTTCGATGTCAAAAATCTTTTTCCCAGTATCCCTATTGATTGTAGAACTCTTTTACGTGACACCCTAGACTCGGTGTCTTGCCCCCTCTTTGTAAAAACACAACTTTTTAACCTAATCCCTCTTTGTTTGGATGTGAATTATTTTAAATTTGATAATAAATTCGATCAACAGAACTCGAGCTTTCCCATGAGTTCCCCCCCCCCTCCATTACTTGCAGACTTATTTATGGACCATCTTGAAAAACAAATTTTTGACTCGGAACATTTTCTTCTACCTAACATCATTTATTGGTACCGCTACGTAGACGACGTAATCACTCTTTGGACAGGAACGCATGGACAACTTGACATTTTTACTCAATTTCTCAATTCACTTCACCCTAACATAACCTTCACCACAGAAATTGAAAATGGCAATAGAACACTCAATTTCCTAGACCTCTCTGTTTCTTTAGTAAACAACCGCCACCAGTTTGACATATTCAGGAAAGACATTTTCAGACACAACCATTCACAATTCCTCACTACACCCTCCTTCGCACAAACATGCAGCCTTCCACTCCGTGGTCCATCGTCTCTTCACCATTCCACTCTCACCAGATAAGATCAAAAAAGAAATAGACACAATAAAACTTGTTGCATCAAACAATGGCTACAATACCTCTTTCAATGATAATATAATCACTAATTTAAGTTAGATTATATCACACGAAGAACCTCACATCACTTACTCCAAACAATAATATTCAAACCAGACATGCAAGTCCCTCCGTGTACGTGGGGCAGTCTGGACGAACGTTCAAACAAAGGGTACAAGAACACAAATGTATGGGAAAATAACACTAAAGTCTCACACTTCGCCAACCACCTAGTTGAAGACACACACACACATTCAACATTGAGAAGGATTTTTATATTTTAGAAGTAAAAAATAGATTTTGGCCCTGGATCAAATTAGAAATTTTACATATCCATAGTATTCTTAAAAAAACATTTCCCTATTAAATGAACAGATCCCTGACCTTCATTCCGCTCTCATGAAACTAGCCTTCAAATTCCTTCCCTCTCACCCCCCAACTCTCCAGGACATTGCACCCTACTCCCAACAGTTATAACCCTGATAAATTCTTTCCGTCTTCTGCCGCCAGTTCCTGGA
>NNCF01128627.1:975629-1040145 GCA_002313205.1 Laupala kohalensis | reverse complement strand
TATATATATATATATAATACTGAAAGGTGGTAAACAAATTCATTTGAACGAACCTGGCATCGCAGTCAACCTATACTAATACGTTTGTAAACATTCAATCTCTTCCTTTGAATCACACTTATTTAATGGAACAAGAATTTTCATTGAAGGATATAACTATAAATATTCACGGGTATCCATTCGACTGGATTGATCCCAATGGCTTGACAAAGAAAATTACTTTCTACCATAGTTGCTGGACCCATTACTCCGTAGAGCTCGGTGATTCGTATTTCCTTGCTTCTCGATCTTCCCCTTAAACTTAGGCATTTCTCAAAGATTGATCTTTCAAGATTAGCTTATCGAAAGTTAAGGTTCTTTACTTTCCACGTGTCCATCTTTTGGAGGGGGAGGGGTAAATGCTGACCGACCTTACCTCTAGTGAATTTTATTTTTTGCAATTTTGCAGTTTGAAAGCAACAATACGTATTAGGAATGATAATAATTGTATACAATTTCTCTCGGGGATTATTCACTCGCTTTTTAAAAAGGTTTGAGGGACTATCTAGTATGCCTCATTTCTAGTTTGGTAAATTAAGCACGATGCGAACAATACGGCAAGATTCTAAGATAACACATTTTTGGATCTTGGGAATACGTTTTTTGGGATGCAGATTTAATTTTTCCAAATTTTCTTGCAGGTTCTTATTTATGAGGACATTTACTGTAACAACGATTGGTAGAATTTCTACAGTATCAAGTTTATAAATGTCTTTATATTCTTTTGAAAGTGGGATGTATTTTGAAGTCTTATCCATTTCTGTTTTATCATTGTTATGATCTGCTGGATGGGTGATATCAATGATGGATGCTTTTCGCTCCCTGACATTATGTAGTATAATATCTGGCCTATTAGCTGGGACTGTTTTATCTGTGTGTATTGGTAGGTCATAATATAGTTTAAAATATTTTTTCTATTGTAGGTCTTGCTTGGTATTCATAATAGGGTCTGGTCGTTTCAACTTATTGACATTCATTCAAATTACAAACATATTGACATTCTATTAGTATTATAACTCGCAGCTAACTTTTTGTCTTATCTAGGAACTTATGCCGAATTTNTGCCTTAGGGCCCTTGATCGGAATTGATGGGATGGTCCCTTGCTTGCTTCCGGAGAGTAAATTAGTTTATTGTCCTCCACGTGGTCATACGCAGTTTGTACTGTTTTTGACAATAAATTTATTATTATTATTATAACTTCTGTTAAAAGTCCGAATCTTGTTGCAATAGATTGGTGTATAATGTTAGCAGTCGGGTTATGTCGGTGCATATACTGTGTGTTAGCTAAATTTGTACATCCAGGGGTAATGTGATCTATTGTTTCTGATGACTGGTGACAGATTCTACATTTCTCGTTAACATCTTGCTTTTCAATGTACTATTTATAGTTATTAGTTGCGATAACTTGATGCTGGATTGCTGGCATGAGTCCCTCCGTCTCTCCAAATAGAACCCCATCTCTGAGCCATTGCACTGAGGCATCGTGATTGGCAGTTTCAAGAGCATGGGGAAATCTGCCATGAAGAGACTTTGTCTTCCACGCCTTCAACCTGTCCTTGAATGTGGTGATAGAAGCATAGTTATCACTGTTACTGAGGTTCATCGGAGTGTAACCTTTGTCACTCAATACTATTGCTTTGTGTAGTGGAGACATTTCAGATTTTGCATAAAAGTACTTCTTGAGTCCTGTTACTTGACGATTACACAACACTTTCAGGTCCAACAAACCACGACCACCTACTTTCCTAGGAATGTAAAGGCGTTCAACTGCGGTTTTAGGGTGGTGCATTCTGTATTTTGTGAGGGTTGTATCCTGTTTAAATTTTCAAGATATGATTGTGACCAATGAGCTATCCCAAATGAATATGACAGAACTCGAATGCACCAAGAATTAATTGCTTTAATTTTGTTTTTTGAAATTAATTCTGTCTCTTGTATTTTGTTGAGGCGTTTCCTAAATAAGGATTCCAGTTGTTGTTTACTGTGCTTGTTGTTTATTAGTAGACTTTGGATAGAACTCAGATATTTATAACCGTTATGAGAATCCAATGCTTCTATTTCACAGGAGTTTGCTTGTACTTTTAATGGGACTGACAATTCTTCAGTTTACCTCTTTTTACATTCAACATAGCACATTTGTCGGATCCAAAATTCATTAGTACATCTTTACTAAATTGTGCAGTGATCTCCAGAAGTCTGCTTAGTTCATCTTTATCTTTAGAAAATAATTCTGAGTCATCCATATAAAACGAGTGGCTAATGGTGTGAATCCTTTTGCTTCCATCGAGAAGTTTAAATCCCTATCCCGATTCATTCAACATCTTAGACTTAGGTTGAGTGCGAGGAAAACCAAATTGGACTGGATGTATCGCCTTGGAAAATGCCACGTAAAATGGGTATTTTGTTTGATCTTGTTGTTTTATTGCCATTCTTCAATTCTAATTGTGCGCACCAGCCGTTCATGAGAGATTTAAGTAAACTGATTACTTTAGGGTGAATTTTGAATATGGCCAAGATTTTCAAAAGCCAAGAATGTGGGATGGAATCGTACGCTTTCTGATAGTCGATCCAACAAACAGCTAAATTTCTTTTCTTTTTCTTTGCTTGGCTCGCTACAACCATATCAATTAACAGTTGTTTTTTACATCTCTGAACCCCTTTTCTACACCATTTTTCTCTTCTGTTAGTATATTTTCGGTCGGTATTATGTTGGGTTACTTTCTGCGCGATTATAGATGGAATAATTATTATAAACATTTTATTAAGACAGGTAATAGGTCTGTAATTTTTTTGGTTACATGTTTCAGGATTTTTAGGCTTCAGATAGGTGATTACTTGGCACATGATTCTTGGTATTTGATTTGGATTGTCAATAAATTTGTTGATGGTGTTCACTAAAGGAGTACGAAAGATTGTCAGGTACTTCTACCAAAAATTGTGTGTTCCGTCTGGCCCTGATGATTTCCAGTAATGCATATTTCTGAGAACTTCCTTTACATCCTCTAAAGAATCAATGGGTTCTCCCATTTCTTCACTGGATCTAGATAATTCATTTTTCAACCAAGGGGCCTTGGTGCTGTGCTGTGCAAAATGAGACCACTGGGTACTCCAGAATTCTTCAACTAACGTCTGTGCCAGCGGTTCATATTTAGTTGAATGTGTAGATAGATTCTGATAAAACTGTTTCTGATTCAGAGTGAATTTTCTATTTTGTACTTTCCTTTTGTTTGAGATATTGTAACGACGCAGTCGTTTTCCTAGAGCGGCAATTTTTTGTTTTAAAGTGTTGATAAATACATTTAATCTGCTCTCAAAATCTCCATTCCGTACAAAAATCTTCTGACCTTTAAGAATTCTGTGTACCCTGTCTTTAAGACGCTGTTTACACTGGTCGCCCTTATCTTTCCAAACTATCACTTTAGATAAATCACTTCTAAATTGCTTGATTTTGTTTTTTATTCTCCATTTCCATTTAGGTATTTTGGTTTCAGTACAACATTTACTCTTATTTGGTTTGTAATAAACATTTTGTACCGAAAGGATGGTAAGTGCGGCACAGTACGCATGCAGCTGTAGATCGCCGAGTGTATCAAAGGTTTTTTCTTTCAACCTTAGAAGTTGAAATGTGGTTCTATTAGAGTGTATTTTTGGGAGAAGTTGTCTAGAATTTGGATCATTTCCAGCAAATAAAGTCAAGTTCCTCTCCAATTCGGTCTTGTTCAAAGATTCTTCTTCTGGGTCCATCTCCTGTTAGTCTCCTGACTGTTCTCCAGTTTACTTTTGCAGTAGGACTTCACGTGCTTTTGGATCAGGTTTTGCCGATTTGACTGGTGTGTGCGTACATTGTGGATTCTGAAAGTGATTTATATTGATTACATCTCTAATCGAGTTCTGTTCTGCAATACTTATAACTGGTTTGCTGACTAAATATCTTAGCCTATCACATATGTTTTGTTCAGAAAATCTTAAGTCTGGTCTTAATTTAACAAATTCATCGTGTGTCTTTCTTCTGAAGTCTGTTTTGCTAGTTTCGCACTTGTTGCTATTTGATATACCCGTAGAATATCACAATTGTCCTTACGTTGCCATTTATAGCGGGTCTCTACACATGTCTTGTTAGGGCCTCTAGTCTTTAAAGGCTGAGGCAAACTAACTGATGGTAACGTAGCATCTGTGTTGCGATGTTTGGAACGAGTTATTCCAGTAGCCAGTTCGGGATATCCCGTAGGAGTCGCTGGTCTCTCCGAAACTCCCACACTGGTGGTCCGCTCGCTGCCACACTCAGCACCAGCTCCAAGTGTTTCCTGGCGCTCCCCAGGCAGCGGCATCATATCCGAGGTCTTACGACTCTTACTTCTTGTCTCCATCAGAGGTGTGTGCTTTTTATACCTACAGCCAGGTAATAAGGGTAAGGTAATAAATAACACCATTTTCTACATTTTAAAAATATATGAAATCTAACCAAAACATTCCTGCAAAAAGAGACAGTGAAGTCTGACTTGCAAACAGGTTAAATACAAAGAGCAGTGAAATGTAGTGGTAGAGTCTTCAGGTAAAATTAACTATGGCAGTAGCCAGTAATATTCTATGAAAATAAACAATATAACATCTTATATTGAGTGTTTGATAACGTTAACTCATTCCATATTTTGTAATAGCATTTTTAACTTGTAACTTGACTTTTTGTATCGATTCTGTCGGACCTCTTACAATTCAAAGTTGCAAAACTGGAAGATGAATATGATATTACAGAATGAGTTAACATTCTCAAGAATTTTATATACGGAGATATGTTGTTTATTTTGTTCCGAAACATTGATTGTTAATTTTCACGAAGTGACTCTACATCTTCATTTCCCTGTTTTATCCGGTTACCCTATTTGCTACGAATTTGACCATCTTCTTTACAGTTTTTTTCATGCAGAGATTAGATTCATACAATCAGATGTCTATGTCACATAACAACTCAATCGATCTATGTTGATAGTTTTCGTTCTCTTTCGTTACAAATATTTTTTTAAATTAATCTATGACCCAAGACTTGTATAAAAGTGCTCAAATCTGAATACATTATTCGCAGTAATTGGCGGTGTGATCATACGAGTCATTGACTTTCCAGCATCGCTAAATCAACCGTCGCATAACTTTCATAATATTTCACACATTCGCATCTGTATTAATGTACAGTGAATTCGGGTTTTAGTTATTACTGTTTTAATTATGGCCTGGATGAAAGCTAAATTATTTCAAAGGCAAACGAGTCGAGTGAGATCTGTTCAACTTCCCAGAAAAAATGTAATGGGAATTTTTAAGTGGGGGTAAACGCGCGAAATATCATTGAATATTCTTCCTTGTTTAGTTCTTAACACAATTCAATACCTGCTCTATTCCGTTTCATGAACTGCTTTTCGTATAATATATGTTTCTGTTTTATAAATAATAAAAGTTGACATAAATGCTAAGACTTTTTTGCGGACCACAAAAATGTTTTCACGGATCTCCATTGGTTCGTGGATCTCCGGCCGGCGACCACCTTAGCTGGGCAGGAATGTGTTATTCCGATAATCGTTAATTAACGAAGTTTAGATTTTGTCCAAGTTTTGAACTTTTAAGTTAGTTTCTTAAACTATTAACACTTTTATTAACTTCCGATACATTTATCATCAGTTAACTAAAGTCTGTTAATTCTTTTTGTTTCCACGGTGGATGGCGCAATGCGGCTGGTTAGAAATGTATGTTATCTGACATAATCTGAATCGACGACCACTATTGCTCAAGACCGTCTTTCCCATGAAATGTCGGTAAATGCTTGGACATCATACGCCTCGATGAATGTCTAGTGCTCAATACCTCAGTACGGTCAGAGATTACCACACTATGCTTAGGGAGGGCCTGAAATTGCAAAATCCGCAGTACTCAAGGGGACATTGGGTGACGCTAAGTTGTGGGAACAGGGGTTATTCAGGTAAGGTGATATGCGCCATAGCCATGTAATAAAGTTAATAATAGGATTCAGGGATTACATTTACGAATCCTATAGACAAAGTAAAAACATTATGTCATTTATCGGTTTGCGGCGACCCTCTCCCCACTTCTGTTCCCACCCTCCGACTCGTCGAATGAATGAGAATTCAAAATCCACAGAGTCAAGGAAACCGAATAGAAAAAAGAATAAGTATTATTTAGTTGATGTATTTGCGTTCAGTGTTTTTCAGAACGTATCTGCATATTTCGTACAAGAGAACATTATAGTACCGTGTGACGGCTTTCTCTGGAAAATATATTATGCGGGATAAACGTTATCCCCATCATATGAAAATTTCTAATGTTAATGTTCATGAAGGGAAAAACGCACCTTATGCCAGATGATCTTGTATTAGGAATGTTGTCTCTTGCTACTTCAAATACAATCAACAAGAAACACAATAAATACAACATATATTTTTATTTCCTTTCTCTATCTGGTTTAGCCTACCTACACTATACCTATGTTAAAATGATCTATTGGATGTTTGACTAACTATAGAATCCTTGACCATTTGACTGATTTAATATTTAAAGTACTCAATTCACTTTTAAGGATTAACTTTTACTTCCGTTAAATTTCCAACAGCAAACTAAAGCTTTAACGATTAATGAAGGTAACTTTTGGAGTAACGAATTAACGGTTAACGAAGTTAATTTTCTGGTTAACTTTGCACACCTCGGGCGATCTCTGATTTAGTCAAGATCAATTTTTTTCTTCTATTGGCTAGCAGTACTCTATTCATTTGAGTCATTAGCATAAACATATTCAACATGAGGCTACATTTTCGCAACACACTCTGTTTTAAGTGATAGAACTAAGTTAAAACGCAATTTTTACACTACAATGTCCTTTAATTAGTTTTGTAAAACCGCGTATTAAAAAGATATTTTTATTCAACTGTAAAATATATTTCATTACATCTTTTTAATCAGAAAATAAAACATATTTTCCTTATTTTGTATGATGTAATTTACCTTTAAATTACTTTAAACCTTTAAATTACTAAAACACTATGGAATATTCCCATTTCATTCACTTCTTTTCCATATGAAATATTTCCGACACACACCACTACCTGTCACTCAAGTCACACGAATCCCAATTTATTCATACGAATAAACATCTTCTTCTAGCTTTGTTAGAGTGGAATTATGGCTTAATTTGAACTTTATTTCTAAGTTTATTCGAGTTTACCATTTATCACTGAACTCCAAACTGTTTCCCTCTCTATTTATTAACGAACATGATTGAGCTTAGGCAAAGTACACATACAGCTGAGAAAAGAGGTAGCTCCTATATTCTTTTAGGTATGAAAGATCATTGGAAGAGGGTGGAGACAACAGAAAAATAATGAGGGATTGTTAAATTGTTCAGTATTATAGCTAACTGGTTTCGTTAATCTTTAGAAGAAGAGTAAGCTACTCTACTACACTTCTACTATAGAAAGATGATGTATAATAGAGACTCACAAATGTAGCAATTTTTCAGAACTATTCTTTATAAATCGTCATTGATGTATGTAAAAAAAGTCTAAACCGAATAGTGAAAAAACCTGTGAGTTATGCTTTTGAACTCACTTTAGAGAATGAGTGTCGGATTTCGAAGCGTTTCGGTTTCGTTGCTCTGCGCCTGACAGTTAAATGAAATAAAATCTACACCTTGTTTCGAAAAAATTTGTTCGGAGATATAAAGGGTTCAATCCTGGACAACATGTACCCTGAATTTTGAAGATCTGGGTTTTTAAGTTTCTGCACTAGGCGAGAAAGTCTATGCCTTTTACCTAGAATTTTTGCGTTCACGACTGTTACACTTACACGTTAAAATAAAATTTAAGAAATCTCTCGTCTCCATCTTCCCTCTATTGTCTTCGGAGAGTAAGGAGGGAGTTCAACGTTCAGCCCATTGGCGAAGAGGTAGCGGTGGAATGTTATTAAGAGATGTTGTAAACCTTCTTTGATCTTTATCGACATTTAGTAGATAAAAATTGTTGTAAACGCTAAGTGTTCATCCGTTTTTCGAAATTGTGTCATAAATTTATCTATAGATATGTTTACAACTTTTAGTATATTTCACGTACTAGTTGATGTGTTATACTGAAATTATTCATGTTGTGACTACAGAATGAATTCACACCAAACGGTAACTTGTGGTATGTCTACCATAACACACATAAATGATATTTGAACCCTTAATTCCTAATTTGGGAGAAGGTATCGAGTCTAATTTATCTTCTTTTATAAGGATCCAGTCTTTGATGCTACCTGGCAGTTTCACGGTCTCTAAATTCATTCCATGATTTGGGATGAATTTAGATAGGGGTTCAATCTCTTCTCAATAATCACACCTCAGGCTCATAATATGCAGCAAAGAGTAAATCATTATCCTCATCCTAATCCTGCCATTCTTTCCATCGTTAACGGTATACAAATCCAATTGACCAGCCCTGTCAAATGCTTACACCTGAAAACAGTATGCGTTTAGAGTCACATCATTCCACACCGACATAGGAACGTGGAGGGAATTCCATGAATTGACTGATTAAGGGGTTATGAAAGGTGAAGCTTTAGTGCAAAGCTGACTGAAAGCTTTACTGTAGTGAGAAGTTTTTCTGTGGGGTCACAATCTTGCCATTCGACGTTCACGTCGAACAACACTTGCGCGACTGCGCAGTACATTCAGTGATGAAGCCTGAAACATGAAGTCGTGACTGGAGGAAAAAAGAATCCACGATAATATAACTTTAATGAAGTGAGAGTAACAAGGTGTCTACTTTTACTCCTTTATCATTCAATGAACCAAGTGTAGTCTACCACGTGTCTCTATTTGTTCGTTTAGATATACGCATCTCTCATAATATGTTACAAAAAATTGCCTTCTGAGTTCCCTTCAGAACAAAAATGTTATAAAGAGTTCCAAGAACACGCAAATGCTCGAGTTCTAAGCCAACATTACTTTCATTCAGGGTAACATATTCACAAGGCGTTGAACATTATGAATCTACGACAGGGCCGTTCACACGAGCCAAATCGGAACAAATAGTTGCCTAGTGCAAAACAGCAAAACACAAAAGCAGACGGAAAGAGCGTGCCTGTAATGTCATCAGTCACAGTGGTCAACTTCGTGTGATCGCGGACAAAGCGCGCTGCTCTCCAAACAGATCCTTAATTTTTTAATTTTACATGTAAGATTTTATAAATCACCTATGCACAGAATAATACTAATTTATGTGTATTTTTAATTTCATTAGTAGGGGTTAAATCTAGTGTGCCATGATGTTATCTCCGCTCAATGCCAGTGGGTACTCACTTTTCCTTAGTTGAACAGTTTTCATTTCTGATTGAGGACTCAAAGTAATTTTTATATCGACTGGAAACTCAACCTCGTTTCTTTAAATCTGCCTATTAATATGAAATTATGATTTTGTCTAATGAGGAGCATAACTCAGGGGGAAAGGGATAATTCACATACGCTGGTTCTTCTACATTTTTCTTTTATTATAACATACTAAATTCCTTTAATTTTACCCAAAAAAATGTTTATTTTGGATTCAATATCGTAACAGGAAAGAAATGTAAAAAAAGAGAAATTTAGAATATTTACCACTCTTTCCGTCATTTTACTAAATAAAATGGTTACTTCTTACATCAACACTTCAGAGATAAGAGTCGTGCCAGAAGCACGCACATTATGTGTCGATGCCACTCCCACCCAGTTCCTTTTTTTTTTCATTTGGAAATTCCAAGACAGACACAATATACCTATACTTTCAAAAATAAAACTCTTCCGGAAGACGATTCGACAAAAGGTTCCCAGTGATAAAATCAACTGTACAAGAGTGGATTGTGGAGACAAAAATTAGGATCACGCAAGGGGTTGCAGTTAAAGTCACTGCCCGGCAAATACACGATACTCATGTGGTATCGATTATACAATGGTCCACTTAGGAATATTATCCACGACTATAGTTTTCTACATACTTTCTTATCAGATTATGGTTTATTTGAATTGATTCAAAAACGACGAATTTATAAAGTGTTGTTTCTAGCAGTGGATACTGAACTAGTGGTGCAAAACCATTGCACATACTTTCTCATATATGTTTCTCAGTCTGGACTAGAGAGAGGCGTTAAAGCATTTTATTGGGAGAGGAATGATTTTTACATGTTACTCTATATTATGATCGTCTTCATTTTACCCAATATAAAATGTTTATTAAAGAACCATTTTACTAGCATTTATATAAAAGAGTCTCTAATATAAAAAGTCTGTTTTTTCGTTTTTTTGGGAGATAAGATCAGCAAGATTTGTATTCTTTTTGAAAATATATATATTTATTAATAAATATAAAGGTAAATAAGATATTATTAATGCGAAAACAAAGCCAGCAGACCAGAAATATTCTTATATAATTTAATTAGAAAATTAAGAGTTAATTTTTTTGCAATTTGAAATTTCAAAATTATATTAATAATTACTAATCGTATCTATTAATTATTACGGTTAAATAGGTGATACTGTTTGTTTTATTTACTTCCTGTTATTTCGTAACGCTCCTTATCTGCAAGTGTTAAAATATATTTTTAACAATAATACTAATTTAAACGATTGAAACAGCTATAAAGCATTGAATTAAAATATCATGAAAAATAAACATAAATATTTATCAAACATTACCTTCAAAGCAAAAAAAAACACGTAACCAGGTTAATTCTTAAAACGATTAGAAATAATATAAAATAACTTCCTCGCCCATCAAATAATACACACAAAAATTAAATATGACACGAAGCATGCACCAATTAACAAGAAAACCAGTGGACACATCTGATACGCTAGCTTACGCAGCAAAATAATGCGACGTCACCGGATGTGAGGTTACGACAAGTGCGTAGGTCGCGTGGGTGGAAGATTCACGATACAAAGAGAAACATAAGATGCTCTGTTCTCCTTTTCAAAGTAACGTATAAAAATGACACATCTACAAACATATACTCTTTGGATTCACACCATTGGCAAACGTAAAACCACGCGCCATAAACACATGTATATGTGTGTATATATATAAACGAGTATAAGTAATAAGTAAAAATACAATCCATTATTTACAAATGTATATGATGAACTAAAACTAACATTTTCGTCATAACATTAACGGACAGACGGACGGACCGGACGGAGCGGACGGACGTCCAGCCAAAAACCACTTTTTCGGAATCACGGGTCTCCAAAACGGATATTTCGCAAAAATCTCGTTTTCGAGTTTTTTCACAATTATAATACTTTCTATATACTACGTATATGAGAAAGTAAAAAATGGACGAGATTCGGCTCACTGTGTGACGTCAGGCCAGTCATACTCATAAAAATGCGCCCCCTATTCCTTGTTAGAATGGCCATAAAATTCAGGTTTTATGTTATCGATTAGTTTTTCTTCACAGTCGATGATAATATGCATTTTCTACTGAAATATTTACGTAAAAGAAAACCTCACAGAAATATAATTTTCTTCAAGATTTAATCGTAGTTTTAAAAAAATATATTTTAATTTTAAGCTTTCAACACAAATTTATATAGAAACGAATATTCTTAATTAAATTAACGTTTGGTTTATAAAAGTAATTATTTTCATGAAAAGTGTTATTTTGAAGTATTTCTTGAATTGTGTTACAATTATCAGAAAGCCTCGTACAGCCAACTGCTTTTGCATTATAGAATGCAAAATTAATTGTATAAATCTTTTTGATTTTATGGTTCTCCGAAGAATTAGTTATGCTATAACTAACACTCAATACATAATTTTCAGTGTGCGATAATTTGACAGTTTCTAGTAAACAAATAATATAATTTGGATGTTGAATTTTTCTGTAAATGTTTGTTTACATATGACTGATTAAAAATATAAATTATATAAAGTCTGTGAATCTGCTGCCGTATGTAACACTCCACAAGTACAAATGGTTCAACTGACCATTTATCCTTACTGCGTGAGCTCCTCTACTTCGGTGTCGGTCTCACAGTATAACGGTTAATAAACTAGTATACCACATCTGTGGACAATAGTTATAATCCCTGACAATCCACGTTTCACTATGAGGTGGGCAATACTGGTATTTTCGTTTACCCTGGCCATCATTCATGTCATCCATTCATCTATTCTCCATCTCCGACCTTTGAATAAGATATTGGGTGTTTATGAGAATTCAAGGAGCAACATAGCTATGAATTATGAGACTAGTAGAAGGAAACAGATGTGATAACGAGAAATGAGTGAATAACAACACAGATGTGTGATAGGTAAAATGATACACTGAGCTCTGAAGAAGGTATTAGTTTTTATTTTGAATAGTAGTTGAAGGTATGTGGTCAAAACGAGAGTGTGTTCTATTAATTTTTAGAAGGTCAAGAATGACTAGTACATATTTCTTGTATTTTGCACGTAAAGATTTGGAACGAAATTATTGACAAAATTTACCTGTTTTGTTAGACTTCATCTGTTAACCCTCTTAAATTCTTATCTGCACGAGATAGAAAACAGATCATCTCGCAAGTTATTTTGACAAATTTTCATTAATTACATGTAGAACAACATGCAAAAGTCAACAGCGACACTGATGTACCATTGTCTTATATTACACCTGTCGCCGGCCACTGGACTACGAAGAATTACCCAGTGGTTTTCATTTCAGTTCAATTTAATTCATCAACCGTCTATTTAAATTTTTAACCATTTCTGAGGTTTTTATTTTAGTTTTAATGAAAATGTTCTAAAGCTACAGTGATGTATTCCAGAATTTAAATGAAGTTATCATTAGAAAAGGAAAGAAAGTACAGAAAAACGTCAGAGGCAATTGAAATTTAAAAAAGGACACTCAACAGATCGAACCAAAAATGTCTGACTGAATACCGGGAGGGACCATTTTATGTCGGCCGGTAGATATCTGACTATTCGCCATTTCGAGGAGTTTTATTTCAAATTGATTTCTAGTCTTTCAAAGCGTGGTTGTAATAAGCCCACCTTTCAGGACACATTTGCACGAGTTACCTGGCCCATGGTAGCCATATGCCTTCGACAACGACACGGCGGGGTGCTACTTCCTTTGCAGTTTGGCGTGTCGATATGATTATCATCCGGTTGCGTGTGTGCGTGCCATCATATGCGACGGTCAGAAGTCCGCGCGATGCTTAGCTCAGAGCTCGGGGAGTGCCCTGTCACCTGCCTGAAGGGTACGGAGAAGGGGAAGCGAGGCCATGGGGCTCTGGGCCCATGTCCTGCCGCGGTCGCTGCACCGGACGCTGACGCGCCAGGCCACGCCACCGCTCCACACGTCGCAGATCGCAATGCGAGGACGATTTGTGGATTGGAGGGTGGGGGAGTGGAGGTCGGTCCCGGCGAGCGGGCCGTTCCGCATGCTCAACGGCCCCCATTGCATCACTGACGCAGACAACGTACTGCGGAGCGGCGGCGAGTGCCCCCGATGCATGGCTCCACATTCACTCGGAAGAGAATTCTGGTTTTGTGTTGGTGACAATTTTATCACCAAGGTTCGCTGACGTAAAAAGAGGAACCTTAATACATTTAAGCACATTTAAAGAGCTGGATGATAATTTTCAAATGATGAGTCACTATACATGGAAGCATGTGGAAGTTGCATTGCTTGTAACTTCTAAAAAAAATGTTCGCGTTCAGATAGCGATGAATTAGGATTCTGTTATGGGCATGTTGCTACGCGTCTCAAGATAGGGATAAAACATTCACCCTGAGGTCCTTTTCATGATTAGTGCTGCAGTAAGTCACTGTCCATAAGATTTCCGTCAGGAGCTCACCGTGGAAAATTTTCACTGTGATTTACAAGAGAGAAAGTGAAAAAAGACATGATACAACTATTTTTGTGATTTTAAACTATGCCTTGTTTTAAACATATTTGTCAAATCTGAAAAAAGAAGAAATCGTATAAATAAATTCATGTTACAATCTTTTTTATACTGTCACTAGCTTTGTTATGTACGTTTTTTTGGCAATTTTCGAGAAATCTAGCATTCTTTCTACCGACAGGAAAAACTACGTGGATTTTTTTTCTGAAATACAGTTGTTGTATTTTCTCCGATACGTTAGATATGAAAGGCTCGGTTTTGAAACACGGTAAACAACAAAAATTGACAAACTTATGTTATCATTCGATAGTGATTTCATGTTGGCAACGCCAAAATCATTTCAATGATTTGAAAATCATTTATTTACTCATTTATTTACGCATGGATTCCCTTCCCCTTCCTCATATTGCATCTTTTTTTTTGAAAATTTTAGCCTAGGGGTACAACAAAGACCAAGTAATGAAGAATATGAATAAAAAATTAGACAGACATCAATTATTCATCTGCATGATGTTCAGTCACTTCGAGAAGAAATATGAAACGACAAATATTAGAATGGATTACATTACTTTCATTTAATGTATCCTATCTGCCTGAAAAATTTCAACTAAATGGTTTGTTAGTTTCAGTAAATATTAAATTCTTGTAATATATTTATTTTTATAAAACGGAGAACAATGAACTAGAAATTTTGTTTGAAAACAAAGATTCTAAAGACCTGAGAAGTTAGGTTATCATATTTGACTCCCGAATACTTATTTTCAAATGTGCAGCAAAGGCTATTTTCAAGTCAACCGAGGAACCTTCTGCTTCAAGACATCACTTCTTAAAAGGCCTCAGTTGTTTGTACAATATATAATTTATTCTTTCATGATTGTCTCAGATGATTGATTTCCTGCACTGTGAGACAAGTGCATTACTATATCACAAGTGCTGCACATTAGATATACCTGTGTAGGATCTATTAAATTTACAGTCCACATTGCATCCACCTCTGTTAAGTAGTTGTACTTTTTTTTGCATACTCTGAGATTTTTCTCAATCCCTCCTGGTTAATTGAATAACTTTCATAGAGTTTTCATATTTTGGTCCAACTTGGCGTACCTCAAGCGTTGGACCATCCTCAAGCTTCATAGAGAATTTCATTCAATTCTGATTACTCTGACAGTTTTGATGCTATCAGTAAATATTCCGTCAAAAACTTCGATTTTTGTAACCTTGTATTTTTGCAACCTTTTCTGTGGTATCATTAAAGGTGAATATCTCCCAAATTCTTGATGGGATTTGAACCATTTTAAGACTGATGGATTTAGATGTCAATTTATTTATTATCAGTGCATTTGTTGTATATGATTTTAAGATCGGAATATTTGATACAAATTTTTTACGAAACTATGTTAGTAAAAACTCACTAATGCTTCCTTGTACATCTGAAGTCTCTTCATTCAACTTGCTTCAATCTTGTATTTATATCATACAGTAATTCTACTTAAGTCTATTTATTTTGTGTAATTTTGGAGGGGGTACAACCGGGGTATAATTATGATACGTTTGTGTATTAAAGTTTCTATTATTGAACTTGAACTGAGATCTGGGGCCAATTCCTTCATCATAAATTTTTATTTATTACAATCCTGGGTAGTTATAAACTCTCTCAACTGAAACGCAACGCAACGCAACCATCATTCAGAGTTTTTCTCATATCTTCTGTTACCTTTATCTGTTTGGGTACTCCTACCATTTCTAAATCCTGATCGAAAATTGTAAAAAATGCTGTTTTAAGTTAGAAAATTTTCTATTTGCTTACGCACTATCTTTTCTAATACATTTGATAATGTTGGTAATATACTGATAGGACGATAATCACTCAGGCAATGAGCTTTCTCCGATTGTGGGAGCGAGCGAACACGTGCCATCTTCAATGCCTGAGGAAATGAAAAATGTATTATGTGAGTGAGGGCTGGAAGAGCAAAATCAAAAACTATTTCAATGCGGACATTAATGAAAAATGTATTATGTGAGTGAGGGCTGGAAGAGCAAAATCAAAAACTATTTTTAACTGTTTTGCAGTAATATTATCTGAACCATTTGAATTAGATTTAAGTGAAGAGACAATATTGGCTTCTTCACGATGATTTACAATACATTATCAAAATAAAATGTATCTTCTGCAATCGGTCCTTGGGCAGCAAGAGTCTGTATAGCTTCTAATTTAATGGTGGGATTAATTGGTTTTTCAACAGTTGTGAAATATTTATTTAGGTCATTTAGCGGAACGTCGACTATTTGGGTTGACTTCTCTTTTTTTAATGCCTAAGTTTTTCAAAGTATTCAAAACTTCTTTTGTAGATGAATTTGAATTAAAAAGATTCAAAAAAATATCTTTTTTAGCGTTTCGGATTTGTTGTTTTACCGAGTTACAGAGCTTTTTATACTCGGCCTCAGCCTACAGTTCACAGTAAGATAATTTTTAGTGAGCAGTTTATGATGATTGGTTGAGACGTTGGAAGTTTCGAGAACTTCCATGAACTTCAGGAATGAAAAGACACTGAATAACTGATGTAGAAAAATCTGGACTTTGATTTTGGGGCTCAAAAGAGATGAGACACAAAAATCACTGGTCAAGGCACTTGTGACTCCAGACAAGTGTCGATTCGATACTACCATACTTTCCCCGGCAACCCAATATTTCTCGTCCATAAATCCCTGAATAAACGTCATAAATTAACTTCCAATTGAAGTAATTTTTGTAGTGATCAGTTTGATCAACAATCATCAGCACACAATTACCACAAGTAAATGCATTAAGAAAATGTATCAATTCATCGGTATTACGATTGGGTGCCGCTAACAACGTTAGAGACTGCGGTTAAAAATAGTATGTTCTTGTGACTAATTTTAGAAAACAATTTTAATGTGGTACAAAATAAGAACAATACAAGCATATTGTCATAGCAAAATACTGAACGCGTCGCTTTTTTACTTTAGGAGTATATGATACGTGTATCGAGTTCCATAAGTCTTATAGTTTTCGGCTTCCCATAATGTGGTTCTCCCTTCATCGTTTTGTGGTGGAGCTCAAAATGTAAAAAAGTAGAACAAAATTTAAAAAAATACTAGCTTAATATGTAGTATAAAATTAAATTCGTTGCGCTTTTATTTTAGGAGTAAATAAGATTTATAATTCCTATGTTTTGTATAGAATTAATAATTCGTGTTGTAGGTTACATACTTTGTAATGTTGGAAATTGTATGTTTATAGAAAAATTTGTTACACATGTTGTCTTTAGCATGTCATCTGAGAGCACCAAATTAGTACAAAGTTATACAATAATAATTTCTGTCAATTTCTCAGTGTTTCAAGTATACGTATAGTTAGCGGCACCCACCAAGCGATTCTTCTTTCGGTGCTTTGCGTTGGAGCACGACTTGTTTTAATGTGGTACAAAAGTAGTACAAAATTATAGCAGTGTTCAACATGTTCCTTGAAACTATACCTGCTGCCGCTGACTGGTGCCGCTGACTATACGCAGGTGGCTCGCCTGACATTCGCCCAGGCGGCGACTAGACCAACTGATCCCACTTCACGACACAAAGCAAAATCCTATTCCTTTATTATTCGGATAATAGGTACTGGATAAAGCAGTAGCGTGGTATTGAATTGCTAAAAAATTATGCGGTCCCTAATGCTTATTGTTAGTATAATGTAAAAGTCTAATGTTGGCAAAATTTTCGCAGAGTATTAAAAGAATACAAAGAAATTTATATGAAAATATATTGAATTATTTTTGCCAATGATTACCTTAGATTATTGTAATTATTTTTTAAACTCTTCTTTCGTTAAGGTTAAAATTGATGATCTCCATATCATCCGATGGCTCAATTTTTAGATTTGGAAGATGATATGTAGGGTAAATGGTAAAAAACAGAGAAGGCCTTTTATATATACAAACTACAAAGTATTAAAAACGATGCTTAATTGAAAAATTCTGATAGAAATCAGTCCATAGTCATAATGAACCACCAGAAAACGGGGAATTCGTATACAGGCTAATCATTTTATGTGACTCATTGCTAGACATCGTGATCCAACGCTTCAATGAATTTTACATTTGAAGATACGTATCCATAATAGATGGTTTTAGACGTATTTGTATCCAGTGGTGTATAAGACACTTTTCTACAAATCTCTTGATGGTGCGTCTGTTCTAATGTCTCCCCGATTTCCTAAAGCGCGCGCTCTCTCTCTCTCTCCACATTTCCCTCCAGCAACAGGTTAACAAAATCAAAGTGTTTTAAATTGTGTCTTATCAATTGATACCTTCTCTGCCTCAGAAGATTCCTTCCTTTTAACAGGCCTTTATTTAACTTGCTTCGTTCGTATGTATGTATGTTGTCCTTCCGTTTCAAAATTGGTAATTGAATTTTCGACTACTTCCACGTTTCCGGTAGAGCTGGAATTTTACAAGTATGTGTAGCTTGCATGAAAATATATAATTATTGTACCAATTTACGAAAATCTACCCCTAAGGGGATGAAAAGGGTGTGTGTATTTTTTTACGTTGTCATTTAGTTTTGCAATTGGTAATTTTCTCTCTAACTCCTTGCAATCTCAATCATTTTCTCTCAAATTGATCTTATTTCCCAAACTGATTTTCAACATACCTCTAAAACTGGGGCTGTATTTCACATTTACACTCGGGTCATTAAAAATTACCAACCTCTGAATATCAATGAATTCTGTCGGTGAACCCGATAGATAGAAAATTAAATGTGTGTATAAAAATTAGTGGTACAAAACGACAGCACATACTTTGTCATATACGTTTCTCAGTCTGCACTATTGACAATAAAAAGTTCTATAAAGAGAGGAGTTACTTTTGGTATGGTTCTCTATATTTTGGTCGTCTTCTTCATGTTACTCTATTCGAATTGTTTATTAAAGAAATCCTGTAGCTACCATTAACATATAAGCTGTGTGCAATTTTCAAATTCCGTCGCATGGTTTTTGGATGAGGTTAGTTAAGTGAGATAGAGATTCTACTTCAAATCAAAAATTGTTTATTACGATACTATTTATGTGAATCAAAGCAAAGAAACCTTCTATATCCTTATTTAATTTGGTAACTGAGTCGAAAGGAAATTTCTTTGAAAATTGGAAATGTAATTTTCTGTTGAGTTGAAATCTAGTGCGTTTTCTGTTCTTCTATGTATTTTATCAATATCATATATTTCATTTCAATTTACCAAAATTGTATTCTACCTCTAATAACTCGCTGCTTGTCCATTTACACTACTAAATAATATTCAAGCTTGTCAAAAGAGTCAACTAATGTGTAAGTGCAGCAGACAGAAATTATTTTACAGCATCTATATCAAACTTTCAAGTGAAATATCGCTTATGGAGATGTAATGCATACTAATTTTACTTTGCGTATAGAAAATTTAAGCAAAATCCTTGGAGAGATTTTTGAGAAATGTACTTTGACCCTCATGTGAAGTACCCTTTGTATTTAAGTAAACAAGTAGAGCACGTGCATCGACAACAAGTAAATTCTACCCTAAATACGAAATGTGAATTAAATTTATTCACCCATTTCGTCAGAATCACTAAGCAAAGACGGACAGCGAGACAGCCAGACGGACGTTTTTCGGAAACAGGGACTACCAAAACGGATATTTCCATCAAAATATCACTTTCGAATTTTTTATGATTATAATAAAAAATAAAATACTGTGAAATTTTCAGTTTGAGTAATTAATATTTCGACAAAAGAATGTGCGCTGTGACACGAACGAAAGGAGAAAAATGTATTTAAAATTCGTTACTAATACGTTAATTACCTCTGATGTGTCGAAATGCGCGTGTACACGACATTTCTGCAGAAAACAATTACGAAAGTCAGAGAAAATGGATAGTCCCCCAAAACTTGTCTCCTCGCGCCAAGGCCGATGATGGCCCATGCGTGGTCACTGCATTACCTGTAGCACTCCGAGGCTTCTATTCTTTTCTTTTCTGTCATGTGACAAATTTAACAGGCCGCATTTGGCCATTTTCCACCTACACCCCTCTCTGCAAATTTATTCTGGGACCTCGCAGCCAATTTTCATGCTTTGCAATTTTCAAATAAATACTAGCAAAGCATCTAAGTTTTGAAAAATAAATAACCTTTTTCCTATTTTTTTATTTTTTCAAGTATACATTTAATTAGGGTATACGATTTCAATAACTACGAGACGGACCCCTAGAGCCTTTGGGATTTTGCCACTTGGGATTTTCTTCTTAGATCCGCTATTGACGTGACTTCTTTGATAGTATACGTATCACTACCATAGAGGGCTAAACTCCATTCCAATTCTTCTATAAAATATTTCCTTCTGTCCTACTATGTTTGATATTAATGTTTTTATTTTTTCGTATACTTTTCTTGCATGTACCGGTGTAGACTTTGTGTATCCACCTTGCTCGTTTGCCTTCATGCTTGTTCCATAAAACGTTAATAACTCCTGTTTAAATGAATCTTAATACTATTCCAATGAACTGAAAGCAGAACGTACTTGAGTGTACACTTCCAACCTGAAAAGCCTAATTTTAAACATGATACTTTTCTTTATCAGACTCAATGCTGTCAACATTAGATAAAACTTAGGTTCATCGCCAGGAAACAGTTTCCATTCGTTCATACAAATGTCTATAAAATAATTACCGACTAATATTATTGCATTCCGTAAACGGTAAATGATCAAGGAGATATTTGTTCAATTCACACTCCTTTTGGATTTTTGGTCACCAAAATAATATAGGATACCATTTACTCCACTGGAACGTGATGCGCGTAACCAGAAAATTGATTGTACTTACAAACAAAACATATTTTTGAATTCTGTGAACAGCAAATGACTAAGAATACATCTATCAATTTTTACTCTTTCTAAAAATTTTAGCCTCCATCATAGTTTATCCAGATAAAACATCTTAATAAACGAAACGATTTGTATAAAAATATTAATAATTATTTTTATTTCATTAATTTAATTTATTGCTCATGATGTCATTAATTGTTCTTAATTTCCTACTCTTAATTTTTCTAATTTCATACCTATATAATTTAAGTTTTACTTATTGTGTTTTCAAAAAAATTCAAGTAATTAAGTATCGTAAATTCATAATGATTGTGTAGGTAAATTAGTCATTTATGTTTTATTTACCTACTGCTTAGTAGTTACTTGAAAATGTACAAGACTAAGTCATTAGTGTTGTTTACTCACATTGAACTTTTCAATGAAAAATTATTGTGTATATAATAATTGAACAGAGTAACTATAATTTTACGACACCGATCTAGGGGGACGCATTTAAGTTAAATGGCTTTAACTCATGCCGCTTGCCGGAGTCCAACTCATGCTTTGGAAGGGGGGATTTCGAGAGACTCGGGCCACATTCATGCATTTATTTTACCTTAGGTGACTCCAGGGCTCAAATCAAGCCAACCATTTGTAAACTGTTATAATCAGAAGGTAAAGTGCAGAACGTTTTCATTTTTGTTTTCGATTTATGTCATACCCAAGTGTAGTTATGACATCCAAAAATTTATGTACATAAAATTCAATCTAAACAAATCAGTACATTTTTAGCGTGATATAGTAATCAACAAAACACACACAAAATTTTATGTTACTTGTCTTCAACATTCCATGAATGAGTATGAACTTAACTTCGTCAAAAAACGAATCCGCGAATTAATTTGATTTTATAATTAAATTAATTATTAGATTTAATGAAAATAATTTCTCATTTTATATGAGAAAGTTCTGGTGGCGAATCATTATAGTTCTTTAATTACAACTTTATCTGAATGAGTCAAATAAGAAAAGAAATGAGGTTACACAAGTTAAAATTTGATTGCGATAATGACGGGACAATCTATTTCAAAACTTTTTTATGATTTCTTTTATTGACAAGTCATAAATTGTAATTTTCAAGAGTGTGCTTCATACTCTACATATTGATTACTTGATTAATTTGGAGAAGGGTTCCCTTTTCTTAGACATGTGATTAGTTATGTCACATTGATTGTACACTTGTGATACAATAAGAGATGTATAAATAACTTTGTCGAATGTTCGAGGATGTTTATTGAGTGGTTTAAATATCGAAAAGCCAAGAATTTACTTTGTTGGTACATGAATTAAAAACGTTTACATACATAACCGAGGTAATATGTTAATTAATATGAGTTATAGCAAACATTCGGAAAATCATCTCATCCCAATTACCCCATTAAAATTGGAGTGACGTGAATTCAAGTGACAATGCAGCTTATTCTATGATTATCCCTTGGTTTCAAGCTACCTCTCTACCCACTATCATCAAGATACGTTCTGTCATTAAGATGTCTAATTTCTGCAAACAGGTGAGGGAACTTTCTCAATCACATATCAGGATAAGGGTAATAAAATTTATATTTGGAAACTTAAAAACACTTCCCATTAACCCTCTGTCTTTCCCTTTCCGTCCCTATCAGCAATTTGAAAATGTCCTCAAGAGAAAACTTTCTGAAATATACGATATTTTCTCTCGGCCCATGTTGGTCAATATGGTGGTTTTAAGTCATTTTTGGTTGACGAGTTGCTTTCCTGTTTTGTTCAGATACGCCGCAAATTGTTTTTAACGCTTGTGCACTCAGCGAAGGTGCAATCAGTCGCAGTCAAAGGATACATTGTCCGTTTAGACCAGTTAGATAAGAAAACCTGAGGCAGCAAAGCCCACTCCCTGGAAAGTATCCTCATAAACTCCGGAGGTACTAATGGATTAAAGTTACCAATATACTGGATGTAACGAATCTACTAATAAGCTGTAGTTGCCCCTTTTCTCTCTCATTTATTCCCTTTTTTAAATAAAGCTCTGGGGAAATAGTATGATTCGAATTTATTTCATTACAAAAAATCGTTAAGTTGAGATATCTCACAGGAATTATTCTTGATCATTTTTATGCTTTTAGCACGATTCATTTTTTTATCGTCTTCTTGTATCAGACCAATGAGTTTGAACCGCGTCGTCGAAAAAATATTACTTTTATTCGCAAAAGTAAATGTAAGTGTATGATTCAATTTTTTTTAACCAAAATACACCCACAAAATATGATAGAGCTGGTATCTTTATAAGCCATGAAGAACTTCAAATACTGTGAGATGATGGGAAATCCTATCTTGTCAACCAGCACAATCATGTATAGAGAAAAAAACATTCGTAGTTCCCACGATACTTTTTTTATGGGAAGTCAATTCGACATTCATCCAATGGTATCCTTTGAATCATTTTATAATGTAACGTCAGGATTTGAATAGTATCCGAATAATTATTCATGCGGAAGGAGTCATTCTATTCTTGAAAAGTTTACCTACATCCGAAATCAGTATCACAGAAGTTCTGTTCTACTCTCCCACACTTGCCGAGAAGAGGGCGTAGTTTGGGCGATCCTGCGTTCTGTCTGCAAGCTTTTTACAATCTGCATAGATTGTGTTCGCTAGGGTCCGCCTTCCCTTGTCATAGTTCGTTATGTGGAGCCTCTCATTTACCTACTGCAATAGACACGCAGCTGATTGCGTGTTATAAGTTTTCACGCCTAGAACGATTCAGCATTACCACCATTGTAGCGGAGGATCTACGGAATGACAAAGAATAATCATGCAGTGGATTTACTTTCTAAAAGGATAAGGAAAGAGTTTTGTTGCCTGTACAAAACACCCGACTGCGCGTGTTCTCAACTGGGTGAGGTTCTTATACATCTATCAAATTTTAATGATCCATATTCATTTAGAAGCTAATATACTCTTTCATAAATATTACAGTAAATAGTATTATGACAGTTAGCTTCATTTCTTAGTCCGTCAATAAAAGGATAAACAAATCGGTGCATTGTGGGTTGCAGAAAATATGTGCAAAGTTGGAGAAATTAGAGTATCCGATTGCAAACAACATTGTAGCGTCAGCTGTTACTTTCCTTCTTTAATTCGTTGGTTGTTGAACAAAATAAAGAAATATAAAATTGTGAGAAATAATATAACAAGTACTCAGATTATATGCTAACTCAATTCTGAACTAAAGGTACATTATAGGTTATGAATCAGCAGATATAGGTTACTTAATAAAGCAAACTATTTTGTCATGAGCAACGAAGAGAACAAGCCACAAGACGATAGACTCATCAAATAGGCTTCTGGAAATTGCCTTATTAGTTTCCCGCTATTAAACGTATTATTTTCGCGCTATATTAACACGCTTTTATTACTTTTTCCTGTTACATTGTAAGAAAACCAAAGAATTCACTTTTCACCCACTTCCAATTGTAGTATCAATTTGAAACTTTTCACACTTATGCAACTCTGGTGACAATACAACAATACGGTACTATCGATTTGGTACGATGGTGGTAATTGGCAACACGAACTTCTCAATGGCTAACAATTAAGTCCATCGAGTTTGGGCTCGTTTGACTTGTTTCAGCGAGTTCTTTGGTAAGTTATTGTGATTATAAATGACTGACGGAGGAGAGAGGCAAATAAATAAATAAATGATGATGATGATTATAATAATAATAGTAATAGTAATTATAGTAAATGACCCACTTTTAAAGTAGTAAAAAAAATTCAAGATGAGGGAATCAAGTGAAAATTTAGATTCCTAATGAATCCAATATAATGATGAGAAAAGTGCCGAGGGATGAATGTCATGTAGGTGGTTAAAATAATAAATTTTGGTTTAATGAAGACCAAAAAACACGGTTTTGTGAGTAGCACATCAAAAAAATAAAAATAAATATATACCTTTTATAGCTGCACAAGTCAATAGAAAACCGGAGTGTGCAATGCGCGCAAAGGAGAGCAACTAACAAACTGAGCTACCCTTTACTCACAGATAACCTAGTTTTCTGTTAATTTGTACGACTATAAAATGTTTGTTCTTTAATTGGTATTTAAATTTAAAAGCGTGTGGCACACTTCTACATCATAGTAGTCGAGGCATAATGAATATAAGCACGTAAATACGGTGTTCCATCGCCGTTTACTCGGCGCGCTGTATTAGCGGAAAAGGAGCCATGGTGGCAACGCAGGCGAATGATGGTGGACGAATGAGAGGCAGAGGAAACGGAGGGAACCACGAGAAAACGTGCCTCTGACCCCCTTTATCCACTACTGCAAATTCGACTTGGATCATCCAGGGTTTGAACCAGTGCCACCAGAGATGGAAGGTGCTCTAACCAATACATCACATGTCGCCATCATGTGAATCGCATACTTTTGAAATGGCGGATCTGAGCCTCTTCAGAATGAAGGGAAATACGGTGGGTCATCAGATAGCCGTGGAAGGGACCTGTTATCCTCATTTCTTGGCCACCCCGTCTCACCAAACCTCAACCCATGTGACTTCTGGTTATGGTGTTACCTCAAAGACACTGCTTATGGTAATAACATAAACAATTTGGCGCAATTAAAAAATATAATACACCGACAAGTCTCTAATATTACTCCTGATGTGTCAAGAGCTACTCCAAACAGAAACTAAACCAAATTATAAATATTTTTGGGAGTGTTAATACATAATAAAGCAAACTATTAGTAAAATCTGTTTCTTGTTCATCACATTACTTTTTCTTTTATTTCATTGTCACTGTAACTTTTAATGACATGACAATAAAAAAATTAGAATATTTGTAACATTTGTAGCTTTCTTGGGAGATACTTCCAAAACGTAAAATTATTCGTTCCCCTATTGGGGTATGCAAATTAAACAATATGAATAATATCAGACAAACCGAGTACAACGATTTAGAGTTAGTTAAGCAAATACCGATCCTTACAAAAAATAAATATGAAAGCCGTCCATTGACTGATGCAAAAGTTATCCATGAATGAACAAAGAGCTCAAGGAAATGTTTTTGTCAAACGACAAATAATCAAATTTCAGTGTACAAGAGCACATTTTATTTTCTTCGTTACTATCTTTATCTTTTGCTCGAACGATTTTCGATACAACTAATAACTTCGTTTCTAGAAGCAAAAAATACATTTTCGACCTTCAACCATATTTTTAAAACGACTGTCTGCAGAGACAGCTGTCTAAATTATACCTATACATATAGGGTATATAAAACAGAGGTAGTGTGTTCGTGTGTCTGGGTGCTTTTGGTCAGTGTTTCCGGCCACATACTGCATGGACCAGGGCCGTTCACACAGACCGATCCGGAGCAAGTACCTCCGAGAAGCGGCAGGACCAACAGATGCTAGTACACGAAAGAGCATCGCTGCGAAAGTCGTGAGTCAGTGGCTCTAGCAATATGGCGGAAGAAGCGTTGTTCCTCGTCATCTTTTAATTCTGAATTGGAATATTTGTATCATTTTGGGGAAATACTTCGTGACACTTAAGAACAGCTCTGTCCAACTTATCTCAGCCCGCGGGCCATTTTCAATCCCTTCAAATACAGCACACGCGTTTTGCAGGAATGGTCCCAGAAGATCACCCAGCGATTTTTTCGGAATCCGATTAATATTTTTTAAATTTAATTCTTAAGCATTTCTTAGCGTCAGTCGCGATGCTCAGAAACCTGGCAAAAAAGCTTAGATCTTCGAAATTCGGCATTCGCGTTCTCCAGGGTGAGCCGAAGAGAACTACTAAGAATATTTTTTCGAAATTTAATTAATATTTTTTCTTCTATTAAACGTATTCTTTCCCATACCGCAGAGAATTTAAGGCATAGAGTTTCGGAAATAGGTATACGTGTTCTCCAGGGTTGGTCCGTGTGGACTTCCAAACGATTTTTCGAAATTCAATGTATTTTTTTAATTTAATTTTTAAAGTTTTTTTGTGTCAACCGCGGAGCAACGAGACCATAAGGATTAGAGCACCGGAATTCTACACTTGCGTTATCTAAGGTGGAAATTTATCAAAATTAATCAGCAATTTATGAAAATTCGGTTTTACATTTTTTTTCCACATTCATCAATGGCGCTTTTTCCATTGCATTTCCATTGTAGTATTTGGAAATGGGAAATGTAGCGTGCTATTGAAGCTTATCTACATGGAGCGATATGAGGTAGGAGTTGGGTGGTTAACTATTGTTAGTAGGTGGGCCGGTTAGCTGAGTCAACTTGGCCCACGTGGAGAGGTTAGTAATAGTTAAGAGTCATTGTTACTAACAGGAGGTGGATAGAGGAAGGAGGGTTCGCTTTTCAGTAGTCACAGCTATATGAACTGGGACATTCATGTGAAAAGCTACAAATTTTTCTGTCTCCATCGGGAATTGATTTGGTGAAGGGCATGAACGCTACCACCTGAGCCACCAGAGGGAGCCTATCAATTGCATATCAAGCGAATCAGCGGGTATTCAGCTATTCAGTTATTATTGAACACTTCGAAAGTATATGACCATACAATTCATGAACAATTTCCATTATTCACGTATTACTCAATATACATTAACACATCGTTATGTATAATCATTATTCGTGTATATAGTTTTTATTTCAAGGTAGTATCGCGGTATCGAACGCTTTTGGGTTACATATAAATACATTATGTGATACATCATGCAATACATACACAATGTGTAATACATAGAAATACAGTATAAGTCAGGAATCAATGCTTCGGTTGAAAATAGCACAAAATCGAGCAAAAATTCCCTCCATTAATAGTGAATTCTCAATAAATGTACATGACGCATTATGACCCAAAATTCCAATGGAGAATACTTGGATTTGGAGTTTGTTTTTGAATGTTCTGAGTTTTCTTTAAATGAGAGCATAATCTATTATCTATCAACTCGTCTAATAAAATTCAGACCTTGCGGGATTACTATTTGAATAAAACTATCTTGAAGTTGTACGGGCTTCTGTGGATAAAGTCTCTGAGGGGAAGATTGACAAAGAAATGTTATTACTTACATTCAGGTGGCTCATGGGATAGTACCTGTAGTACCTGGCGTACTCAACTTCCACCTCTAGTGATGCTGGTTCAATCCCTGTCCTATCCGAGTAGAATTCGGGGTTGTGGACGAAGCGGGGTTTACGGCATAATTTCTCGGGCTACTCCCGTTTTCCCTGCCTTTCATTTCTCATTCGCCCCCGTGTCATTCATGTATCACTTGTCTCGGGGAGGTGCGTCAGGAAAGGCATCCCGCATCACTGGAATTCCCCCACCAATCATTCTCCGTCTCCCACCCCTTCCAAATAAGGAATAATAATAAAAAATACCTTTTTAAAAACCATCTTTTATTTACGCCATGCACTCGAACGAATAATAATAATAACAATAATAATAAATTAATAATAATAAATTTATTGTCAAAAAACCAGTACAAACTGCGTATGACCACGTGGAGGACAATAAACTAATAAAATATGTTGTTTTTTATATTAAGGTAATGCAATGTCAAATGCTAATACCTCCATACATATTTCACATTTATAGATCATATTGAAAATTAACGTACCTACTATCTTTATCGCTGAAAATGATATAATATTTTATGTTCAATTATTTGTCTTCAAAAACTTGTGCGGAATGTTCATAAAAGTAGATATCAATTAATTTCCTAGGACAGTGATTAGTTGGTAAGTAAGTACTTGCTGAAGTACGTATGTGTTTTCTTCACAATTCGCGTGACAAGCTTTGAAATCGTGCCACATTCTGTATCTCCAAAGACGTTTGCTAGAGCTCGAAACTTTCTTTGTACACGAAAATTGACATTTTGTAATGAACTCGAGGAAATCTATCAAATAAGTTTTCTTCCTTGAAATTAAATCTTTCTTTTTCACATTATTCAAATACTTTTCCCTTTTCCCCATCCCAGTGCTTGAATTTCAATAACCCCATCTCCAAGTTAACTCCTTTTTCGAACTGTACTATAAAACATTTTGGTACCCCTTCCTTCGAATCGATCATACCTCTGTTACAAACTTTTCTCCCCATCATAATTAATTTCTCACTCTGTGAGAATAACATGGAAGCTATTGAGAAAGCTAATCCCAGGTATAATAATAAATAGACTCAAGTTACTCCTGGGTTCAAATTTTTACATTTTTCAACTACGAGAGTGTTTTATGGGAATAATGTATTTTGCGACTGTTTGTTATGGAATAAAAGTTGCGTAGAATTAAAAGAGGAAAATGTGGATACAAACAGCGTTTCTGCAAGATTAATAGTCACCGAGATATTGACGGTTTTCTGAATAAGCGCAGCGACACACTGTGTTTTCAACTCCCGCTCTCTCTTAACCTGCGTTCAGTGACTCTGGCAACATGTGTTTCCCTATGCTTTAGGACCACCTAAACATGAATCTGAAGAGAAATTGCAGTGCAGAATTTTTTCATACTCAAGTCCTCTCAGAGAAATCCTGGTGAAAGAAAAGTTGAATTTACACATTTTTCAACTAGTGTCATGTTTTCTGCAAAAACGATTGATTTTACTATTCGCTACGTAGCAAAAGTTGTGTTAAATTAAAAGAGGAAAGAGTTGGCATGATCAACATTTTTGCACAATCAATAGTTACTGAGATATTGACGATTTACTGGAAAAGCGCAGCGCGCGCAACCTGATTTGATCCCCGCCCCCTCACCCCTAAACCTGCCTTAAGTGGCGCCAGCAACATGCACTTTCCTACCCTCTAGGATCTCCTGAACGCGAATCATAAGAGAAACTGCTGAGCGGAATGTTTGCATACTCAAGTCGTGTCATATCCTACACTAAAACACATGAAATTGACCTTTCGATAGCATAAACATCCTTTTGAGAAGCAATCGTAGTGATAAGATAAGAAGGTATAATGGAAAGGAATTGGTTATGCAATTCGTTATAATTGTTTGTATGAAGAGGCAGATTGTATTTCAGGGGACGCTTCCCGGAAATAACCCGCCCCAATTATCTCGGGAAAAAANTTCAGGGGACGCTTCCCGGAAATAACCCGCCCCAATTATCTCGGGAAAAAACTGAAATTTAACAAAATCTTTTAAAAAGTATGTATTTGAGTTAGATATAATATTGCATTGTCATCGGGTTTATATCTGAGTGCCAAATATTAATTTCAATCGGTTGGGGAATTCAGATGCAAGATTTGGCTCAAACATACTAACAAACTAACAGGTCAAGTTAAATGAAAGCTTGTAAAATTGAGTAAAGAGAATATATATGTTTATCACTTCCATTCACCTGATGACATTTTCAGATCATAACATCATAAATGTTCACTAAAGGACATTTTCAGGTTAGTGCGTTTTTCAAAATTAAATTCCAAAAATTTATTGCCATGAACTTTTGAACTTGTCAGTTAAAATTCTCCGAAAACCGGATAGTTTTATTAGTTAAAACGTTATTGAAAGCATTACATAACTGAAAAAAATAATTATTTAAACTAGAATGTTTATTTTGCAAGTTTTGTTAGGTTTGTAAACAATCTTTTTTATACTTAAGGCATGAAAAAATTAATTAAATTTTTTCATATTTATATGAACTATGATATTAGAATTTTTAAATATTACTTACTTCGTTTACATATTTTTGCATTTTAATTTACTAAGATGTTTTCATGAAGTGAATGTATACATATAAAGTACTCATTTATTGCGATCTTCTTAATTCTCATCTTTATTTAAAACCAGTATTAATTGTTTTTTGTTTAAATATATTTTTATCATGGAATAAATTATGTTTTCAAACGAAAATGAGAATGCTTGTTTCGTTCCAAATATTTGATAAAGCTAAAAAGTATTATATATTTATAAAACATATTATGGTACACTCCTGCGTGTTCTGGTCGACAGTCTGTAGAAAAAATCTGGTAGGAAACAAATCAAGTCATGGAGTTTACAAAATAATGATATTCATGTTATGCACCTAATTACGATGTTTAGTTTTGCGGTATCCTCGTTATAGTTTTCCAAAATATTAAAGCTAATTACATCTTCAGGTAACGATATGAATTTGTTATACTACATGGTGACAAAAATAATGCAGTAAAACATACTTAATTCACAGCATATATAACTATATTACCATGAGTGAGTGAGTATCCGAGTGACTGACTCACTGACTTACTAACTGACATACTCATTCATCAATACAGAGCAAAATTATTACAGATACGGACGTGAAAGTTTGTTTTGTAGAAGCTCATTAAGAAAGGATTTTCCGAAATTCCGATTTTAAAGAGGTTAATTTGGGTAAGATGTGATTATTCGCCTGTTCGTATTATTATTATTATTATTATTATTATACCTCACAAATTATATCATCCCGGTTTTGTGAGTAAATGTTACGGATTCAAATAACTAGAAACAGGTATGTGAGTTTTTCGATATTTTATCCATAGTGGATTCAGAGAGGACGAAACATTTTCAGATTCTCGTCGTTCGTGCTAACAACGTGGTTTATTATTTTCATTATATCTCCCAAATTAATTGAGATACCATCTCAGTTTTTGTATTTAAAGGTCTATAAATCAAATATTTAAACAATTATTTCTGGAACGTTCGACATTTTACATTTAAATGGGTGAAAGGGATTGAAAATATTCAGTGCGTTGTCTTGATTGACACATTCATCAAAACAGAGAGATAAATATTAAAGGTAGAAACTGGAAATTTTGAAGAAATGTGGATATTTTATTGCAAAAGCTCACTAAGAAAGTATTGTTTGAAATTTCAATTTGAAGAGGTAAATTCGGATAAAATTGTTCCTTACACTTTTCGACTTATCTCACGAACTAATTAAGACATTTTCAAGTAATTTTTTGTATGTAAACCTGATATTTTAAATACATTAAATTGTAACTCTAGGTAAACCATATCATAACATTGAAAACTGCCTCGCGAAGCAGGGCAGAGTTGATTAGTTTTACGTAGAGACAAAGATACAAACTTCACAAAACTGGAAAATATAACCATCTTAGTTTAAATGGCTGTATCTTTGTCAGTTATGAAATACTTTCAATAAAATTTTAACTAAAACAATTAGATTTAGGGAGCATAGCAGCTAAGAACTTCAAAAATTGATGATGGTGTATTTTTGGAATTGAATTTAGAAAAAAGTAACATTTATCATATTTTAACCATGCAAAGTCCTTTGGTGAACAAAAATAGGGACTATTGTTGTTTGCCAATCTAGAATTCAAAATCTTACCGGTACAGAACTATAAAGATAATGGATTTTAATATAGATTTTTTATTCTTTCGCGTTCATTGCATCTCTAGAGTTAACTTTCATTTAAAACGACAAGGAGTTATTCAATGAAACATAATTAAAACATACATGTAAATTTATTGTCAAAAAAGCAGTTACAATCTAAAACGAAACAATGACAAATTATCAAATAAATGAGCTCTATCTTAGTTTTTAATGGAAATGAACTGAAATGGAACTGGTAGCCAATTCTGAGATGGTCGACTTTTTTGGCCGATTATACAAAGAATGGCCCAACGAAAATTAAATATGGCCGTCATTAAAACCAGATCTCTAAGCTAATGAAGATTAATACAGCATTATATTATACCTAGATTTGATATAGAATTATATCATAGAAGATTAATACAGCATTATATTATTCAGCATTACATTTTGGACGTTTTTCATTTATTTAATTATGTCGCATTTTTTAAGTATAGTGGACGTGTAAGTAAACATACATGAGAATTGTTACTCAAAATTTATTTTTTTATAAGAATACGGTCAATATAAAATCGAAAGAGCGCCCTCAAATTTAATTTTCTCGATTCGTGAAACAATAACGTGATAACTACTACCAGATGAAAAAGGTGGCGAGTAGGGAATCGATCCCTGAATCTCCAGGGATGCAGTTCGCCACACCACCGCAACGCCTTCCAAAACTGTACACCATTTCCATCCATGCGTGATGGAAAACCTAGGACATCCCCATACAGCAGGTAACTTAAGTTCAGCGCATTGCGAGTATCGATTATTCTCTGGAGAAGAACGTTCTACAAATATATAACAATTCGCGTTTGTGTGAAATACTTTTAATTTCGTATTTAACAAAATATAACAAATATATTTTTATGTAGGTTGAGAGCAACAAATGCAATATACATTCTTTGTGAGAGACCGCTACTACGTACAAAATGACGTTGTACAAGTTTCACGCAGCAATAACCCACTCCAGAAAAAAAATATATTTTCCCTAAATAAAGTACAATACATAACAATTGCTGTGTTTTTAGTGTAAATATCTTTATATTTAATTCACCTATAACAAAAACCTTTTTTACGTACAAAACTGGGGCTTTTCTGAATTCTCTGACTTTTCTTGTGTGTCACTGTAATATTTATGTTTTTTGTAATTTCCACTGACAAACAATTTCATATACCACAGAAAAGCAATACATAGCAATAGTTTTACTTTTTCAAAAATTTAATCGAAGGTAATTAATATATCCTCCTGATTGAATAGTGACAACTTTATAAAAAATTACACCTCCTGACAAAAAGTACATTTATTTGTTTTAACGTGTACATTGCACTTTTCTTTCGAAAAAAAAATTGGTTGTATTCAGTTTCCGAACGATATTCTGAAAAATCGAAGATTGAGTCTTCCATGTGCTGAAAAGTCGCGTTATGACCACGTTTTTGGGACAGGAAATACTTCATTATGATATCGATTTGAACTTTTCTTCAATTGGTGGTGTGCTTTCCATGCAATAAGCCCTCGTTTCGGGGGTAATTTTCAAAATTACAATGTGTCCGTCATTCTATAAAGTCACTCATTTTTCAGGAGGTATTCACCATTTTTATTGGAAATTTAATGAGTAATATTTTGTCATATAGATAACGTTCTCGAAAACTTGACTGTTTTGGAACAGAACGGCACTTGCCCATGGTGACTAGGGGTGACTTTTCGGGGTGCATGACCCCGAATTTTTTTTGGGAGAGTTAATAATCGTATACTACATTCTACAATTAAATACCAAGTTTCAAAACTTTACGAAGTTTTTTCCACTATTTTTACTAATTTCAGTATACTCGTTTGTAAATTGAATACCCGCATTGGAGATGGTCGTACGGTTCGCGGTTGGGTAGTGTGAGTGGATGGAGTCGAGTGCCAGAATTGATTATCGATGAAAACACTCCTGACCTCGACATTTCGCTACCGGACAATATTTTCCCTTCAATTGATCATAAGAATAATTAAAACTAAGAACAGAGTGCAGATAAAAAACGCTCTCGAGCCATCAAAAATAATTAGATTTTACTATAAACAACTCACATATATAAAGTTAAATAATCGTTAATAACAAGGAAAATATAAACATAAAATACATGTAATTCATACTTTTCTAGGATAATAAATAGCTTTCTCCAGTTGCCCATCAACAAAATCAGCTATAGAAATTCAACACTGAGAGGTAGCTAACATCCAGACGGGGTCACATTCAGAGACTGTAGTGCACAGTTATTTTCAAAAACTAATATTCCACGTTTTATTTTAGTTTCTTCTGAGTTTTGCTTGAATAGTGAATGCAAATTCACTTTGAGAAAATAATATGTTGAATTCGCACAAATAATGTGTTTAAGCCATTTATTTACCTTGAATATCTGGAAATAAAAATATATATTTTTAAGGCCTTAAAGCCATTCCTCTATCTTTCTATCTAGCTAAACTTTGATTTCTGTTTTTATCAAAATTGATCCAAAATAGTCCGATATGCCCAATTCTTTGTTCCTCGTGTGAGGTATCTATAGCAAAACAGTTTCTGGCAAACACATCCATTTCCTATCATCGTTAGTCTGCCCTCGAACCAAACAACCCTGATTATTTCTTGCGTACTTAATGAGTAACAATGTAGTAATAAAAACCAATAAAATTCAGTCATCTCTCACAAGAACATGGATACACTTGAACAGAAATCCACACTACCTAATGAATCAATGACTAATGAATGATGGCAATGGCAGTAAATTAATGAATGAAGTTGTTAGTGTTAATTGCTTTCAATTGTTAATCGTTTTGCAGAATAACTCATTTTCCTCCCCTCTGTTGGCCTCCGATGTTTGAACATTATTTTATATCTCTTCTTGATGAGACCACATAGTTAAACAGATTCCCAATCAAGCGCCTAACCCAGTGTTTGCCTTGTGTAGAATAAAAATGAACTATTCTGCAAAAATCGTCGAAATCCTTACTACGGATCGCGGATACTATTAATCGAGGTATTTCTGGAAATAACCATTATTATTAGGAAATTAATGAGCAATAACTTTATTAATGTGTCTGTTCTGTCTTGAAAACAGACTTAACGAAGATATCCACAAGATAAGGAGGATTTAGGAAGAGAAGTCTATCCAGGCATGAGATCTCTTTTACCTGGGAAGAAATCATATCTTTTTTTTAGGTCAAACACATGAAAGGCTCTTGACAGGCAGCCCGCAAAACTGTTCCAAGCATTTAATTTGATACTCAAGGAAGGGATAAAAATGAATAAGATTTTTGCTCCGATCTTCTTAGCGAGATAAATAAACTGATGAAATTCCACCGGTACTAAAACTCTCCAAGGAAACAAACTTCGAAGCATTAGTACGGAAAATCAACTTAAGTTTCATTAATTCGTGGATAATTTTCGGTAAGTGGCGTGTGTGGGTATTGCTTATCGCAAGTTTAAGGGAAAATAATGAGCAGTGAGTTTCCCGTTAGAATTGCCTTTACTGTAACGTTAGAATTTTCAACCGAGCAAACGTCGCTCGATCTGATATTACAGAAAAGATGTTGAGAACTATGTAATCTGAAGGTTTCAAGTCAAGAATGACGTGGTGAAGCTTCCAAAATTTTCTTAAGTAATATTAACAATTAGCTTTATCCGCAGAGAAAAGTATATGAACATCTGAGCTTCGCATGAACGACAGAGAAAATAAAAGCGGCGTGTATAAACGAAGAGCAATATGTAATTGGTGCGCGATTTTCATTTACAATTATTATCTTTCTGCAGCAAAAACGCTTCCACAATTGTCTCGTGTACTCGTGCTTCCCCCTCCTTTGGCACATCGCGGCACAGCCAGGGCTCGGCCGATGGCCGCAGAATGACGCGCGGGAGGACAGACGGACTCGGCGGAAGCTGTTGGTTGATGGCGCGGGGAGTGGGCCAGGGGGAGAGGAGCATGCTTCAGTGCGGGTGTGAGCAGAGTCGCGCGTCACCAGCAAATATGGACGGCGGAGACCAGGTCTGCCAGAAGCGCCAGAGGCCACATCTGAGGTCGAATTTGAGACCAGCGACGGGTGTGGGGAGAGAGGAGGTGGACCAGCGATGGTCCGAGCCACGGAGAGAGGACGATCGACGCTGCATTGCAAGTCTAGTTCGCGGGCAGGATCGCTCTGTCAGCTTTGTATCGCTTTCCGCAATTCACATCCTGGCCACTGCACGAGGGTCTGCGTCCGTCGACCCTAACACTATTCAGCTCTGTTTCCGGAAGACTCAATGGATATCCGGCGGGTCAGGGTGGAGCGGGCCCCTCGATGTGCTTCATGGATTCGCGGCCTTGGGTTAATGCCTGCGTGAAGTATTTGCTCCCTCTCTTCATTTCTATTAAAAAGGTACTCCCGCCGAAAGCCTGATAAGGTTAAGCGGGGTTCCACGATCTCGGAAAGCAAATAATTTATTTCTGAATCATCTTGCACCAAAGAAAATTTATTAACGAAAAGTTAAAATATACGACGATTATAACAAACTTCGCGAGTAACTCATGGAACAGAGACGTAGTGTGAGATTCTATGTCAGTATTCAAATGAAGAGAATAGGTCCATAAGAATTTGATACGTACAAATGTATCATATACACTCACAATCACACACACAAACAAATTTAAAAATTGTGTTAGTGTTCTAATTTTTCAGCTAATGTCTACGGTTCTATTATTCAATTATTATCTCCCTAGTGACCACAAATTTCCTAGAATTAACTGTTTTATACATTATTTGTGTTTTTCACAGTCACTTCCTAAAAATTTTCATTGAAAATCGATGTTCGGGGTCACTTTTTTATCTCATTAATGTTATTTAAAACATTAATGTTAGTTAAACGCATGATACACAGACCCATTTTCATTTCAGTCTAATCGAGAAGAATCCGTTGAAATCATTTTTGTTGTTGCTGCTGCATTTGTCACCTATGGCTCTTTACGGAAAAATAATTCAAACAGCAATGCCAATGTGTTTTCTTGACTCATGACATGAGAACACGATTATCAGATGAAATATACCTTGGCTACACGCTATTCCCTTCAATACACTGTTCCTTTCAATATGTATCATGAGTGTCTTGTGGGTAAACCCATGTTGAACTGGACCTCTGCAGAGTTCATCATTGCGATCTTTGGGTCGTCAAAACAAGAATTATTAAAGAAAAAGATATTACGAAACGGTGGAAACTAGTTAAATTTTACCGATTGTTACGCCATCTCCTGCTGTGCGCTAAAATGATTGAAATAAAAATTTGTAATTTTCCCCACAGAATCCGAAACTGCAATAAAACGAGCTTACTGTTCAACACTTCAAACTTCTCCATCATCCATTTATTTCTCGAGTTATTCTTGCAGATAAGTTAGTTAATTTCTTTGGATTACAGCACCATATATTGAGAATTTAAAAGATATTTCGCATACAAATATCTTAGGTTTGGATGTACTCTCTTAATTTGCAATATTAAAAGGGAGTTTCTATATAAGATTTCAAAGTCACCCCCTCCCCTATGAGGGGGACAGGAGCGGTACGATTTCAGCACGAGTGAATAGTCCCCTCAAAAATATTTTCCTTTTTTCTGAAACAATTTTCTTCCCACACTTATTTTTAAAGATATTCCGGTGTCATACTTTATTCCTATGTTCTTTTAAGTGAGGAAATGGCAATATCTTAAAAAACTAAGCATTGTAGAAAGAAAAATCTCAAATGAAAAGTTGATATATCGGTAGGGGACAATTATTACACTCCTTGGAGGAGAGAATAACTTTGAAATAGTCAAAATGCGACCCAAATGAGTAATAAAATAAATAAAAGCGAACAGAAAAAGAAAAAATAATTCGATTTAAATCAATTGTAAATTAACAAAATAAAATAATCAATGTATCCAAGGAAACAAAACTTCATATTCGAAGAATTTCGAGTCATTAATTTTCAATTATACACCTCGCGCTGAAAATAAAATATGTTAATAGTCGTTCACCTTCTAAAATTCTAAATTTTTGTTTCAAGGATTAGACAATAGTTTGCGAACGGGAAGAGGGAGACCAATAATACGGAAGAAAAAAATGCTTTGACGAGTAATAGCTCGTATTACTCTTGAAATTCTTAATTTGCACTTGCACAATGGATTTTCCGTTATGTTACAACTATTCTTTTACTTTCTGGGAGCCTCCGAGCTACGTATAAGAAGTTTTGTTTTTTTCACAATTGTTTGAAAATTAGTCATGATGGGAATTAGTTAACATGCTCTAATTTAACTTTTAGTACAATATTTATATTTTATCTATTTCTTACTTTTCAATTTTTAGTACATTTCTATATCTTGCTGCATCATGAATTAAAATTTCAAGAACATTTTAATATTCCACAAGAGATCATTTGTATCTGGAGATCAGAAATACTAATTAACACATTTTCGTTAACGGAAAAATATGTAAATTTGCCTTCTTGGAAGTTTTAAAAGGACTGAGAAGAGAGTTTTCGGTTTCACATTTAAGTAATTTTGAAAAATAACCTCATAAATTAACAACACTTTTCCCGTGAGAAAACATGCTGTAGAAGCAAAAGTACTTTTTCCTCCAAAAATGCGGTATAATTTTGAAATTTGTTTCGAAATAATAATATCATTCGAAAACCATGTTGGGTTTATGAAAGGTTTTATAGTTATACTTGTTTCCTTTTCCTTCTAAAATATTGGTTTCCGTAATCAAACATTGTCTCTTTTAATAGCATACTGTAATTTATCATTATTCTATCAACCTGTCAAACGGATAAATTAATAGATATTTCAATAATAATTGTTTTTCGGTATAAACATTTACGGCTCCACCGAGTTCGTTGTCAGTACGAAAACCAGTCGAATGCAGACGATGTGAAAAATAAATGAGGATTATATTTTAATGACTGCAACTATGCGATTTTCATAAGATGTATGGAAAGAGCACGTCCGATGTCGGATACTGTTTACGGTATGGATGTTATGACCACACGATCTCTGTTAGTTGATGTAACAAACGACCACATAAAAGAAATGTAAAGTTATGAGCGAGGTAAAAGTTCAGCACCCGAATACAAATTAATAGACCTACCACAAATGGTTGGAGAAAGCATTAAAAATCTTTTAAAATGAACTTCTGTACCGAAAGAATAGTTTATTGATTTTATAAAATAATGTGAAAATAGCATTAAATTAGGTCTCGACATACATATTGCCAACTACCTTTCATCGTTTCCCCGATTTTCACACAGTATTACTGAGAACGCAATGCGATTTATTGTTGGACAACCTCTCTTTGTTCTGAAGTTCTTTGCATTGAGTTTGGTATATTTTGCACTACAAACGTGATTCATCCCCTTGTGTTTCTTTCTGGGGTGCTAAATTTTCCATTATTATGAAGGATTTATTACTGTTGTTAGAAATAATATATTAGTTTGAAATTCTTTGTAAGTTTGTTTATATAGATTTGTAACTATGGCAGTTGCGATATAAATGCTTTCAAGGTTTTTTGTAAGTTGTTAGCGTTTTCCAATACTATACATTTTCTTACCGTTTCATTATTACAAATCCTTTGTTTATTTGTGTATACTTATGTGTATTTAAGATGTTTTAAATATTATAAAGAGAAAATCGAAAAACTCAATATTGACAATGAATTGGGCATTGGTTTGCCAAAGAAACAACAAAATAACAATACAAAATAATTTTACGTTACGATCTTGGGCATATTTTAGACATTCAGCTTTCTTTAATGGTCTGTCTATTGAATACGAGAAATATTTTCAATAAATATCGATGGGGATTTTAAAAAAACTTATTCACGCAACTTTCCCATCCTGGCCCGGGTTTTCTCCGGTTTTCCTTCGGGTAAAGGTGGATTTTTTTATAAAGACTCGCTAGGTTCTTGCTAAGGGGCGGCATGTATTGAAACAATTATCCGCGAATTTAGTATTATTTAATAGTTACGATTTATCAACAATAATTTCCAATGGTTTATAGTTTGATAATAATACGTACTTGTGAAATGACTTTTTTGTGTTTTATTAAATAAAATATTTGTTGGTATTATGTTAATACTATAAGACGTGCCGAACTATTTTTATCGTTAGGAGTATGTTGAAATGTTAAATCCGCCTCTGCCTTAGACCAAATAATTTCTTGTATAGTACCTTTTTTTTTTGTTTCCTACTTTAAAATGGCTAACCCTTATTCCAGTACCAGTCGTAAAGTGACTAGCAGCTTATCAGTTTTGTTCGCTTCTCTTTGTTCGTGTAAACGTGTCCTTGTGATCATTTCAATTCTAGCGGAGGTTTCGCTACTACATATTAACAGTGCCTACAGAAATGGTCCCTTATGTTCACTGAAGTTGTGCTCTGGTTTTTTGCGCTAATTTTCTAACACCAAAAAGATATAGCTAAAGCTCACCAGTATCAAATTTATGTTTTGGAAACAACAAAATTAATCTACCATTTTAGCCAAACATGTCACAATTATATTAAACGTGGTCAGTGGAAGTTGAATATATCTGAAAGTTGTGAAATGCGAAATATGAAATACATGAAAATTGTTCAGCTACCATATTAATGCAGTTGATGTGACTGAGACAATCAAGTATTACGCATATTTCATTCCAAGAAGTTAAATAGGGAATTTTCTTTTAATAAATACTGTCAATTTTGTATGCTACTGTTATTAAAAAATATTTTTGACATCTTCATAAAGCACGATAAAATGCTCGCGGAAAATGATCTAGATTCTGTGTATCCTTGAAATTTTAAATTTGTATATCGACTTCATTGTTTCATCGTGTTTGGCTTGTTTGATTGATAAAAGCAGCTAACTAACGTTGATTGCATTGTCATCAAACTTTTCTTTCTTTGCATGAGAAATGTATCTATGTATCTACGACTCAATATTAATTTAAATTTCTTTTATTAAATGATCGTTTATCATTTTAAATTGATTAGATTTGGCAAATATTTTCCCAAAATTGAAAAAAACCCATTAATATTATGAAAAAATTTGCAATTGATACATCGATTATTCGACAGCAAAAAATGATAAACAAATTTTTCTCTTTCTTGAATATTAGTCAACGTACAATCTATTAATTTCTTTAAGATATTGTTAATTTTTCATTATTAATAAATCCATTTGAAGTAATAAGTTAGGGATAGAACGAAGCGTTATATTAAATTTATTGAATCTGTTTGCTCAACAATATTTAAAAGGGAACCAGACAATTAAGTAACATTTTTTTTTCCGTGGGGCTTTAGGGCTCGTCAACATCAAAGGTCATTAGAGCCCATAATTAAGTAACACAATAAATACAAGTGCTAATTGAATTATTTGAACCCATGTTTCAAAATATGAATTTAAACCTGAATATTCTATTTAATAGGAACCAAATTTTCAATGAGCTATGATAAACATTAAGATCATGTGTACTAGTGACTGGAAAAGGTCAATTTTCATCAGACTTGTTAAAATTTTGACAATGTTGTGCAGAAATTAACTCTTGAAAATTTGCCATGACTTTCGAAAGTAGTAATTTTAGGACGATTCACTGTCAGAAATGAAGTGTGAATCTTGACCAAGAAATCTGAGCAATATTGGGGCAAAACGAAATCTGGGTGAAAATACCTAGATTAAATACAACGTATTACCCAACTAACATGGAAAATCGTCAGCCATATTAAGAGTAGTGATTATATACAAATATCCCTCAGTGAAATTCGAGCCATGAACCTTATTGCTAACTCTGAGACCATTTTTCTCTTTACTAGTTACAACTTACTAGTTAATAGTTACGTAAAGTATTGAGCTAAAATTAAACTTTCTTAGAGTGTAGAACAGAAATCTGCAACAAATTTTACAAAGATTGCAATAAACTTGACCTAGAAAACTTGTGATTATAACTCTTATAGACTAACATAAAAACTAAAATGGAATTTTAGTTGCTAATTGGTTCTGATTCATATCTTAGTAAATCTTGCTCGACACAGCAATGGCTTATCACAGATATTCCTGGGAATATTTTCCCCACAATCTGTTACCATGATTCATGTAGTATTTTCCCATAATATTCTGCTAAAATAAATTTAAATGTTTTTTTTTTCATTTTGCAAGTACGTCCTATCTTTACCCCCAATCTGGAGAAGTGTACAAATAGTGTGTAAAGAACGTTGAAAATTTTTTTGTGTCCTATACGGGGGCAAAGAAGTATGCAAAAAGGGAAGAAAATGAATTTTAAGGTGTTCAATACTGAACAATAATGAAAGAAAATAACGAAACTACCGTATTTCGTACTCTACAATCTATAGTTTCAGTCAGATAATTTTTTTGTACATATGTATATGGGGCATTTCACGGTAACATGTCCGGTGACTGACGCTGAAATTATTGACGGCCAACCAAAAAAATCGTTATTCACTTTTAAGAAATACTTGATAAGTTATCAAATGAAGCGATCACATTTCGTTAAAAGATATAAAAAAAGGTGTAGGAATATTTAGGAAAGAACTGTGAAACTGGTATCTTTCTTTCAAGCATTAATGTGCAATCAAACATTAATTTTTTTATAATTTATCGCAACCTTATTCGGTGGACTTCAATAATAAGAAAACAAGCAATGAAGGAAAAGTAATGGCACAGAAGCTTTCAAATCCAATAATTTACTATTTCTGTGACAAACAAACGGGAAAGGAAATTCACAATACAATTTGGAATCACTAGACTGAATTTAGGAAATGACTCCTTTGCCAAAGGTGATTCTGTTGTAATTCGTCGCTCACATTCCATAACGATTAGCGGACATGTTCTTTCGAAGCGTTGAAAATGCCGCTGGAGAATAATAATTTCCGAGGGGTTAAATTTGCTTGTTATTGAAGTCTATCTAATTCATAAAAAACAGATTCGCCCGATTGATATCGAACAAAAATGTATTGAAAATTACTACAAACTAGATCACAGGTCCTTACCAAAATGAAATGCATTGGTTCAGTTTTTATACAATTAAGAAATATTATGAAAACAGCAAAGTGAAAAGTTTTTAGCTCTAAAATGTTAAATGCGAAACAGGTTTCCTCAAAATCATTCATCTGAAAATGACCATGGTGACAGAATTTCATATCCTTTTCTTCTGACATCATCCACTGTTTAGAGTGTTGCTCCAAGTTTGAAATAGAAAGTAAACATGCTGCAATGTACTCCGATTAGACTCTCCATGATATAAATATAACTACTAGACTTGGACGCCATAAAATTGTTGCGTGACTATCAAATCAAATACACTGTTTCAATAGTTTCAAACATTTTTACAGTTGTCGACGTTAAAAATGAAGATAATGTTTACATTATTTTCCATCCCTCCAATTATCGAGCTAAATTTAAAAAAAAATTATTGGAAACGTGCATAATGATGAATGGATGTGTGTTTAAAAAATAAGGGGAGAATGTTTTAATCACACCACGTAAAATATTTCAAATAAAATCAAAACAATGAAGCAATATGAGATTATGAAACTACGTATTTTCTTACATAGAAGTGTAGAGGAAAAGCGTAAGCGTACAACCAATGAACATACATTCACGCCTCGATAATAATTTAACTCGCAATATTTTAACCACTCTTTCATCATAAGATATTCGTGACTTCACTTAACTAATTTTGATGATTTCCCTTCTGAGCAATTTGAAGCTGTGCGTAATATAATTTTATCCACTGAAATTAACACAGAAATCATGCCACGAGAAACAAACGCCCTCTTATAGACGTTCTTACTACTTATATCTTTACGTTTATTGTAACAACGAAGAAATAAAGAAAGAAGAACCGCCAAAAATTGTCCACCAGATGTCAAGTTTGAAGCGAAATGTCAAATGTGTTTGGAACAATTGACACCAAAAGTTTGTAGCAGACATTGTAGAAGTATCACTTAAGTCTTCAATCGAAGAAGACACTTTCCTTATTTAGTTATTTGATGCATTTTATTTTTAGAATCTTCAATTAATTTTGCATACTTCGGGAAGTTATTGGTTAAAGACTTTTATCCTGAATCAATTTCAATTCTTTAGGGTAATTTATAGAGGAGGTCCTTTAAAGAAAATATGACACACATTTCTCGATAGTATTATATTTTCAAGATTTCGCGAAACAGAGAATAACACATTTCCACTCACAGGTTCAATTTGCTCCTGTATTCGAAATTATAGATACTGCTAAATATCTCCTCCGAATTCGCCCAAAAAATTAAAATCAATAAAGAAAAAGCAAATTATAATTATTATCTCGGGATAAATCAATAATTTCCTCAAAGTCACAAATGTAACGGAAAATTGATTCTTGAAATTGGGAAATAATTGGAACAACCCGTTTTCTCTTTCATGGTATGAATTAATCATTTGAATTATTTTCAAGTGAATTTATATAATTGATGTCAGCGTGATTGAGACTTCTCCTGAGCGAACCTTTTCTTCGTACTCAGAATCTTAGAGCAACGAAAACCAAATTCACAGATCTTAATTTTGTCATATTATGTGTGTCATAATTTTGACAATACTGAAAATTAGGAAAGATTTTAATGAAACTTCGCTACATTTCAACAGATCACGCAGTACATTTAAATACAACTCACCCCAACAAGTTAGGGTCCAGAAACAATGATTGTTGGCTTACCTTTCTGGTTTTCATGATGCTGGGAAATAACGTAACTTCTCCTTCACATGTCTCTGAAGCGACTGAATGTTGGAGATCCGCTGACCGGAATACACGTGCCCGGAAGCGTCCTTTGTGTGAGGACGCTGGGCGCGAACGAATGGCCTACCATCCCAATCCAGCCAATGGCCGCCTCGCCATTTTGGAATTCCACTCGCACACAATTCTGCTTAAACGTCGTTCGTTCGTCATTGCAATAACTTATATTTCAGACAAAAAGTGAAGAGATTCAAATTTTGTGCATGATATACAAAATTGTTGTGCAAAATAACTCATGAAAGAAGTAAAAATATAAGATTAAAAAGTTATGTGATCCCACTCAAATTATTTTTCTCAACGATAAATTATTTTGTGGATATTGAATCACTCACAATAAGTCGAAAAGTCGAATTTCTTTCAATTGTACCCTAATTATAAAGAAAATTTAAAATTGTGCACAAAATCAAGGAACAGTTAATATAAATAAATTCAGACCATTATCATGAAACGCGCCGGACCTTATGGTCTGAGTCTAGACAAAAAAGTCTGATTTTTATAATGAACCTAATTAACTATATTGCCTGAAGAAACTGTTTTAATAAATAATAAAAAGCATTGGTTTAAAAATATATTCGTGAATTCCAAAGAATTTATCAGGAACTTGGTACAGATCCAGTCATTTTGTGATTAAATGATCCTATTGCAGTGATCTTACTCTCATATCGATTAATTTATGAAACAATTAACTGATTTAGCCACTTTCTGTCAAAGTACTTATTGAGATTACAATAGGTGGTAATAAATTTAACAAAACAATATGTAGAAGCAATATTATTATTTTTACCCTATTTCGCAAACTTGTTTGTTATTTATATTGTTTTGTTATGTATTTTTGTTAAATAAAGAACGCCCAAACATTATAACGAATATTACAACAAAGTATTATGAAAAATGAACAAAATATAATAAAACAATATAACGAAGAGAATAGATAGATTTATAACCATCAGAATATATATTTATAAATTTAGTTTGCAGAATAGCGGTACTGCAAATATTTTAAATTCATTTTGACATTTTGATTTGTAAGACAATATATTTTTAGATGTCGATTAAATTATTGTTAACATGTGATGGTACTGGTTTTAACTTTGATGAATTAAGAAAACGTATAATTTTTTGAGCCATGAGAAACCACAGGTAGTGGTACGTTAGGTTTCTGTTTTTAAACACGTCGCAACAAATGCTGTTATTTCAACACATGTACTCAGACCGTAAGTTGGCAATTAAAATATCTAACTTAAACAATGAAATGTATATGACTATCATTTATTGTATACAACACTCATTTTTTCAGTATCGTAAACCTACTGAGCACAAAAAAAAACGCGCAAGAGCCATCCAGCAGATATTTTTTGTTTTAATTGGGGTTTTAGGGCTCGGCAACGTCCAGGTCATTAGAGCTCAAGAGAATTCAGTCATATCACTTCAACTTCTGTCGTATGATTCCAACTTTCGGCACAATATTAACAATACGATTTAGAAATATTAGAAGGTAATAAAATGATAAGTGACCAAACGTATGGATTTAGGTTTGGTCGGAGTGCGAATGATGCTGTATTTGGATTAGTAGACATTGTAAGTCTACTAAAAGTTTAAGTGAGAGGGAAGAGAAGTATTTATTTATTTATTTATTTATTTATTTACGCGTGAACATTGCCTTGTCCCCAACAAAGTAAATACAGGGCTCTTACATCAAAAGTGTTGTTCCTTTTCCTTCTTTAATTTTCTTAATTCGTAAATTATACAGAAATGATTTCGATGTATTTTCAAAATTTTGTCAAAAAATCTTGAAAAGTACGCATATTCTTGTAATTTTTTTTATAGTTTTCCTCTCAAAGTATTTCTCACGGTAATACATGTCGCTCCCCCCGACTATTTGCGACAGCGGTTCTCCAGACCTATTATTTTCGGCATATCTTAATACTCCTTGAAGTTCCAATCCGAGAATCGTAATCGTCAAAAATTTCATATTTTTATTTTCTTTCCATATACTACGCAAATATTTTGTCATTAAATATGTCTTATGGCGGAGGTAGTCGTATCTTTTTCCATCATAAAGGGTGCAATCAAATAAAATATGGTCCCATATTTCCTCGTCCAAACCCACTGGAATAGTTCAACCGTACTTATACCAAATCAACAAAGATATTTTTGGAAGATGCCATGTTCTGTGAGAAGTTCCGTTATAAAATTTGAGGGCTGAAACCACTTTCTATGTTGCGCAGAATATTTAACATTCAGTATAAACCTATGAGCAATCCTTTCCTTTTTCCAGACATCCCATCGAACTTACCAAGCATAAAACATTTTCTATATTATTGCTTGCAAGCATTTTTATCTTTCCTTTTTATAATTTTGTAATAAATTTTAACATTTACCTCTTTCCTCAAAAAACTATCTGACTAGATTCTTTTCAACCAGTAGGTCTATAGATAAAATACCTTATAATACCAACACGGCATCTCTGGAAGTTGTGACATAACATTTGCTGAAACGTACAAGAGAAGTATTGTTTCTGTACTTTTTTGGACTTCAAGGAAGTATTCGATAGTACCAACTGGAGTATAATACTAAAAACTTAAAAAGAGAAACTTGTGCCGAATTATTTGTATAATATGTTCGGATCCTGTCTAGAATATATATAGAAATATAAAATTAATGAGCCATATTAATGTCCTATGTCCCCAAAGTTCGAATAGAGCATAGGTTTCATGGAATATTCTTATGAATAATATGTTTAAAAATTTAGAAGAGAGTTGGATTGGTCTCATAGCATATGATAATAATAATAATAAATTTATTGTCAAAAAACAGTACAAACTGCGTATGACCACGTGGAGGAAAAAAAACTAATTTACTCTCCGGAAGCAAGCAAGGGACCATCCCATCAATTCCGATCAAGGGCCCTAAGGCAGAGGCGGATTCAAAAATTTCAGCAAAAGTTGCTAGATAAGATAAAAAGTTAGCTGCGAGTTATAATACATATATTATGTCAATATGTTATTATGAAAAAAATTATGAAAACCAACATTATGAAAAAATGTTGAAGAATATACAAAGGTCATGTCTCCTAAGGTTATGTGGATGCTACAAGACAGTTTCGACAAGTGAAATAGAAGAGGGAGAAAAACGCTCACTAGAGAACTGATATATGGTCGCACTGAAAAAAATACTTGAGCTGGGGTAGCTGATGTATTGGCTGCCAGCCGGACAGACAATACATGAGCTCGCACAGCTAACATCCGTCTGCTATGACGTGAATTTTCGACCTTCTGTATCACAGCGTACAGCATTAGCCCTCACAGTTTAAGTATCTGATCTACAAGATAAGAAAAGGGAACCTATAGTAGATGATGTTGCCAACCAGTAGGCCTGTAATATTGATTCGACATGAGTCTATGTCGACTATCTGCATGCATCCTTCTCGATATTTTTTCTCGACTTTCTTGACGATATTCATTTTTATTACAACTCCTTGGTCTTGCCTCGTTTCATCACAGGCGTACAGCAAACGTGCTATCTTTTTTCGAGGTCCTTCTTCAGGTATCCGACAGCGCCAGTATTCGATCCAGGGTCCTTTCTCTCTGAAGGCTCGAACGCTAGCATTGAGCTACTGCAGTATGATATCTTATTAATTTATGTTACGTTGTCTAGGACTTGACACCATAGTATTGTTACCATGAAAAGTGAATTCTTAAAACTGTAATCATCTCTAAAATCTTGAAAAATATATCTTTAAATGCCAAGAAAATAGTTTTTATGTATCCAAACGTTTATTTATTTTGAATATATTTGAAATTTACTCTTATTAGATTAATACATTTGAAAATATCATTATTTAAAATAATAATTAGGTATTCGCCAACATTAACCGTTAGAAATTCAAAATATCATCAATGTTCGGTAGCTCGACGTCAAGAAAACACTGTAAATATTCGTCTACTCCAAATTTCGGGCTACGCAATGGCCGGATTGCGTCGTTTAGTCGTTGCAATGAATCATTTTGTTCAAGTAAACAACTATTCATAGTTGCGAAAGCCATGGTCGATTTGACTCCGTAAAACAATTGCTGAGGCTGCGCCGCCTCAGTCATGAGTCAACGAACCGAATGCATAGAAGGCAGCGCAGCCGAGTGTCATTTAGCTACAACTACGAAAGAGATCAGCGGCGAGGAACAAACAACAGTTCTTGTAGCTAGGACAGATTTTTGAGCGGGGCTGAGCTGTTGCGCGCAAAACATATAAGCTATAGCTGTTGGTGTAACTTTCTTCCTCCCAGACAAAATAGCTTAGCTTCCGCAGTGATAGAAAATTGGTCTCGTTCAGACGAAAACTGTTTTAGGGCAGCTACAGTATAAGCTGTGGCAGCTAACGGTACTGTCTGTCCGCTAGATAGTCAACGCGTGAGCTATCACAGCTAACTTTAAGCTGAGCTATCTAACTTATTTTTTTCCATGCGGAATACAAGTTACCATTGTAAAGATGGTGGATTGCACCAACTGGCGGGGAATTGCGCTTCTACCGGTAGTGAGTAAAATTCTAAATAGAATAATTCTGAGAAGAATTAAAAATGCAATAGAAACACGACTTCGGGAAGAACAAGCTGGCTTTAGAGAACAACGTATTTGTATTGATCTTATTAATACACTCAGAATCGTTTTAGAGCAAAGTATGGAGTGGCAGAGCCCTGTATATCTAGCCTTTATAGACTTTGAAAAAGCGTTTGATACCGTGAACAGAGAAATAATGTGGAAAATCTTGAGAAGATATGACATACCGGAGAAAATAGTTAGGCTAATTAAAAGTACATATGACGGTTTTCAATGTCAAATTCTTCATGAGGGAAAGCTCTCGAATCCCATCAGTGTAAGTACAGGAGTTAAACAGGGTTGTATTCTGTCACCTATTCTCTTCATCACGGTATTAGATGCCATAATACGTAGTGCACTTGAGAGAAAGAAACGGGGTATCCAGTGGAGGATGCAAGAAAGATTAGATCTTGAGTATGCAGATGATATATGTCTTCTAGCACAACGTTACAGTGACTTACAGAGTAAACTGACTGCACTAAACCGTATTGCAAGTCGAGTGGGGCTCATTAATTAATAAAACTAAAGAAATGAGATTAAACACCAAAATATTACAACCACTTATGATTGAAGACCAAAATGTAGAAAGAGTGAAATCCTTTACTTATCTTGGTAGTGTGGTCACCACAGAAGGAGGCACAGAATAAGATACGAAGAGTAGGATAAGAAAGGCAAATGGAGCATTTGTGCAGATGTACAAGATATGGAAGAATAGAAATATTCTAAAGAAAACAAAAATAAGGCTTTTTAACACTAATGTTAAATCAATCTTATTTTATGGCTGCGAAACCTGGAAAATGACGGCAGCAGTAATTAGCCCTTTTCAAGTTTTTGTTAATCGATGTTTGCGAAGAATTATGGGTATTTGGTGACCTGACAAGATTTCAAATGCAGACTTATGGAGTATAACAGAACACGTCTCAGTGGAAGAAGAAATAAAAAGGAGAAAGTGGAAATGGATAGGTCACATTCTGAGGAAACCAGAAGGAGCGCTAGAAAAACATGCCCTCGACTGGAACCCCCAAGGAGCAAGAAAAAAGGGACGACCGAGGATAACATGGAAAACTTCTATTAATAAGGAAGTGAACCTCATAGACAAGACGTGGAGAGAAGTCAAGGCGGTTGCAGCCAATAGAGAAGAGTGGAGGATGCTTGTGGATGCCCTATGCTCCAGAAGGAGGTAACGGAAGAATGAATTATAAAGATGAGAATATGTTACGGATATATAATGTAAAATGAAGAGAAAGCAACAACAAATGGTTCAATCCATGCCCAGCGTTAATGCAATTCATTACCGTACATGGAAATTTTCTATGAAGTATCGTATTAAAATCAGAAAAAAATCGAAGGTAATTTGTGTGCCTGTGGCGCAGATGAAGAACCGGGAGGACTGCATGCTTTACGAAATTGGTTGGCCATTTTTTCTCTAAATAAAGATAATATGTGTTAAATTTACTTGATAGACAAGGACTTACAAATTCTAAAAACAAATTTGAAACTTTTAATGTGTACACATTGGAAGTCGCTTCGATACGCAATGCAATAAAACTAAAGGATATATATTACAGAATCTATTAATAACATTGTAACAGACCAAGTGGTCTTTTAGAATTACTGGCAGATGAGTTGATACATTCTGCTACCTGTTGCGAGGTAAGAAAAGGTCATGATATTTCAAGTTGACGCCCCTTAATGAGGTCTCCATACAACTTCAAATTTCTTCCATACAACAATTTCAAAATTATTCCATTATCGTGGAAGAAAACTATTAAAACTTTCACAGGTAAATGCCACCTGCAGCGTCCGTCAATCAAGCTTTTCCCGAACGCTCACTAGTCCAGGAAAAATAAGACATTCCTCAAAGCAAAAAATTCGCATAGAGTTGAAATTTGGTATACACCTTAAGGTTATCATTTCAAATAAAATATCAAAATTCCTCATCGATCCCACTAGTACCACAAATTTTATTCAAGGTCAAAGGTCACGATAAACGTTTTTCGAAAATATATCTTCAATATTACGTTTTATCTCAAGAATAGCTATATTTTATAAATTATGGATAATAAATTGTCCTACAAAAATGGTTTTTATGTTTTTCCTCTGGAGCATCATTTGCGAGCTAGCGCGGATTAAAAACGATTAATACTGCGTTGCCCCCACAATGCGTACTGGTGCCAGTACATGCATACGGACTTACACTCCGCAAACTTAATACGCCCTTCTCTTTTCTAATTTAGGTGCATACTTATAGTTTTTGTATTGTAAATATCAAGACTTTGTTTTTCAATTAATTATTAAGTTTTAGAATATGCATATGTAATATAGTTGATGATTGTGATTATAATACATTTCCAAAGAAACGATTACAACAAAACAAAATAAGTTTAAAAAGGAACAACTATGTATAAAAAATAATAAAGAAATTTTTATGAAATTTCTGAAATCAGAACTTTTTAATATATGCAAACAACCCGAGTTTTACAATGGAACGTAGTATGGCAATGTTTTGTTCTGTCACGTAATGTGCATCACGTCAGTCTCAAATAATGGTTCTGGTGTGAAATTTACTTTAAAATTATTCAATATGCGTACCACGCCACCTACAAGGTAGAGTACTCAGCGCATTATTTTAACCTGGCGTTCCCTGAAGGCATAATCCTCGATCTGTTCGGATATAAAAAAATGTTAGTTTTTGTTAAATTACCCAGCAGTGGATATACAAGCTGGAACATCTATCCTTTAAGATTTTTATTTTTTATTTTATCATCATTGCGGTTAATGGTTTGAAAATGTATTATAATTGCAAGACAAAATGGAAATAGGGGATGATGAAAATATGATTTTGTATGGAATTTGGAAATGATTAATCTTAAAATATTTTAATGTAAATTAACAAAAACGAACATTTCTTTGATTCGAACAGAAAGAGGATCATGGCTTCAGGGGTGTAACATGAGAACTAAACCAGTCTATAAATCTGTACTATGCTATTTGTGTGACCCTAGACTGTGGGAAGAAGACGGGCCACATTGAAGAGTTTCACAGTATGTCGCAGAGGAGGGGCTGTAGTGAGTGACCGGTGCTGGCCTCTCCATTTATTATGTTATTTTTGTGACCGCACCCTTTCACTTCTTGAAGACTGAGTGGGAGCGCCATTGAAGAGTTCACCGTGTGCCGCAGAGGAGAGACTGTAGCGTGTGACCGGCGCTAGCCTCTCCATTTGGATTATACTATTTATGTGAATGTGGACTTTCTCATCATCTGGACCGAGGTGGGACCCCATTGAGGAATGTCGGTAGAACACAGAGGGAAAGACTGTTACTATGTTTATGAGTGGGGTATTTTCGCCGCATGCAGAGACAATGACAGACTTAAGGAGGGGCATGTTCGGGTGCCTGGCTTGCGTCGACGGCTGCGCGCCACTCTCGGTGAGGTCATTGCGTTCCCAGGACGGCTGTTGGAAGAACAAGGGGGTGGGGTGCACGTTGTGGTAGCAACAAGGAGTGGTTGCCTGCTGGTTACGTGATATCCTCTTCCGTATATATTGGAAGGACTGAGGATCTTCGGGGACTTATACGTGTGGGTTGAGTCCATAGGTTACATGAGATGTTACCTGGCTAGTATTGGGCGTCAAACCACTGTAAGAGATTGCTGCGGTAATCTAGATACACTTGCTACTAGTTGCGAGTGTTGTAACTTTCAACAGTTCTTTATTCGAGAAAGCTAACTAGTAATTTTGGATTTTCGGATAACCTAGGTGGGTTTTCCGAAGTAATTGTCTGCAACTGAATTTATATGTATGTAATTAATGCTTTCTGATGGTACTAACTGTGTAATAACAACTTCATACTTGGATTGATAATTTTGAGAGTTTGTCCAAGTTTGTAAATACTCAGAATCCAATTTAATTTGTATTTAATTATTAATTATTATTACATGTTTATTTAATTGTCCGGGAAACTGGAATGGTGGTAGCGGTAAAACTACCACAGGAATTGGGGTGTTTATGTGGGGATCGAAAGCCATCTCATCTCTGCTGCTCCTCCCCACTGTTGAATCCCGCTTCTACCAAAACTTACACCGCACCTGGGCTTATGTGGTGTGGTTACAAGGGGATACCACGTTAAAAAGAAAATGCGCCGAGTACTCTACGTCATGGGGTGCATGGAAAGAAGCACGATTTTTGTATAATTTTAATGTAAATACCACAACAAAACCCACACTTACCAGACTCACGGGATGCAAATTACATGACAGAATGAAACATTGTCATACTACGTTTCATTGTAAAACTCGGGTTGTTTGCGTAAATTAAATAGTTGTATACAAGTAAATTTGCAGGTATTTTATAACAATTTCTTTATTGTTCTTTATACTTTGTTCTTCCTTTTCAAGCTTATTTTGTTTTGAAATGTATTATAATCACAATCATCGATTATATTCCTTTTTTATTCAAATATATTTATATTTACACATACATATGCAAATTCTAAAAAAATAATTAATTAATCGTTTTTTGTACTGCGTTAGCTCGCAAATGATGCTTCGGAGGAACAAAACATATAACAACCTGTTTTTGTAGGAAATTTTATAATATATAAAATTATTATCTATAAAATTTATGAGAACTATTTTTAAATACAATGTATAGCTGAAGAGATATTTTCGAAAAACCGTTTTTCATGGCCATTGACCCTGAATAAAATTTTAGTACAAGTTGGATCGATGGGGACTTTTTATATTTCATTTGAAATGATGGCCTTAAGATATATACCAAATTTCATCTCTGTGAATTTTTGTGGAACTTCGCCTTTTTTCTGTCTATTTTTCCTGGGTTACACCTCAAGATGACTGTACCGCCCCGCATGTAATCATATCGAAATTAACTCAATCGCCAAACAAGAAAAGTGTTTAATTCTAAATAAGACTTAAATAATTACTCACCGCTTTCACTTTAATAGATACTTAAAATATCCGAGAGATGTTAACCCACAGATAATAACTTCAGAGGTAATGATAACGTTTTCAAGACAAAATTCTCATTTATTGTTAGGAGTGTTAGGAAAAATGAATACATTTTATAAAAATGCAATGCTTACGGAATCTTACAAAATATTTAGATAAAATGTAGCATGGACAAAAGAGACATTAAACAAAATTAAAGCTAACTAGCACTTTCAGATACTTAATATATGTGATTTAGAGTATTGCTATACTGAAGAAAAATACTTAATATATTTCTAATTTTTCATTCAGAAACTCCATTACATGGTTTCTTATTATCTTGAGCCTCAAATATTTCGAAGAAAAAGATACATAGTGTGGAACAGAGGTTTTCAGAGATTTACCCTTCGACGAACTCTACGGACAACCGCGGAAAACAGCGGACTGTGTTGAAGGAGGTGGGAGTGGAGACTCGTGCGCCGTCATTCTCCCCTCCACTTAGCAATAGGGAATGAAGCTTCAGGCTTTTTCAAATATTACTAAAAAACTGAGAAGAACAGTTAGTGAGGGACTGTAATAAGTACTTATGATTCTGTGTGTCGTTCGGACGTTTCCTTTTTCTCTAGTGTTCAGCTTTTGTTTGAAAATTAGAAAACTATTGGCTCGCTATTCCCAACAAGCCGAGTATAAGGTTGCACATCTCTAATTGTCAGTTTTAAATGAACGGTTTAATATTAGGAAGGCGTTTAAAATAAGTTTTTGGAATCGCGGTAGATGGAAATTAGCAAAACGTTTCACTTCAGATACGATTAACGAATATGAAAGGTCAAGTTGGTGACTTTTGCTTGAAGCAACAGCCGAACGCTTCGAAATGGATGGCTGCCACCCACCCATGACATTGAAAATTGTTTCAAACCCCTCCCCCAACCGTGAAAGTCGCTTTATTTGGTGTTGAGGAAAATATTGCTTGTGTCGCGGCAACGACGGTTTCCCACGTTGGAGGGAAAGTCTGTGTTGTCTGGCTTTAAGAGGAGCTGGCTAGACGGAAGAAGGAAGATGCCCTAATATTATAGATCTAACGACAGGAGAAAAGGAGTAATGACAGACTCATTCTCAGCATTGACAGACATAGTATCTATTACCCAAACACACCCAGAGTGCAACGAGCGGCGGCGTGGAGCGTCCGGTGACGAGGCGGCAATACTGACGGAGCGCATGGTGAGTCTTGTGCAATCTTATGGAATTGTGACTTTTGGGTCACTACGTCAGAGAGTAGGTTCGTCTGGGACCATTGTGTCAAATTAGACCGAGAGGAAGCGATGTGGGAAGAATTCGGCAGAGACCGCGAAGTCAATTCTAACTGCGAAGGAGAGTTTGTAGGGAATTCGGCAGAGACCTGTTTAGGGGCAGTTCTAACAAGAAGGCGGAGTGGAATCAGATTCCTCTCTCGCGAGCGCCAATGTCTGGCGTATTTATATTGTGGCCCAGGCTCAGTCAGCACCCCTGCATCGCTTAGGCGAGCGCTTCCGATGCGCGGGACACTTGAGTCCGCCTTTACAAGTACCAAGGAGTTTGATTTGGAAACTTCTAAGAATATTCTTTTTAGCTTCCTGAGCACCGGACTTTCTATGAAGGATTAAGTATTCACGTTGGAGTCTTTTCTTTGTTTTGGAAATTTCAGTGAATACTGATTTTAGTTTCTTGCGCACCGGACTTTATAAGAAAAGTTAAGTAGTCAAGGATGGGGTTCTTTTCTTTGCTTTGGAAATTTCTGAGGACATTCATTTTGGTTTCCTGCACACTGTACTTTCTCTGAAGGATTACTCGTAAGTATCCAAAGGTGGATGAGGGACATCCAGAACTAAAAGAATACTTTTGTTTGTGGGGCTTTACGGCTCATGTCGACATCAAAGGGCATTGGAGCCCGAAAAACTTGTACAGGAAGGGAAAATGCAGTTACGCACTAGGGAGATCCAACATGACTCTCCCCGCGTGTAGGACTCGTCGAATGATTCAACCCTACCCACTAAAACCCTCCTGATCTATAACACACCAAAACATATCTCACAACATACATCAAAACATCAAATGGAGGGGGGGGCAAAAATGAAGGGGGCACATAACATGAGGGGTGACAAAAAATGAGGGGTAGGACAAAAAAAAAGAGGAATGAGGAAAATGAAAGATACCCTAGCCTTAATAGCGTCGGGATCGAAAAGAACAAGAGGTGACCAAGGGAGGTCAGGAAAGAGAAAGGAAGGAGCATGGCACAAGTAAGTGGAAGTAATGCCAGACTCAGCTCGGGGCCCCGTGTTCGCCAAACACGTACTTACTAGATGTAAGTCCCCTGAAGGGTAAAAGAATACTCCAACCTGGTGACATAGAAGTAGATGATGGAAAATAACAAAAGCAACAGACATACATGTATCCGAGAGCCATTCAAGGGTCATAAGGTTTCCACAAATACCCAGAAAAAACCTCCATGGGTCATTGTTTTAGTTTTAGTAAGTTCATCCATGCAGAATGTTTTAGTTGTTTTGTCGATATTGAAGAGTAAGATGTTATTTTATGTTTTCTGAAAATTGACGAAAAAGTTTTTCTTGCAACCATGTCACAAAGTAAAAGGAATGTTTGCAAAATGTATTGATTGGCATGCAGTAATAGAATTCAACATTTTCATACAAATTTTGCTTAGTTTTGTGCATTTGTTTGTTTCTCTTGACTCTTCATGCATGTGCTCATACTATTTTCGCCGACAGTACGCCATTATGTAGTGCCGTTTTCACAAATTACTTCCGTATTCTGTAAAATAGCGTAATCTAACAATTCGTAGTTAATGACTGTCTCTCTGGCTGATTGACTCATTGAATGTATCATTCACTCACTCATTCATCAACGCAGTGCAAAAAATATTATACTTAGTAACTTAAAGATTTTTATAGGTTGTTGCTTTCGTATTGTACATGATCACTAAGTAAGGATTTTCATAAATTACAATTTTAAAGAAATAATTTAGTATGGAATGTGACTACTGCTATTTTCACTTCATTTCACGAACAAATGAAGATCGGTTGGTGTATGTGAAGAAAATATATTGCTTTTTGTATGTAAATATGATTAATTATAACATCCACAAAAGGGTTTTTGGATTATCGATGCTTAATATTTTATTTATTTTAGTAAATTAGTACATTGTTCTCAACGTGTTCACATGCAGTTTGTAACTGCTTTTTTGACAATAAATTCATCATTGTTAGTATAGGGTGCAATGGGAAAGACAGAACTTGGGGCACCCAATATTCCTTTCCTCCTGCCTTCACTGATTCATCTTGTAGTCTAGTAGTAGCATCTTCACCTCTATGATATCACTGAATGGTAGAGCATTAAATCTTGAGAACAAATATCTTATAAGATACTTCTGAAACTACCAAATTTTTATTTTTTTAACGGATAAAAAGACGTGAAAAATATTTGGTATGATGTCCTGAGTGACTGACATATTCATAATTGTAGACATTATTAAAGTTATGAGCTTGAAATTTTGATGATAAGTGCTTAGTTATTGTAGAGGCTCACTTAGAAAGGAGTTTTCAAAGTTAGGTTTTTAAAGATACATTACAATGTATCTTTAGAAACAGAAGCAGGACACTCATTTGACCCCAAAAACAACACATCAATATGTGAAGTACAACATAAATTTTATCATAGATCCAAATTAGAACAATTACATATTCAGAAACATCAATAACAATAATTTCATTCTTAAAGAACAAACAAATTTTCAAATTTCGCCATTGCTCTTCACCACTGTTCCAAGAATTCTTCCTCTACCACCCCTCATCCCCACCCTACAGCCTTCAGAAGGCTACTTAAGGGACCTTTGGTCAACCGCTGGGCACATTTGCCACTTTTCCTTGTCCAGAGGAAGGTTAGTAGGGTCAATTTTCTCACCTTGTGTCCCTTTAATGTTATTGTGTTTATTTTCTGTTTATTTCTGCGTAATTTATCTCTATTTGTATATATTAATTTTCATTTTAGAATACTGAAGATGACCACTATGTGGTCAAAAGTCGACTCTATGAATAAACTACGTTACAATGTAATGTGACTTTTTCAAAATTTTCTCTAATGATCTTAATATCTAATAACTAATTAATTAACATACCAGTACATATTTGTATGTAAATATGCTATTTATGCCTACACTTAATTATGACAAATGTTAAACTGTATCACAACAACAAAAACTTTCGATACCGGACAATCAGGTTTCATTTTTAGAAATCTTTCATAAATATAACTTGATCTACGTTTGACCAAAAAGATAACTGTTTGATAGCGGCAAATAAATATTTTGTTTACATTGATATTGATTAACATCATTAAAGTATAAGATTAGTGTTATTAATATCATATTTTTTCAATATATGATAGTGAGTCCCAGAGGAAAAATCCATAGTACAAAGGAGTGAGGTATAGATATATTTTTAGTTCTCCACTTTCGTAAATATTGTTATTAGTCACTAATCTTATTTACTGATCTTCTACCAATAATTTGTATTGCGGTTTTGGTGAAGATGAAGAAGTATAACCTTTATTAAAGATTTTTACTCCATTGTTTATTCAACTTGAACAAGTGAACCAATTTCCATGGGAAAATACTGTTGTTTTTATTTCTTTATGGAGATAACAGCAAAAGTAGCAAATGAAAGTTTGTAAGCAATAATTATTTCCAGATGATGGTTTGTCTCTTCCTCCCCCATTACTGCTACTGACATGGACTAAAGTTAACAGCGTACCAAGTTAACTAGGTGAAACCTGTATTTCCTTGTCATGGTTTTACTGTGTTCTACTCAACCTCCCCCTTATCCTATTCTCTCACAGAAATTTAACATTTTTTTTTTCATTCAAGGTTGGAAATTTGAGAAGAAAACAATGCTTATAAGGAAATAAACAAAGATTTCAGTAATATAAGTAAGCCTTCTTTGGTTTTGTTTGTGGAAATACCAACCCCACCTCCTCCTTTCAATCATTCCCCTTATTTCACCACAAAACTCACTCTGCCACTTAGCAAATGGACAAAATTTATTGATAAAGATATTCAGTTATTGACATTTTTTAAACTTTTCCATTTATTTACTAATTCTTTTCATTCTCCTCAAATTTCTCATATTTTTTCTGAGAGAAAAATCTGTATAAATATAATTCATATAAATATTAACAAAGGCATAATTATGGGAAGGTCACATTTTAAATGAAAGAAGCTTCTTCAATTTTTCTGATATATGCAAGATTGTTGAAGAAATTGAAGAGCATTGACGGAGTAGACAAAGCTATATTGAACAAATAAATTGTAAACTCTGGTGACTAATGTGTAAGGAACAATAACAGTCTTACAAATTCAAAAAATTGTAATTAAAAATTAATATTTGAAATGCAAATAATGGGAGTAAAATGTTCAAAATAAATTGTTAATTCGAAAAGAACAAACTATACCAATGCAGAAAAATGTTTAAAAAAGTACAATTTCAACTATGTTTGTGGTTTTTACTTCATTGTACAAATAATATGGTTTGTATACATTTCATTCACATTTGTATGTTTGAGCGTGAACACTGTGGTAGGCATGAATGTTTTTTCAGAAAAGGAAAAGTGCAAATTGAATGGGGTTTTGCTAGTTTATTTTTTATCTTTCAACCTTTAAATGTTAAGTTACATTGTTGAAAAATATCTTAATGAGAAGCCTTTAATTCAGGTGGGGTCAAATATCATGATGTCTACATCATGTCAATATATTGGTTTCATCTGATACTCTGATATTTCAATTTTTATTCATTTTTAATACATATTATTATAAGTATAAACTGCAAAATTGATGTATTTGTAATTATTTAGAGTAATATCAATAGGTGTAATTGGTATATTAATAAGTGTAGTAATAAAATTAGGATGAGTGACTTCGTAAAATTATTATTGTTCCTACAAGAATATCTTACAAAATTTAGCTTTCCTAAACTTTTGGTATACACATCATTACACCTTTATTGCTTCATAAGTGTAGAAAAGTATGAATTAAGAAATTGTTGAACAAAAATTATATTAATAATAGCATTTCAGATGATATGCACTTTTAATAATATATACGCAATTATAAAGCTTAATAATCAAATTTATTTGTGATTAAAAGAATGATCAAGAAAATGCCATCCTATATATTTATTACTTAGGCATTGAGGTATTTTAAATATTTCTCACAAAATCAAATCTGGACATAATGTCAATGTAACACTTAAAATTGCAAGTACATTTAAAATATGGAATTTTTCTTCAAATGTATCTATCGTTACCAAAGAAAGGTCATATTATTTAATTTAATGAACATCAAAATGGTAGAAGAAATTAATTCACATATATTGTTACCACGTCATAGGTACAGGGTCTTTACATATAAGAGGCATTGTTCTTAGTGACATTCACTATTTCATCAATTTAGAGAGTAAATTACAAAAGACAGTGATTGAAAATTTGACGGGATGTTGCTTTGGTATTGTAGAAGCCTACTATGGAATGATTTTATTCAAAATTCCAAGCGTTAAGAGGTGAATTATGTTAAAATATTACTTTTTTGGAATTTTTGCACTACATGCATGCATATGTATCTTGGACATATTGAGCACTATCTTTGTAGTAAAATTTAATATCAGATGTCTGTTTTCTTATATTTCAACCTTAAATACATGCCAGGGGTATTTTTTTTTTATTTTGGGGTGCTGTCGGCCATGCTTACGGTGTGATATGTAATTTACTCCGTTAATTAATTACAACTAATTGATATATCATGTCCATTTTTGCATATAAACGTCACTAAATTAACATATAAAAATCAATTTCTTAAAGTTTAGATATTTTTCTGTAAAATGTACATAACGAACAACACATAGGTACGTGTGAAACCGGTAATAAACTGCACACAGCATAGTGTGCCGCCTGGTTCACTTATACGGGTGGTGTAGTGGTTAACACCCCTGCGATCAAAGTAGGCGTCCCGGGTTCGATTCCCGGCTCGTCCCCATTTTCACCTGACCGAAAGTTATCACTTAACTCAGATTCTTCAAAACTGTCTTAATAAAAAGCATTTAAAGAGAATTTAGTTCAGGTGAAGTATCTAACATTTTACTTGAATTTTCGTGGTTTTGGTGCTTAGTTCTTCTTACGCGGAACGCAAAAGAGTTAGTTTATTTTTTAATTTTTCGACTATTTTCGTTGTCTCATTGTTGAAAAATATCTTAATGAAAAGCCTTTAATTCAGGAGAAGTCAAATCTAAGATTTTCTTTATAAATTTTCTCGTAGTTTTGGTACTTTGAGATTCTTACGCGGAGCGCATGGAAACTAGTTTTCTTTTCGGCATGTAAATATTCAGTCACATTGTTGAAAAGTATGTAATTTTGGAGCCAATAAATAGCCTTTAATTACGGCCATGTCGATTTCATGAATTACGTATATTTTGTTTGCTTTTTGTTTCTGGCGATGCTAGCTTTATATAGCAAAATCATTTTTCAACGGAAAATATTCTGTTTATTTTAACCTCTTCATCAGCCTGCACATAATCACCGCGGTCAGTTCTTTGGTAGATACTTTTATTGAAACCGAGGAGAGGTCCGATGCTGTTTTCTACATCGAAATAGAGAGAAAAAGATGAACTCACTTGACACTTATGCGTTGCACTATCACCTTGTAGATCAAAGTAATACTCTTTCGATGCAAATTTTGCTCTAAACTGCTTTTTAAAATAATTTTTGAGATAATAGTTGATATCGTCGAGAGCGTACGTACCGGGCGGCACAGAAGCAGTAAAGATGAAAATTGTTTTGAATCCTCTACTTCTTCTTCTGTTGTTTCTGAGACTTCTTTTGTCGTAGATGGTGCTTCTACTTCCGCCTTAATTTGTTTCCTTTACACAAAAGTTCTTTTATAGCACTCAAACGCGTGGTGCCATCTGGTTGCACAAACGGAAATTGGAAGGAAATACACAAGCGTGTTATTTTTTCCGAAACGTTCAGCACAGTGTTCTTTGTCTGCATTTGGAGCAACGTAAGGTCGTACGTTTCATTGAGCACAATGGGTGATGTGTAATGCAAGGTGAACTCGGGTGCATCGCCGTAGATGATAAGCGTACGACTCATCGCATGTTTCTGCGACACGTTCCATTCTTCCAATCGTAATATAGGAATTGAAGACAGAGACGCCCACACATTGAACGCCGACGTTGTTGTAGCGACACTGTGCGTCTCTACCACAATAGGTGACAAACTAACGGCGGTTATTATTTGATCGTTGTCTCTACCGTCCACTCTTTTCTTCTTTAGACTCTCATCGAATTCTTGTTCTAGATCACGTATTCGCTCATCCACGATATGGTGAACAAAGTCGCGTATGGCAACATCAGATTTAGATTCCGGTTCGTTGACAAAAATCCTTCTGTCCCGATACGCCTTTGTAGCACAATCGTTGTCCTCTTCCGGTTCACCCACACACGTGAGACGTTTATCCTTAAAATAATAATGTACACCCCTACACCTCACTCTCTCTTGTGTTGTGTCCGAAGATATGCGATCACTACTCTGTTTATTTACTCTCGTGTCACTTTATATCTCAGTTGATGACCATGGATATTGTTGAGCAGTCTTCCTGACTCCCTGTCCACAATGTCACATAACTTTTGGAAACTATTGATTCGAGATAGAAAGTAAAAATGGTCCTCTCTTACCCAACAACGTTCGTGCACTCGTGGTGGAACCGTCGGGTTGTGGGAAAACAAATATTGTCCAGTCACTCTTGACGAGTGAAAACGGTCTCAAGTTTCGACACATTTATGTCTATACAACGACGCGCGGTCAACTGCACTATCATTTTCTACATCGTGTCACGAACCACTGTGGTTTCGACGTGTTTTCCAAGCACGAGAAACTAATACCCTCGTCAGAGGCCGCCCCTTATAGCGTCAATGTGTTTGATGATATTGCGACAGAAGATCAAGAGTGTAACAAAGCCCATTTTGCGGAGGGTCGACACAGACATCACGATGTTTTATACCTCTGTCAAACCTATACCAAAATTCCGAAACAACTCATACGTCATAACGCGAACATGATCATCGCTTTTTTCGTCAAGACGATAACAATCTGAACATGATTTACAAAGAGCATGTCGGCACGGATTTTCCCTTTTTCAAGCATTTAAGCTCATGTGTTCGAGTGTGTGGCAATCCCATCCCTATGCTTTCTCGTGATCAACAAATCGCGTAGTAGTATGCAAGATGGTCGCTATCGCCTCGGTATTGATCGCTATTTAATTCCAAAGAAAACTATTTAACGCAATGCAAGGGGTTATGTGTGAACATAACATCACGAGAAATAATAGGATCTGTACATGTCGTAGAGCTGTGCGAAAGTGTGGACGCGGCGTTTTTGGTCGTTTTATCAACAAGGCTATCGACCGACTTCCCTTTGAAGCACATCTTCCTGGTGGTTATCAGATTTGTGGACCGGGGACGCGATTGGAAAAACGCTTAGCACGAGGCGATGTTGGCATCAACGCACTCGATGAGACGTGTAGGGAACACGATATCGCCTATGCGCAGCATAAGAGTGGTGAGGAGAGAAAGAAAGCCGACGCGCTACTCGCATCACGCGCGTAACCTTAGAATGAAATCAAATGAACATAAACCTTAGAATGAAATCAACATATTAAACTCTACGATTGTACACAGTGTCGATGAAGATGAATTATTAGGACACATGAATGTTTCACATCCTGTGATCTGTCACGTTGGTCCTTGGCGCCTCTACCATGTCGCTTTGGTTCATAGCGCTACAACAATAATATACAATGTCGCGTTGGTCGTAGCTATGTATATATTTAGTGTTGTTTTTGTCCCAACGTCGGGAGGGGATAGTCCCCAGATTAAATATTTAAGAGTACTCGCTTGGCAATAGTTAGAGTAGTTCTCCATTCAGGTTTTTGGCGTTTGGTTAAATAAACATTGACACATA
>NNCF01128627.1:903628-975214 GCA_002313205.1 Laupala kohalensis | reverse complement strand
TTCCATGTGGATATTTGAATGTATTGAGGAGCTCTTCATGGTAGGAGAAGTCATTGGGAAGGGAGTCGTTGCACACGGCTCTACGATAATTTGTGGAGATGGTAAGGCGTTGTCTTATGCATTTAAATGCAATTAGGAAGAAAGAGGGAGGAATGTCACATGGAGGGGGGTGACAGAGTGCAGTGGCGTGGCGAGTCATACGATCGTGTGTCATTTCGGACTTGACCACATAGAAAAATAGGTTCTCTGGAAACCCCACCACAGAGAAGGGGCAAACAGGAAAAGTTCTTATCTCTCGCGGCTGACGCCACGGAGATCCGGCTGAAGAATCACGATTAAAATGACACTAACTATTTAAACTATCGATTTAAAGATCCGCCCTGGAAATATATTATAAAATTCTTGCGTAGTGTCAGCTTTGAGTAATATTATAAACCTTTGCATAATGTCAGCCCCGTGACAGATCTGTGATGGTCAAACCGATTTTATTGATGATCAATTTATTCCATGTTTGACAAGTGAGCTCCTCAATCTGACTTAATATAGCACAAAGACTTAATCAATCTCACAAAGAATTTATCGAGAAGTAACCACCTCTACATCATAGTTCTTTTGAAAATTTTTTAAAGAATAAGACATTTCCCTGATGATCTCATTGAGTTAATTGATATGGTAAACTATTTAATATAACACATTCATGCAACTACCATGTTCATTACAGGATCACAAGAACACATCCATGCGACTTGTGAACAACTTATCATTCACACAAGAGAACGCATTCAAAGCAGAATGACGCGTGGACGTCTGTTACAAAGTTTTCTTCAAGTCTCCGGTTTAAAGTCAATATTTTTCTTTTCAGAAAAAAAAAACAAAAAATGGTAGTGTTCCATATGCTTAAGTGAGTGTGTGCAAGAAAGTGAGAGGGTGACAACCTAGTGTGGACACTGCTTCTACAAAACATGTGTCCAATCGTGGTTACAAGAAAATCGGTCAACATGTCCCATGTGTTGTCGCTTGATTCGTCCGATATGTCATCGCAATCTAGGACCAGAACGAATTCAAGTATCTTATAACACATTATTATTGTTCCATATGTCTAAGTGAGCGTGTGCAAGAAAATGAAAGGGTGACAACCTACTGTGAGCACACCTTCTACAAAACATGTCTCAAATTTTGGTTACGAAATGGGACAACATGTCCGTTATGCCGTCGCTTGATTTGCCCGATTGAGGACTAACACTGAATTTTAATAGAATTCATTTAAAAACCATTATGTTATTGTAAACAAATCGTTTATTTTCAGGATGAAGAGAAAAGTCTCCACAAAACAGCTAAAATCATTTTTTTCTTCTTTTCAGAAATAAAATGACAGAATGTTCCATATGCCTTCGCAAGCGTGTGCGAGAAAGAGAGAGGGTGACAACCTACTGTAGCCACCCCTTCTGCAAAACATGTCTCCAATCTTGGTTACAAGACATTCACGTGACATGTACCATGTGTCGACGCAAAGTTGATGTGACGTTATCGATCCCTCCACGAGACCAGACTTCGTGATTTTCATAGCTACAGACATCGATTGTATCCACATCTTTATGTGCAACCGGGAAATTTTATATTTTATAATCTAAAGCTTCAAAACCGCATCATGACTATTTTATTGAGAAGATCTATTATCAACGAAATTTGTGAGTCAAAAGAGAAGAATGAAATTACAACTCTCCTCCAGCAGTACGCTAGACTTCGCGAGCAAGACTCTTTATATGCATCGAGTATAGCCCTCATCGATATTCTGTCTAATGTCGTATGCGAAATTTACAATGCCGAACTTTTAGGAGATGACAATCGCAACGCACATCTTCGCGAATATCGGCATAACATACAGCTTACAATAGACAATGTGCATATACATTGGAATAATTTCTTTGCCATGCAAACGAGACGTACTGTGAGCAGAATACAACACTACATGCTATGTCTTCTTCTTTGGCGCACCAAAGCCAAGAACACAACTGGAAACAATTTTTTTTTATTAAAGGGAGGATAAGCTACAAAATAACAGGATGCATAGCTTTAGGCAACATGTATTGAAATACCCTAAAAATTCTGTTTAAAAAGAAGTAGAAGAAGAAGAAGAAAGCGAAGATCGCGAGAATATTTAAAATTCAAATACAAAAGGGTTATATTTTAACAACAACAAAAATATACAGTATATATGGCGGGGCTTAATACCCGTGCGCCTTTCAGAGACCCTAAAATGTACCGTGGGCTGTGAATACTATACCCCAGTATTCACTCTCAATGAACTGAAACAGTAACTAAAATTAGAGGTATTAAAATATTTCGATTATTTAAAAGGTAAATGATATCAGTAACGGAAAAAGAAATTAATAAATGTTAATAAGTAATAATAAGAAAAAAAATTACTGTCATGGCTATTTTTTTAATATAATTTTAATTTTTAATCTCAGCTATTGTTATATTACTTAAGTGACTGTATCGGTCATTGAGCACCGTTAGGAACCACGGAAAACCAACGGTTAGGGCAAGCGCGCTAAGCATAGAAACAATGTAACAGAACAATAGTTGGTAACTGGAAACCTGTAACAGAACAAAAACATTCGGCGGCAGAATCAAATAAATTCATAGAAAGAATACATACTTATCTGCAGGGCAAATAACATGTGCATACATACCAACATACCCAAATAAATCTTGTTTACATATTTACTTATATATACGTACATGTACATGGACCCATATTCACACATGTAAACATTTTTAAATCAATGAAAAACAGACTAAAATAGAATACTAATATTACTACTACTATCACTTATGATACTAATACTAATAATAATAGTAATAATAATAATAATTGCGTAGGGATGTGGTGACCCCATCGCTCTGCAGTTCCGGTCGGGGAACGGACTGTGGCAATCAGCCGGGTTTTCTTCCCTTCCTAAAAGGAGTCTACTGCGGTACTGCTTTCACTTACTTGTATCGCATCTATTATCTTTTCTGCTTCTCTTGGCAACCTCTTGTTTGTTTCGACCCGAAGCGATTAGGTTTCGAAAGCTTAGGGAGTTTTTCAGCTTCCGATGTCCTCTCTCCTTATCTTTTCTTGTTCTTATCTTACTTCACCTGACCGTAGGTATAAAAGGCAACACTCACCCAAATTATGGAGCCAAATATAAGTTGTTATAATTTAATTCCGCTGCCTGTGGATCGTCAGGGCACGTCTGGAGCTGGCGCTGGGCGTGACAGCATGCGAGCCGCTAGTGGTATGTTGGGGAATCGGCACCCTCGTACCGGGTCACCCGAAGAAGCTATTGCTGAATCATTTAGCAGCCACTCTCCACCTCCTCAGGCTGCCACTGCAAACCGTGTTTCTCAGCGGCGGAATCCGCTATCACCTGAGACCACGCAAGAAGGCAGAAGTCGTGTGCGCATGACTTGGAACTCAATTCAACGAATTTCTCATTCGCACATACTATGGAGTCACCAAAATTGAAACGGATATGACATTGTATCGAGACAGATTGCACAGAGTATTCTTAATCCATTACCCGGATGTACCTGATACAGCCCAAAGAGTATCAGATCAGGTCAGGGTTATTAAACGAAGAAAACTGATACCGTCAGAGAGGCTTGAGCATATTAAAGCAGAGATTATGGAAGAACTGCAAGCAGTGGATGTTGCTGGTGCATCAGTAAGAAACCTTCATCTTGGTGCAGGAGACGCTGAGCACGAAGCAAGTATCCATAACACCTCCATTGACCGTGCTGGAATCGTCACTGATCCAGTGTTTGAATCCGAAATTACGTGTGATATCCAGTCTAATCAGAGTGCTCCCCCAGATGAGAAGGATCTGATTCATAAGTTGAGGGATGCATTCGACTTAGCAATGTTGGAATATGGTGGTATGGATCCTATTCTTCGGCCAATAATACGAAAACAAAGATCTTCAGTAAAGTTTGCAAGGGCTGTGAGTATTATGAACCATCACATCCTGCCCGGTCGGTTGGAGGATGCAGTCTAGTTTGGAGATGTGCACTCAGCAACATATTGTGCAGCTGCTGCGGTTGTACGGCACAATGGGTCAGTCATTCGTACCCGAGCCCCGGCAAACGATATGAAAAAGGAAAGAGTTTGTCAGCCGCCTAAATGGCAACAAAAAATCGAGCGTCGCATCAAGAACCTAAGGCGAGATATAGCAAGACTCATGAAATGTTCGAGGGGAAATTCTGGCAAGAAGCATGAAAGGAAAGTGCAGGAAATCAAGCAAAGAAGGAAACTTCATTCAAAGTATGATAGGTTAAACTTACAGATTGCTGAATATTTAGACACATTGAAACAAAAGCTCGCAGACTACAGCGCACGCATCCGCAGATACTCTAAGTCAAAGCGAAGAAGGGAAGACAATACCAAATTTAATCAGGACGAGAAAAGATTTTATCGGGACTTGAGGAAGGGGCCGACACAGGCGGGAAGTACCATGGATGGGTCCCCCACAGCTGATGACATGGAACGTTATTGGGCAGGAATTTGGGCGGAGTCAGTCGGGCATAATACATCATCATGGCTGGAAATTGAAAGACAATCCTATAGAACTGTATCCCCTATACCTACCATTGAAGTGACACTGGAGGAATCGAAGGATGTAGTAAAACGGACCAGCAATTGGAAGAGCCTTCGGACATATAAAATTCATAACTATTGGTACAAGAAGTTCGATTGTAATCAGGAACGTCTTCTGACCTCTATTAAGGGCTTTCTGAGGGATCCAAAGTTAATGCCTGTGTTTTTAATGGAGGGTCATACAACCATGGTTCCCAAGAAAGATGATCCGAATCTCCCTTCAGATTTCAGGCCCGTCACCTGCCTTCAGACGTTTTACAAAATATTGACATCCTGTATTTTCCAGCTGATAAGTGCTCATCTCGAGAGATAACACCTTGGCAGAAGAACAGAAAGGATGCGGGAGGGGGATGATGGGATGTAAAGAGCAGCTAGCGATAGATGCAGTGGTTCTCGAGCAAGCATATAAGCAAAATAGAAATTTATCCTGTAGTTATATAGACTACCAAAAGGCGTACGACTCAATATCCTATTCCTGGCTAATTGAGATCCTCCGAATCTATAAAATCAACCCAACTTTGATAACTTATCTTGAGGCAATCATGTCAAAATGGAAAACACGAGTGATGTTACCATCAGGACAAGGTGGCGTGAATATTCCTATAGGGAGGGGAATTTTTCATGGCGATTCCCTGAGTCCCTTATGGTTTTGTCTGGTGGTGAACCCATTATCACATATACTACAGCGGGCAAATATGGACTATGATATCAGGAGCCCCTGTCATCACACATACTGACTCACCTCCTATACATGGACGACTTGAAGATCTACTCGTCGTCTCACACCAAGCTGGGGGAGGTCATAGCATTGGTGGATCGATTCTCCATTGATATCAAGATGGAGTTTGGACGACAAGTGCCATACATTGAATATGCGACGGAAAAAAGTTGAGCTGCATGGATTTGACGTAGCAGAGGAGAGCAGAGTGTAACCAATGCATGAAGGCGACCTTTATAAGTCCCTTGGTCTTCAGCAGTCGCAGAGAATGTGCCACAAATAGGTTAAATCCCTCTTGAGGGAAGAATTCAAGAGAAGGCTTGAAGATCTTTTCAAGACTCAGTTGTATGTCAAGAACCTAACCAAGTCAATAAATACGTTTGCAGTCCCAGTGTTGACCTATTCTTTCGGTGTTGTTACGTGGACTGACACTGACCTAGATGAGTTGCAGCACCTGATCAGGACCAGTATGACTGCTCATCGAAAGCATCATGTGCACTCAAGCGTTTACAGAACTATGCTGCCCCGATCCGACGGAGGTCGAGAACTGACGGACATAAAGGCGTTATACCACTCACAAATAGGGAATTTGAGACGATACTTCTTTGAACGGAAGGAGTGTCACCGTTGCATGCAGCTGTTTGCGATGCTGATGACAGGCTTACTCCCCTCAATTTGGCCAATGCGGCTCCTGACGACGGTGGCCGGTCAGTCTCTGTGGAGGCACGAATAATTGAGTGGAAATCTATGACATTACATGGGAAGCATCCCCAAGAGCTCAGTTTGCCATATGTTGATAAATTGCTGTCAAACGCTTGGCTCACTCGGGGGGAGCTATAACCAGAAACAGAAGGATTCTTGCTGACAATTCAAGACCAAATCGTTCACACCAGAAATTATGCAAAGCACATTATTCAGGATGGGTCAGTTGTGGATGACAGGTGCCGAAGATGCCACAAAACCGGAAACAATACAGCACATTAAAGGTGGGTGTCAAATTCTTGCAAGCACTGACTACTTAATTCGGGACAATCAAGTGGCAGGAATATTTCAACAAGATCTTGCCCTACAGTACAACCCGGATGCTGTGTTGGAGAATGGAAGATTCCGTTTATTGTTCGACAGGACAGTGCTCACTGACAGATCAGTTGATCATAATCGGCCTGATATTGTGTTGCACTTGAAGGAGGAGCGGTGTGCATTCATTATAGATATTGCAGTGCCCAACTCCAATGGTTTGATGTCTACTGTCTGCGAGAAACGGAATAAGTATGACCGGCGGAAGGAGGAGATAGAAAGAGTGTGGCAACTGGAGAGTGTTGAGATCGTCCCAATAGTCATTCATCAACTGGGATCATTCCAACTGTATTAGTCACATCTAGCGAAACCCACCCCCGCTTCGCTAGAGCAGCCCATCGGGTGCAGTACCCAATCCTGCTACCCACGGGCAACGGAGCGGTCCGATGGAGGAAGGGGGGAGATGTCCCGAAAGGGTCATCGGCCGCTACTCGTGGGGAAACCCAGGCTGCTAGGGAAGCCTAGCTAACAACGAGCAGAGACCCTTGTTGGCCCCAACCACAAGGCCTCGACGAACCCTACGTAGAGTTCAAGCTGAGCACTTGATCTCTGACAAGGGGGGTGCATTGGGTTGTACCATCTTGAGTGCACTACTACTGGGCTACACGTACCCTGCCCAGATCCCAGATCCCTGGGTAAATGGAAAGGATGTCCCGGACAGATGGAAGAGACAAACATACCAGTGCGTCTCGAGCTGTTACCCGTCACAGCTTGGGTTCTAGTAAGGTCTCTGGAACCCGAAACACGGGGAGAGTAGCCCTCGAGCGTAGCTTAGCGTCTGAAGGGTGATCATATGAGCACCTGGATTAAGAAAGCATCCGTTCGGTGGACCACTGGACGAACGGACAAGCCCCACCACAACCGTACCCAATCTCTTTAAATAGAGTAAAGGATCGGATGCTGGGGACTTACACGAAGTGGGAGAGAGCAAGACTCGTCCTTAAGTGGTCATGATCGAGTTCTCGGGTGCCACTCAGCACTTGAAACCGAGTAGGCGAGGAGTGGACCTCCAAGGTAGGATCCTAGCTTGCCGCAACCAACATTACTAGTCGGATCGACCCCCGGCCGGCTGGGGCGCCCCTCGGGCGCCGTACCCGATCTCTTTCAATAGAGTAAAGGATCGGTCCGAGGGAGGAGGGGGGAGACGTTCCCGTAAGGGATGTCGGCCGTTACTCGTTACCAAGGCTGCTAGGTGAACTTGGCTAACAACGAGTAGAGAACCCCGAGTGGAGGGGAACTCGACAAACCCTAAGTGAAAGGGGGGTGCACTGTGTTTAACCATCTTGAGTGTACCACTACTGGAACTCGTACCCTGCCCAGATCCTAGATACCCTGGGCAAATGGAAAGGAAGTTTCGGACAGATGGAAAAGACAAACTAGTTGCGTCTTGAACTGCTACCCGTCACAGCTTGGGATCCAGTGAGGCTTCTGGATTCCGACACACGGGGAGAGGGTCCGCCCTCGAACATGGCTAAGTTTCTGAAGGGAAAGCACTTAATTGAGCCAACCCTGATTAAGTTAGCATCCGTTCGGTGGACCACTGGACGAACGGACAAGCCCCGCCACACCGTACCCAATCTCTTTAAATAAAGCAACGGATCGGATGCTGGGGATTACACGAAGTGGTAGAGAATAAGACTTGTCTTTGCGCTTCTGGCGCTCTCGAGTGTCACTCAGCACTTTAAACCGAGTAGACAGGGAAGGGGCATTGAGCCCTCAGAATAAGGATTTTCTGACGCCCCTTTTAAATGGGATGGACTCTGTCGGGCAGTGGGTTCCCCACCCGTGGCACGGGAAGGAAGTTTAGGCTTCCGATCGGTGAGCAGGATTGCTGCTCCGCTACTACCTGTGTGATAAGTAGTAGGAATGCGAAAGCTAGACGTGTTCCCGTCGACCAGTGCGAAGACTGGTAGGACACCTGTAACCCAAAAATCTTAGCCTAAGTTTCAGGCGGGCAGGGTGACCGACTGAGTCGGCAGTCTCCGACATAAGACAATCCTAGTGGGTGCTCTCGGAATCACACTGTGGTCCCAAGATGTCACCAGTAGACACACTGGAAAGTCCCAAATGTAAGGCAAAGCGACCTACAGAAAAAGTGAATGATCTTTATATAATTAGTAGTGCGACCACCGTCTGGATAATAGTTCAATTCTATGAACTAAGGTGCCGGACCCGTGTTAACACGAAACACTATAGAGAACAAGAGCATGTATTAGTCAATGGATTGGATGCCCCTAATGTCTCGAGAGTTCTCTGCTACCAAATGCAAAACGTTGTTGTTTTATGTACAACCAGAACAGTGCATAAATTTCTGCAGTAGTCATCAATAACCGTCTCAATTTCATTAATTTTCCGTAAGGAAGTTTTCATATCAAGGGAGTGTGCTTGGCGTAGCCCGTGCGTGGCCTTTTTATACTAGTTCCTTGTTTAAAAAAGAGAACTGTGAATTGTAAGATATTCATATCAATAATAATAATAACAATAATTTAAACAGATTTAAATTAAGTGTGTTCATTCTGGTCAATCTCCTTCATCAGTTCCGCCTCCCTCTATTTTCGAACCATACTCAGAAACCTGCCAAGGAGTAAAGTAACAGATATTCTATTATCTCGCGTTATTTCAAAAGCTAGAGTGTAATTTCTTGGTTACGATTGTATCCCCCTCAAGAAGCCACTTTTTCGACCTATTTCAGTGCTAACGCAATTTAACAGAATGTGGACCCAATATTCTTGTTCCGTACATAAACGGCATTGCGAATCTCGATCCCCCCTCAATTTCCTTAATTTCCATCCCCCAAGTCGAAACCTAGCGTAACCCGCTCTTGCAACCTTGTTTAATTTGTCTATGTACGGATTCGCCCCCAGTCTCCCGCCATAATATTCTGCACGATTAGTGACCTCTTTTCCGGTCTGTCAGCCGTTATGTTTTGTTTCTCTTTGTCTTTAAGTCTCTGAATAATTAATTCATAATCAGATATCGTCGGAGCTGTCTGCCACAAGTGTCCTAGACCGGCNATTATAGTTCTAATTTTTTGACCCCACCCATCGTTACACGTTAACTCGTAGCAATCGTATATATTGTTGTTCCTTTCCCCATTTCTTATTGAAATCCAATATTTAATGGCCCTCATCTTAATTTTNCCGAATTCCCAAAGAGTACCACAGTTAGCTGTACTCGGAGGTACGCCAAGAGTATTTTTCAAGAATTTGTTTTGAAGCGAATTAAGTGATGCGCAATCCCCAACACCCCATATTTCAGTTCCATACGCTACTGCAGGTACGAATAGTGACGTGTACATCGTTACTACAATCCTAGGATCAATGTCAGGGATGGTACCAGTAATTCTTTGGATTTCATTTAGAACATACATTCCTTTTTGTTTTGATTTTTGTATATGTCTTGACCAGGTTACGTTCATGCTTATTTTGACACCTAGATAAATGTAATCTTTAACTTTCTCGAGAGGTTAACGTAAAAATGAATTCCAAATTTCATTTCTACTAAACATCCATCCGTTTATGAATACCATGACTTTAGTTTTATGTATGTTTATAAGTAGAGACATTTTATCACAGAAGAGCTCCAACGTATCTAGTCCTATCTGATGTCCCGACGGTGTTGTGGAGAATAGAACAAGATCGTCCGCAAATAGCAACCCCGGTATCTGTTTCTGTTCAGGAGGTGCACCTATTGTTGGGGCATCTGTGGATGCCTCACATAATTTTCTATTATATCGCTAATAAATAATATAAATAGCAACGGAGAGAGAACACATCCCTGCTTCACTCCCTGAGTTACTTGAAAAGTTGGAGTTAGTGTAGTATTATTTGTTTTAACGCGTGCATTGTCACATCAATATAAAGTTTGCAAAGTACGTAGGAATTTTTTGACACTTCCTTGTCCGCTAATAAACGCCAAAGGATGTCTCTGTTCACTGTGTCGAAAGCTTTCTAAAAATCTACGAACACGCTGTACAGCCTTCCGCGTTTGTTTCGAGTTTCTCTGTCGGTTAACGTGTTTAAAATAAATAGATTATCTATTGTGCTATTGTTGCTTCTAAAACCAGCCTGTAATGTCGAGAGTTTATTTTCTTTCTCGGCCCAGAGTTGTAATCTCCAGTACAGAATTTTGCAATAAATTTTTCCAATAATATTAAGTAGTGAGATTCCCCTATAACTATTTGGATCGTTTATATTTCCTTTATTTTTATATATAGGCTGTATTAAAGCCGTAGTCCATGAGTCTGGAAAAACACCTTCATCGTAGATATAATTAAAAAAGTCGGTTAAAAATGGCACAATATCATTGGTTATTTCCTTAATAAATTCGGAAGGAACACCATCTACTCCAGGCGCTTTATTGTTTTTTAAATCGCGAATGGCAGAAGATATTTCATGTGATGTAATACACGCATCAAGTTCAGACACTTCATCGGTTGTAAATATTATTCCTATTTCGTTACTACTTCGAGATGTGTTATCATTTCCTGCTAGAAGATTTTTAAAGTGCATTTCTCATCTCATTGCATCTATGTTATTTGATATAGTTTTATTTCGTCTTAATTTACGAATTGTACCCCATAGGTTGCGGCTACATTTTTTAAATAATATTTCTCTGAGACTTTCAGCTTCCATTTGTTGCCAGGCTCGTTTACTTTCCTTCTCTATGTGTTTATATTCTCTGCGGAGTTTAAGATAAGATTTACGCAATTCTATCCCACCTAGCCACTGATACATTTTCAGGGCAGATTTTGCGGATGCTTTTGCATACCTGCAGGCATCATTATACCACACCGAATGTTTTCCTGAATTTTTGTTCCCCTGAATTATTTTCATACTCAACCCTGATTTTTGTAAACAATGTGTTATGGAGTCCGCTGCAGTGTTGTAATTTTGAACCGTGAGTTTAATTTGGAAGTCGTTACGTATCATTCCTAGATTCCTTGAGAAATTCGCCTTATAGACCGACTTCTTGTCGTCATTCCATTTGTATTTTACTAATTTTGACCTCATGTGTGCGGGTGTTACTGAAGGGTTTTGATGAGATAAATAGATTTTAACACGTACGGCCATATGGTGTGTCTATTCGGGGTTTAATCCGAAAGTCGACTATATATTATAATAAAGTTTCCGTGACTAACGCGTAATCTATCACACTTTCCCCGTTTTCGTTAATAAATGTTATATTCCCGTCTAAATCTGAGCCGTACGTATCATTTAGTGTAGTTAGATTGTATGTGCTGCAGAAATTTAATAGGTCTCGCCCTTCCGGATTTAAGTTTTTATCTTTACTATTTCTCACGTTTACAAGCGCGGAATCATCGTCAAACGGTGATGAGACATTATTTTATCCGATTCGGGCGTTAAAATCTCCCATTATTATTCTACTCGCGTTGGGATATTTATTTTCGAAACTATTTATCAACTGGCTCATTTCTGTATAAAAGTTTTCGTTGTGGTACTTTGACTTATCCTCGTGTCTGTAAACAATTACTATTATTAACTCAGTGACGGCAATTATTACTTTTATGCCTAAGGTATTATCAATTTCTGTTTTCATTTCGTCACAACGATTTGAGTGTTCATTTTTGTACATAACCGCGACTCCACCAGGGTGACGTCCGCGCGTGCCCCTTCTCTCAAGATGTTTTGCTACGGTTGTGAATCCGTGTACATTATTTTCATCTCCCTGCTTTGACCAAGTCTCGACCAAGCCCAAAAAGTCAAATTTCTCAAGGAAACCCAGAAAACCTCCCTGGCAAAGCTTTTTCCTCAGACCTTCCACATTCCAGCACCCTATCGTCAGAGTTGCATGCAATAAGTCCTACTGCCGCCTCTGCACTTTACTTGTTTTTAGTTTTTCTCCGGAGTGATTAGTCACAGCTTTGGGCGTCTACTGCGCTGCCTGGTGTCGGGTGATTCTGACCTCTGTGGGAGGGGGTTGTTGGCGATGGCGCACTTGCAACGAGGAAGAGGCACGCCGAAGATCAAAATGTTATTTCCCCGGGACTGGTTCTCCAGGTAGTCGACCTTGCGAGATAGAAATTGGTTTTCTACCTCCAAAGCAACAACCCGACACTCCAGTACCTCCACCCTCTCTCGATACCATTTGATATCTGAGAGGATTTTGGTTTGCCCGGCCGACAAATCCCTCACTCCGGCCTGCAAGCCCTCCAGAACAGAATCGTCGCTCGATCCAGGCCCGGGGTTCAGCTCGACGCCACCTATAACTAAAAGCATGCAAATAATACTTAAACGTATATACTGCGCAAGGCAAGTGCCTACGCATGATCCTCGTTCGCCCTTCGGGCGAGGACCTCAATCCCAACGGTCGATGACCGCACGCCACTGCTCCGTCGACACCTTGCTGCAAGTTTTCTGGTTTCTTCTTTTTTCTTCTCTGTGTACAACAGTTTCACGTAACTCGCACCGCCGCAGGATCAGGTACACGCGGGAGGAAGCGAGCTGTCGACAGGCCGAAACACTGATACCAGCAGGTAGCCGGCTTACTGCGGAGCACTCTTACAAACGTCCTCTCTCTTCGGAGGTTTGCATTCATCTCGCCGTGAGAATATAGACAATAAACTGAAAAGAATTGAAGACGCACTTCGGAACCTTGTCGTTCGCAAGATACGAGAAATTGGATTAGTACTATGGCGTAGTGGAGGCGCCCTCTTCGACTGCAAAAGATCGTGACTCACGAATATATAAGATCCTATTATTCCACTATGGTAAAAATCATTATGGTGCAAAGAAAAATAATGGTTAACAATTTTTAGAAAAAAATTAAATATATGTATAAAAAATGTAAAAAAGAACTGAAAACCCAAAAAAATTAACAAATTTCTTTTCCGAAAAAATGATCTATCATTTCTTTCCTTACGTTCTCCTTCATGTGGGGAAATTACGTCAGAGGTGGAAGGGATACGCTTCATTTCAGCGGTGGGGGGACATGACGTCACTGGATTGGTGGTAGTGGGGTCATCATGACGCGCTTCCACTCCGTCCTGTCTTTAGTCTCTAGCTGTTGTCGAGGATGGTGTGACACACTCTCACACACACTCACACTCCCATACACACTCTCACTCTGTCTCTCACACACATTCTCTCTCACACACTCACTCTCACACTCTCATACTCACACACTCACTCTCACACTCTCATACTCACACAAGCTCACAATCTCACTCAGAATCACTCTGACACTATCATATTTCTCAATCTCACACTCTCTCTCGCACGCACACTCTATCTCTATATCTCTCTCTAACACACTCTCACTCTCTTTCACTCTCTCACACTCTGTCCCTCACACTGTCTCTTACTCTCTGTCATTCACACTCTGTCTCTCACTCTCTCCCACACACACATAGTAAGTTATAGCATAAAGTATGTGATAGCATATATTGATAAGTGAAATATATCTGAGCATGAGTCGAACAGGGGTAGTGTTGTATAATTTATGGGGCTGTCATAGGGTTCGGAGGGTTTGGATAGCGGACAGGACACCCTCGTAGAAGAGCCACGTAAGAGTTACTGTTTGTTCTTATTAGGTTTGACTCTATCTTAGAAAAATTTATATATTCATTATTTCAAAGAGTTGGGTTTAACGCCTTGTTGTTTGTGTTACAATTATTCCATATTTTCAGATTTTCTACTATCCAAAACGATTACGTCATGAATAAATTTCTTGGAAAAGGAGTTTTGGTTTAAAAAATTAAATGAAAGTAAAAAGTACAAAAAAATGTTTGTGTTAAATCGGAAATATATATTTTTCACCTCTATGAATGTGTCAAAATTATTTTCAAATTTTTTGAAAAATTGTCCAACATTTTCATTTTTTATGTCAGAAGTCTGAGGCTCAGTAAAATATTTTGCGATGCTGCCGGGAGGAATACGTTACGCCACTGTCCCCCCTACATACTGAATTCGATTTGAAAACATGAAATCGGTAAAGAGTGTTTTCTAAATCAGCTGTTTAGTAAAACACGTTAACAGTTTGAATAATAGCAGAAAATCAAAGAATTACATTAATATATCGATACGATGTACATTGAATTTTTAATAAAATATAATTTAATTTTTATTTTTAAAATGCGACAATACATGTTCTCCAGTATTTTTAACATTAAAACATTTTAATATATAAGTGAATAATACAGTAAATAATAATAAAAATAAATAATAAATAATTATAATAAAAATATATATAATGTTAATAACACAGGAAGGAGGACTCACAAAATGAATCAGTAGTTTAAAAGGTCAGGAGGTTCTTTTATAAACTGGCCATAGTCTGTTTCTTCAATACGAACACAATTTTATTACACATATTAAATCTACATAAACAGAGTTACTGGAAGGATGTTACAAAATTTGAAGTTTTAACCCCCCTAATATTTAACATAAAGTTCCCCAATTTTACACAGAATTACGTAATGGTAGAAATACAAAGGTTGAAGCGCATGCAGACTAAATCAGATCACCGAGTTTTCGGTGTCTTTTTGCAAATATAAAAAGCTCTAGTAGTGCAACTCAGGCCCCTACTAGATATGGATCGCGATACATGCTTGTTGCGATCTTGATATGGCCCCGTCTTCACTGGGTTGAATGTTAATTGATAATTTGCTGCTTCCGACGAGTGTCCACAATGGAGTACACCACGCTGGCAAGCTGATAATCTCCTTCACTATGCTGGAAGGTTAAAGTTGAACATAACTGATGCGCTGTAACTGGAAAACACAAATTAGTATCGCAGTTTTGAAGTCACACAGTTGAATGGTGCTGATCAGGCAGTATAAATTGCCTCCAATATTTAGGTGGCTGAGCCACCTTCCAAAAAAAAAAAAATTACAACTTTTAAATAAGCGTAGCATTATGAATGACTGTGCAACGCAACCATGCGACGTAACTACACCACGAAACAGAGCCGTAGTACATCTCTGGCGATACATGAAGTCACATCAGTAATTTGCTCGTAAAAACCACGAGCTTTTATACCGTGTAGAAGCTTCTGGAAGGAGGTAGGGATGACATGAAATAGGTGGGGGTTGCTTCATGGAACTTGCAGTCTTCTACAACACTGCGATCTGGTAGTGATAAAGTCAGGTCGAAGCGTAGTGCTAGCAGCGCAAGCACTGAGCGTCCTTACGAACTTCAAGTGGTTCGTAACATATTATTAATAATAATAATAATAAAAATAATAGTAATAATAATAATAATTATTATTATTATTATTATTATTATTATTATTTTTAAGTCAGTTTTGCATACTGTAAATGTGTTTTTTTAGAGGGATTCAATAAAGGGTAGACAATGGTTTTATACCACTTGTTTAAAAGATTTCCCCCCTCCCACTGAAATTCCTACTGAAACTCTACTCTCATCCATTACGCCACCGCTGTACCATAAAACTGGATCGCGTTGGTTTACATTTTCTCACAAACGACTTGGAAAATAAACGCTGAATTTTTAATTTTAACTGCTATTTTCTGCTTGGCATTTTCTGGAGTTGTGAGACCGGTGTTTTGTTTTGGAAAATATTTGAATTTTAATGCATTCCAAGGTACCTTCTTACCACTGATTGAGCGATTTACGAACAATACAGTGAGATTGGATAACAAGAATATTTTCAGTTAGAAAAAGTCTCATGAAATGGCTTAGACCTGCCTTGCAGACACCATTAGGATAATAATAATTAATTAAATATCTTTCTTGTTTACAGAAATTCATTAGAATTCTTCTTACTTACAAGGGGAGGGCGCGACCTTGTGTTCAGACTCGAACCATTTTCAGCGTTCGTAAAGTTTACAAGGCCAATGGCCAAAAATGACCTCTCAAACCCTTTTGAGAAAATCGCCTTATCCAGACAAGTGGGGATTCGGTTCCTTACTCTCCGGCAATATCTCACCTCCTCAACTTTCCTCGGTTCAAAAATATGGTTAGAAAGAAGGTCAGGTCTCACGAATAGAACCTCGCCACGTTCAAAAACTAAACACAAAAACCTCGCAATATTAAAAAAAAAGTTGATCACGAAATGTTTTTTTTCATCAATATCAATATTTATGATCTAAACGCAAGAATAAGTCCCTAATATTATTAAAAGTAATAACCTTATAAATGAAACGTAATCATTGTATTGGATGTGGTTTGGAGTGGAGACAGGTTTGGAAGACAAGATTTTCCTATAACTCGGAAATGAAATTCAGAATATATTACGAAATTTAGTTTAGTAATCATTTAAATCAGAAAAATCGAATGGATACAGTTGTATTTATCATGTATTTTGTTTTGAATTTTCAGAGATAGAAATGTTTTACAGTTGTTTAACTTTTTTCAAGATCCGAGCGGCATATATTTGGTTTTAGAGTATATTGATTTTGGATCTCTCCGCGATCACCTCTCAAAGGCAGGTCGCTTTTACGAGTCCACGCGAGTAATTTTTTCAAAATTAATTGAAATTAAAAGAATCTTGAAATGCACCTCTTATCCTGATGTTTATTGTTCCCAGCGCCGCATAAATTACCTACAAGTGGCTTCAGGATTACTTTATTGCCACTCGAATAACATAATGCATAGAGATTTAAAGCCAGATAATCTCCTCGTTTCCCAGTGAGGTGAGGTGAATATAACCGATTTTGGCTTATAAGCTTATGCTGGAGTAAGGTAGGAAGCTTAAAAAATCTGAGTTTTATAATATGTGAAATTGTAACATCAGATCTTTCTGTAGTAAACCAAATATGCTACTGATTAAATTTGCAAATAAATGATGACAAGTATTTAAATGAAAACTTAAATTAAAGGGAAAGAGTCACAAATCTAATTTCCTCACCCGGATTGTTCAATTTATTATTATATAGCGAAGATTAAACAATGTGGCTAGATTTTTAAAATAATAACATATTAAGACTTAAAAGTTAACAGACATTCTTTTCTTGACTCATTAAAAATTAATAGATAAAATTAATAAAATAAATTTAAAAAAATTAAAACAATTCGGTTTTCCTTAGGATCTCTCTCAACGAATGCATCCATGAGAATTCCATCGAATGGGGTGTGTCTTGAAAATCGTGATCCATTGAATATTTCTCACTTGTTGGAGGTCAATACGTTCATTGGGATTTAATCTCAGGAGCTAGAAACAGCACATTGTTAGATGCCTTTAAGTTTATTTTAACACTTCAGGTATCATTACTTACTCTCAAAATCAAGTCCTTGCCTCCAGAGCATATAGAGCGCGGGAAAGAGTAGGAACATCTCGTTATATTTCTGGTCACATCGTTTCTTAAATTTGCAGAAAATGGAGTTTTGCCCACTAACATTTCATAAATTATCACTCCAAGACTCCAATTATCGACAAAAGAGTCATAAATTCCTCGATAAATTTCTGGAGCCATATATTCGGATGTGCCACAAAATGTCCACCTCCTGAAAAATGTTTCGAAAATTCACTTTGTAGTTTTTATTTGCGTATTTCAATCAACTGAATAAACAAATAAATAGCCAAATTAATGTAAGAACTCCAGGGTATGATATACATTTTCTTACATTGCGATGACCGCAGTCGATATTATTTAAAAACTCTAGCCACATTGTTTAATCGTCACAATTTAATTATAAATTAAAAAATACTGGTGAGGAAATTAGATTAACCTAATTGTATTGCCATTTATTACCGGAAGTTGTACCTCAATGTTAATTTATAATTAGTCAAGAAAGGAATGTCTGTTATTTTTTAAGTCTTACTGTGTTATTATTTGAGAAATCTAGCCACATTGTGTAATCCTCGCTATTTAATAAGAAATTGAAAAATACTGGTGAGGAAATTAGATTAAGAATACCAAACTTCTGGTTGTGGAATGCTGAAGTATTAGAGTCAAACTTATTACTAGTTTTCGTGATGTGAGATTTGAAGAATCTAAAATGTAGTAACGATCTTTGAAGTTCAAAATTTGAAATTATTGATTAAATAAACGAACTTTTGAATAGTTTTTAAACTTTAAAGGAATGTTCCATGAGATGTGAATGTAATATTGCTTCAAAAGTTTAATAAAGATGTAATATCTTGTAATCTCCTTTTAGTATTTTTTTATTCTCTAGTTAAGGATTTTTATATCCTGCGCAATGTTATTTTATACAGAAATGCATTTCAAAAGAACTACGCAAATACAAGTAAAATACCAAAACCAAAAATACTTCTGCTGCAAAAAACACACATTCGTTGTTTGGCATGATAATGGTACTATTGGGATGAAGGGGCTAGATGTGAGCTCACTTGGAGACTAGCGTAAGAAATACCGCCACTAGTGGAAGAGGACCTCTACCACCATTGCACCAACAAAACTCTCAGCTGGCCCAGATCCTGTGCAGTTACCTAGTATCGAAACTGAAGTATGGAATCCAATATTAAAAATTTCAATGCGATATTAAAATTTGCCAAAAAACAATAAAGTTCTTTTGCTCAGAAATGTCCAAATATAACTTTTAGCTAATTAGATAAGTATTTTCCTATAGACAAGACATTTTACTACAATACGCAAAGAAAACTAATTCATAACTGTTTACAACTACGGTTAATTTGGTCCATTATATGTCCATGATGTTTATATACATTATAGTATAGTATACAAATAAATTATAGGATTATTTAGATTTTTCTCTGCGTGATGTTAAATTTGGATTTAAATCAAAGTGAAAGTTCACCTATAAATTTGTACTTGTGTGATTTTTACTTAACTTATTTGGATCATTTAATACAAATATGACTGGAACATATTTAGCATCGTTCGTAGAGCATATAATAAAGCTAAAAATTCGTAATATTTAATTTAATTTGTATTTTGTGATATTTAAAACTTTAATTGTAACAAAACAATGTAAAGAAATGGAAACAAACTTATTTTATTTCCACTATTAATAAAAGGTGATTTATCGGGTGACGAAACTATGGGTTAGAGGGGAGAGCAAAGTTAACAAAGATTCCCACTCCGCTGGATCCGCCCCTGACTCCTTCAACCTTATAACTACGTTAAACGACCCCACTCACTTCTCCAGTTCATCTCAAACTTTGCTAGATCCGTTCATTGTCAACAATGAAATTTCGTATTCCTCTCAATAGTCCAGGAACCGGGGGATTTTTATATAGGCGCACCTTCAAAAGGACACGGAGTTTATATTAGCATACTTTTTGAGTTGAACGTACTAATGCTAACCATGGACTTTAGAATAAAATAGACTAAGCTGTCTATGTTGTAGGTTGTTCGTGTTAACATGAGACAGGCCATACTGCCCTCTCTCTCTCTCGCACACCCACTTGGAGGAGGGAGCCAGGAAGGTGTGCAATGCGCTTGTCAGTAGTCAGAGAGGACAATCGTGTTCCCCCACCCAAGTTGATACGCGAGAGAGACAGAGATACGTAACTTCGATTTCTCCTTCGGACAACCGGGGCATACGACCGCTCAGTCTATTTTATATTTATGTCTATGATGATGATGCGCAATTTTCGACCTTCAAACTTTGCCATTCGCGTCGCCATCTCGCAAAAATAATGACCAAATTGACTTTTCCGCAGTAATTTCGTTTCCGATACTAGTTATGACCAAAATAATTATATAAAAGATATATCGTTTAATTTCCAACAGTTTTTGTAGAAACAATTTTTTATTTCGAATTTTCCCATTCCTTTGCTTTGATCGTAATATTTTGTTTTCATTATATTTTACTTATATCTACGTATAATTCATATAAACGTCTTCAAGTATAGTATTATTTGTTATACTGCGCGCTATTTTTAGCCTCGGGGAGGGGACGCTTAGTAACTATACATAGTGGCTGATCTAGACCGTAGTCAAGGGGGTGGGGACTAACCTGGTGGGATCTGGGGAGCATTCCTGTTTGAAAATTATGGCTTTACAACACGAATTTACAAATATCTTATAAATAAAATACATCAACTCATCAAATAGATAATCAACAACTAACAATATTAAATAGGAACTAAATTTATTAATTGTTGAAAATGGCAAAGTATACCTTTATCTGTTGGAAGTTCCGGTCCCATGGGACGGGGGAACAGCAATAGCCACCTTAGCCAACTTCGCCATCCCATAGATCCGCCACTGACGGCGCATAGCTGTCTGCTCGTACCTGCTAGTCCTGTTCATACCTACAGCGGTGGTCTAGTGGTAACGTCTTCGCAACAATCCCGCTGAGCGGTAGAGCGTGGGTTCAAACCCTGCTCGGCCGAACTAGGCGAGGCTTTCAGCTGGGGTTTTCCTCACCTACTCCAGACAAATGTCGGTTCGGTACCATAAGTTCCCCCACCCCAACATCTCTCCTTCTCTATTCCCTTACCCAAGTTAGGTGGAAGAGCCAAAAGGCATTAAATAAATAGTCCTGTTCATGAAGGTCTCGACTTCCTGCCTCCTCTGCTTGTCGAAAAAATGTCCCAACTTGAGCACTTGCTTCGCCGTCCAGTTTGACATGAAGGTTACAGAAAAAGAAAAAAATCTGAAAGTTTTATAATTTTGGTTGTGAATAGTTTCGAATGTCACAGTATATGAATAATGGTCTTCAGTATGACTAATGTGGACTGAAGACCATTATTCATACCACATTCATCATATATTCGCTGGATCAGTTCGTTCGGTTTGTTCCCAGTTCAATACCTAATAAATCAGAAAAATGTTTGTGTTCCAGATATTTAATGCGATCTATGGGAGCCAGTCGGATGTTTGACGAGAATGGAACGCGTAAAGGTACAAAATCTTCTTTTTTCAAACGGTTTTTTTTTTTTTTTTCAGATTGAAGGTCTCAAAACATCATTAACAGAGTATATCTTTTTCATAACTTTTCGTGGTATAAATGAATCTTTTGCCATGATCCCCACCACTTAACTTCAGTAAAGTAAAAACATGGTAGTAATGCAATTATTATTTTTGAAGGATATCCAACTGATCCAGCGAACAAAAGTAAAAAGAGCGTAGAATTGTTTCGATGATCAATGAAACACAATGCTGTTCAAATAAAAAAAGTATCGTTTGAATACATGCTACATAATAAATTGTATACATACTTCAGTGATAGGTCAAAAACCTGCCTGTTCAAACACATGGCTAAGCCCTTGAAAATGATTATTTGTTTGAAAAATTTGTTAACTTCATGTCTTGAAAAAACTTAATTTCAAAATTTAATACACTTTCGGAATTTTGAAAAGAAAAGTTTGGGTTCTGTGAGAAAAAGTTTCTCATTTTTAATTAATTTTCTGCATTGCGCTACAATTTGCATAATGTTCTATTATCTGAACGAACGAAAAATAAACAGAAGTTAAAAAACCAGGATACATACTGTTCCTCCTCTTCCCTATATATCTTTTTTATAATTTTCTTCTATCTTTCCAGATCGTTAATAGACAACATATTATTACAGAATATTTTGGAGTACTGACTTCGTTAAAGATATAGGTACCGATGTAACATATCGACCTAATCTTCATATTTTTCACTTCATTACGAAGGAGGTAGTATCAAAACAAAAATTCTTAACAAGCACCCTCGCCAAAGAAGTGTCCAAACCCTCCCGATTCTTCATGTTAACCACTTTTGGTTGAAAACGTACTCTCACAATGCGATTTAATGACGATAAGAATTCGATGTTTGTATGAGCTCACTGTTCTGTGTGACTGTACTTTATTTCCAGTCTAATTTGAGCTCTCCAACTACTCTCAAGCCTCATATATGTGAAAAACTTTCAAAAGCGGATCTTTGTCCCAACCTATCCTGTAGTTCTATGAGTAATGTTCGTCGCTGCCATTTATTACTACTGCGATTAAATAGAATTGACTATTATGAAAGAAACATTTTTCAACAAGAATACCTTTAATATTAAAGATTACATATTTAACAGAAGAAAATATTCACTTTACGTATCGTCTTCTCAACAGGTAAACGTTCTCCTTGTCTGAAAATGGAACGAAATATGCAGCTTCTTGGAACACCTCACAAGACGATCCCGTCTATTGGGCATTTTCAATGGCCTTCTATACGAATCACTGCCTTCTGTACGGGACTGACGAACTAAACGATGTGAGGGGAAATAAACAGGAACCGATTGGATAAGACAAAATCACTGTACGTCATTAGTCCGATTGAGTAGGTCTTGGTTTCAAGTGAAGCGCTCAATTTCCCCTCGAGTTTGTAGTGAAGTGGTGGGGAGACGACGTAATTGAGAGTGGTCTATATGATGTTTGTTTCCTCTTTGACTAACCGAAGCAGAAATCCGTTGCTACGCCGTGAACACGTAAAGGTATGCTTGTCTGAGATTAGCTAAGCCACAGAGCTCGTCGGCATTTCCGACATCGACGTAACCGAGAGGTAAGAGAAATTATTTTATTTGTGCAGCGTGTGTTCAAGTTTCCGATTATTATAGTAATAGAGTGATAATTTTTAAATTGTTTGTGTTGGATGTTCGTACATCGAAAATATCTAGCATTTTACCTACGCGACCGAATATCCAGATTTTCCAGAAATAATTACTTTGAGGATAAAGTGATACGAGATATATTTGCTTTTGATTTCCATTGATTCTTCATATTCTAGTCTAATTTTAATCTAATCTATTTATTATTCTGAGAGATAAGGTTAAAAAGGAATGAAGTAAACATAGTTTCTCGTTAATTGAATTTTTCATATCTCAATTTGTAGGTAATATCTTCAACAATTCTAACATATAGTCGTAAGATTATTTACACATATGAATTTGTGCTTCGCCATCATCATTAGAGTAAGAAGGAAAAAATTAATTGAAATAAAAATTAAAACTTCAAATAATATTTACCAGTTGAATTCATAAAGAGGCGATTGAATTAATAACAGTCGATATAAAAATTGATTGACGTGTCAAATTTTAAAATTGGAAATGATTTTCACAGCAAATATTAGATATTATCTATTAGCAGTACAACACAAATGGAATATTGTTGGATATTAGTATATAATAGTTAAGATTTATTATGGAAATAAAACATCGACAACAGTATATATTTGTTAAACTTATTTTAGAATATTAAATGCGCCCATACATCGGGATCGTAATCGAAATTGATGTTCTTGCTTACTTCCTGACGGTAAAGAAGTTTATTACCCCCCCAACACGCCCACCCACCCACCAATACACACACACACACACACGGTCATACGTGGTTAGAAACTGTTTATTGAAAATAACATTTTAGCTTTTATTGTATGTAGTGGGGATGGAATACGGATATTTATTTGTTTGATTACAACAACAAAATGTACGAACAGGAAAGAGGCAGAAATGCGCTAACTGCATTCAATGTGGCGAAGAAAAACAAAGTGAAACTGATCCTTGCTTCATCCTTGCTTCATGGTCGTAGTTCCAAGGGATGCAGACTGGGCGACGATACTTCCCTATCATGGAAGTGACCTCTGTCACATAACAGGAAAAACGAGGGATTTTTGAAAGAGATTGTTAGTTTAACCATGAAGAGTTGGATTGTGTGGACGCGTAAGGGTACGGTTATGTTGGAGCGACAATCCGCGATATGAGCAAAGATAAGAGTGAAGCGGAGAAGCGAGCGGCGCGTTCAGCTGATCGTTCAATATAACCTCACCATTGCATGTTGAATTAATTTACAGTCACATCATTTGTTGTGGTTTTAATCCTTTTTGCCCCACTTCGCAACTTATCGGTGAACGCAAATTTTTTATCACTTGCTTAAAATTCATCGCAGAACAATGTATACAATCTCGAAGCCTCAACAACAATGGCGACCCTAGCTTCGATAAGAGCGAAAAAAAAATTTTCATTGCTTTTATCGTTGGTCGCAGCGGTGATCGCGGTACTGACATAAACGCCCTCATTTGTTATCACGAGAAGGTTAGCGTCGCGTTACTCTTTTCCTCTTTCATCTTATCGCTGATCTCCGCTCCAACATAATCATGCCCTAAGATTTGTAGCAGTGACACCGAGTGAATAGTTTTGAACGGATAGACTGTGTGCGATGGATGAACAATATTGCAGGTGGAATGAATAGAATGAGTAGGGGCTGTTGCCAAAACTAGTAAATCAGTTAAAGAAGGTAAGAGTGTCTAAAATAAACGTGCGTCGTACTGATGCCAAGTAGTCTACGGCAGGAAGATAGTCTACATTATATGGTTATGTTATTGTTTCTGGTTAGATTAACAACAAATTATTCGATGTGGGTGATGACTGGTAATACCCGTGCACTACTCGCACGGCGTTACTGATTTGAGTGTTCTCTATGAATAAATGGTTTTTTAAATACGACTTCTGTGAATAATAGGTGATATTCATCCTTCCAATACTCTTTCACACCATTGCTATAGTATTCTTAATATGATAAAATTCCTTTTTTCATGTTTTTGTTTATCATTCATAATAGTTAATTTCGAATTTAATGCAACCTTGGCATAGATGTGTACATCCTCTCTAGCCCTAACCTGGCCCAGGTTTTTCTCTAGGTTGAGGAGAATTTATATAAGACAGAAATATCATTAACACTTTTATTGTTTATCTCGAATTTTCACTAATTTGTATCACTATCATTTATTTTGATAATAATAAGAAATAGCACCACGTATTTGTTCATGAACTTCTTTTAGACATGTTAAATCCGGCATTATCTTTGGGTCCTCGATCAGAGGCGACGTGATGGTCCCTTGTTTGTTCCCAGAAAATAAGTCAAGTTATTGCCCCTCTAATGGTTTATATGAAGCACAGTAAGTACTTTCAGACCAAAAATGTTATTTTTATAATGTTTGGTTATCAGATTCTCTCGTTAGATATTTTGCGTCCATTGAGCTAGTCATTCATAGTTTATCCTGGTGTAGTCTGGTTGAGATTAGTTCTATTGGTGCAATTTACTGAAAGTTAGTAGTTGTTTATTTTTGACAGAAATTATTTATGAAACAGGTGGGATATCCTCATTTAAGATCATAAGAACATTTTCTGACAAAATCTTTTGGGTGTGGTGGTATATAATTTTCCGGTTCAGAGAACGGGTCCCGGAGGATAAATTGTTGTAAATTAACTCTCGGAAAATATTAGTTATTAAATGATAGTTGGCAGTTGTTAAATAGTAACTGAAGATTGATGTAAACGAACTGATGTATTTGTTTGTATGATATAAACAAACTAGACATCAAATATTTTCCTGTTCATTTATTCATGAAGTATCTGAATGTTTACTTTACGATCTACGAAGTTGAATAGGTCAACAAAATGTGATTGTTAAAAACAGTATTGAAATATTTTCGTGCGTTTGTCACAATTCAGACTTAGCGATTGGGGTAAGAACTATGAGAAGGTGAGGGAGCGGCAAGGGGGCACCAAATTCAAAATCTGCCCCAGGTCCCCCAAATCCTCTCGCCGGTCCTGACTGATGACACATATACATAAACTTACCTAGCACTTCCAACGAACTCAATGATATTAAATTTATATAATTAATTTATACACTGAGGAAAACCACAAAGTAAAGAATTTCAACGTTGTTCATACCAAGGAACAGTAAATTCTTCGGAGAACAGAAAATTTGCTTACCGATGAATGATTTCTATAAATTACATCCAAGAAACAATGTTAATTATGAATAACACAACCACATAGAACTCTTAACGACACATTTTTTTTAATTAACGAAGATTGAAAACATGGCAATGCGTGCTTTGTGAAAATCGGGAAAATAAAAAACGAGACTTGATTTCTAAAGATAATTTAATTATTTCTTCACCTCCGTGAGATCGGTGAACCTAAATTTGTCCCCGCGATTTCCGAAAAGCAATGTCTTTTTTCTTTCTTTTGAGGAGGGGAAGTAGGGCTAACGTTACGTAATTATTGGAGGGGGAGAGATATCGTTTTAGGTGCGTTATAGAGGGGAGGGTTGTGGTAGAAAATTGTAATTTTGCGCTATATAATTTATAGATGTCCCTCTAGCGATTATTGCCGTGCAAATGTGACAGTTGTACTCAAATTAATATCACGCTTTGAAACAGACATATTGCCTACACGTTTTTATCAAATCCACATCTCTTAAACACAAAAATATGTGCAATGAACTGATCATTTTAGATAATTTTGTGAACGTTTTTGCCAAATTCGATTTTTCCCCTGCAAGTTCTAGCCTCAGGTATTATGTTAGAATTGTAACGAGTTCAATTTTTTGAAGTTGAAAAATTTATAAGGTCTAATAGTACGTTTCGAACAAGGCTCCACGCATTACTTCAAATCTTAAATGGGAGATCTACTTACTTATCACAGTAATATTCATGTCTGTAACCAGAAATTTATTTCTGATGGGGCTCAGACTTCTCGCCAAAAATTTAATAATTTTCTAGTAATTTTTCCATAAAGTATTTTAAATATTTTGTCAGACAAATTTATTGCGATTTGGCCAAATTACTTACTATTAATTTGCCGACGGTTTGGTAACGAACGTTACCTTCATCAGGGCACAGGAATTACGGCGCTGTTGAAAGAACCCTGCTTCAGTATCCTCCATTAAGCTTCCCGCGCACTGGGACGGTCCACACCGCCGTCCCGGATTTCCCAAGTTCTTTCCATTGCTTTGAATTGGTATGAACCCATTGTGCCAGAACGCACTTTCCACCGTTTGCGAAAGTCCCCAGAGGAAGATCTTTTGGGAGGGTTGTGAAACTTTCCGGGGCACACATTAACAGTCTATAACTGCGGACACAGTTAAGGACCAGTTATTCGCCACTTCGATTGTGTTGAGTAATCAGATTAGAATGGGGAGCAGGTAACACGCGGATCCGAATTCTCTACACCTTGGAGTGTGAACAGTCCCTTCACCCAACAGGATTCCAGACTTTCCGAACATTTGCGCGCAGCCTTCCGCACGTTTAAAATGTCGAGACATCTGTCCGTCCGTCCATCCGTGGACGTCCCAGTGCGCGCGTAGCTTTACTCCTCAGAATTCGTCGCCACCCCGATTCACCGTAAGTATGTTATAAGCCATAGGAAATTACCGGACGAAATTCAAGCGGTTTGGCCAAATTCTTTATTATTTTCCTATGGCTGATAACATCCTTACAGGGAATCTGGGTGGCGACGAATTCCGCGGAGTAATGGAGGATACTGGAGCAGGGTTCTTTCAACAGTGCTATTCCTATGCCCTGACGAAGGTAACGTTCGTTCCCGAAACGTTGGCAAAGTAACAATAAAGAATTTGGCCAAACAGCAAGAATTTTGTCCGGTAATTTCCTATGTCTCATAACATCCTTACCGAAAATTTTCTATATTTATTTCGAGGTATTAATTAATTTGTCAGTGCAATTGGAAAATTTACATTTTTGCAGAGAAAAAACTTTCATTACAACGTATAAAATCTGCCTGACTACGTGCCTGATGGTGATGGAAAAAACTTTCAATTCGCTATTGATAGATTATTTCTATTAGTGACCTATCATGAGAAATGTATGCATGAACAATATTCGTATTGTATGTTGATTTATGAAACATTTTGATCCAAAAAACATGACAAATAATTGAAAGAACTGGTGTCACTTGGACGTGCCTAACAATAATTCCATGGATTAAAATCTAGATTAACTTAAAAGGTAACTTTATCTTCACTGTAATGTACATGCAAATAAACGAAAAATATGAGAAAATTATATTGAATATAGCATACAAAATCAAATCGACGAAGTTTTGAAATGAAAAAAATATTGTTGTTTTGAAATATTCTTTCATCGGCCTGGATGAAGCGGGAAGGGAAAGTTTTGGAAAAAAACAATAATAATAATAATATGCTGTATTTATGATATATTATTTTAACCAAATACCTTATAAAATGTTAATCAAGAATAAACGGAAGATCAAAACATTATCCACGTAACATAGTATGTTATCTGTTAGCTTAGTAACTAGTGATCGTAGTGATTCAAATATTATATGTCTATCTTAGACGAGAAAAATGAACCACTACTTACAAATGTATTGTTACTTTTTCAGCATATTGTACTGGGACTTTTTAAAAAGGAAATTAGTGACTGCAATTTCCTTTTTAGTGAGTTTTTAGAAGAGCTTTACTCTTTTCCCTCTACATGCGAGATAACCCCTAAAAGTCTATATTATCCTTCTACCTGCCCTGTAATGTCATTTTGCTGAGGTGTTTTTTCACGTATCTTAGTATCTTGGTCCCATTTTGAGCTAGCGTCTTGGGATATAATGTAATTGAAAGAATATAAAATTCTTGATTCTGTTTAAATCATAAATACGGGAGAAATTAAATTTTTTACTACCTTACTATATTTTCAATCACTTTTCTTACAAAATGGCTGAAATGTGTCATTCATTGAATGTATACATTACAGAATAAAGAGTAGCTCATACGTTGTGGGCAGAAAAAGGGGAGAACATGGAAAATCGAGTCAGAAAACGTCTCCACAATCACAGGTAAGGATTTGCGTTGATCAAATAATTGTGAAATAAAAATGTTTAAAGTTCTCAATTTTTTTACCTTGTTTTAAGATTATATTTTCTACTATTCTTGCTAGGGTTGAACGTTTGGAGATATTTTTTTAAATTTATTATCTATCATACCCATCTTTCAGATAATATTTAACATTATGTACAAACTAGTCTTGATTCAATATTATGGTATGAAGGTTTTAAGTAGAGCCAGGAATGAGGGCGAACTATGATAATCTGATTACACACGTTAAAGATTAACGTATGTAATCAGATAAAAGTATTGCTGCAACAGAAAGCTTCTGAATATAAGAGTTTTCATATTTGTAGGTGTTACGGTCCTCGTAGTCACTTTGAAATTCTGTATTAATTATTTATTTATTTCGTATAATAAGTTATGGGAAGTCGTGGTCATTTCTCTTCGGTGCACGTGGTGGAGAACAGCCGACAAGGTGGAGAAATCCGAACTCTACCGTCCGGTGACCCTTGGGACGTACTCTCCGGAGCATGCGTCTTCAATGCGTGCTCCGTAATTCTTTATTTGTCCTGTACGGTATATCTTTCATGTATCTAGTAGTTAATCTTGATCTCTTCACAAATCGTTTGTTCTAGTACGGTATATAACACTGGGTATCAGCAGGATGCCATCGATGATTTCATTTGTATTTCGTTAAATGTTTTGTACGACATACATCTTGTGTTAGTTGAACGCTTGTAAACATTTCAATTGTATTTCATTGGTTGTTTGTACGATATTTCGTGCGTCAGTGACGATCTTGATTAATAAATTGTAACCCTTTGTTTGCTTAAGGACGTACATTTGGGAGAATTGATAGCAGCTGAAACCAATTAGTTGATTTAATAANCTGGCGCTCTCTGGCGCTCTCTGGCGCTCTCTGGCGCTCTCTGGCGCTCTCTGGCGCTCTCTGGCGCTCTCTGGCGCTCTCTGGCGCTCTCTGGCGCTCTCTGGCGCTCTCTGGCGCTCTCTGGCGCTCTCTGGCGCTCTCTGGCGCTCTCTGGCGCTCTCTGGCGCTCTCTGGCGCTCTCTGGCGCTCTCTGGCGCTCTCTGGCGCTCTCTGGCGCTCTCTGGCGCTCTCTGGCGCTCTCTGGCGCTCTCTGGCGCTCTCTGGCGCTCTCTGGCGCTCTCTGGCGCTCTCTGGCGCTCTCTGGCGCTCTCTGGCGCTCTCTGGCGCTCTCTGGCGCTCTCTGGCACACTCGTTCGCTCGCTCGCTCGCTCACTCACTCGCTCACTCGCACACGCCGAGACCTGAATGGTGCAGGGGGTTATCTGCATCGCGATCGGAGCCTTCGGGATACTTGGCGACCTCCTAGAGTAATCAGCCTTGCCTGTGCATTCGGGGCTCTGCTCGGATGTACCTATTTTCCCTAGTTTCTCGTGGGAACATTATGAAAAATGCTACTCTTTTATATCTTGAAGGAAAGAATGGTGAGAAGACTGTTCCGGTGAGGGTCAGTAGAGAGGATTTGTCATTTAATGACAATCAAATGAGAGTCGGGGAGGATGACCCCGATGTCCAAACTAAGGAGAGAGGGGAGAGAGCTGTGTATAGTCTCGCCCAAGTTCCAGGTGATCAGATCCATGAGCTGAGTGATTTCATCGTTGGGAAGAGCAATGTCCACAAGGAAATAAGATGACTTGTGGCCTCAATTAAAGTAGTTATGCAAAACTGAACAGGGCCATGAAGAAACCTACGACCAACAAGACTGCTTCCGAACATGGTGATCTCCCTCTGGCGGGGCCGAAGACTCTGGTAAGAGACAAAGAGCAGAGCTCACCTCAGAGACCTAAAGGTACAACCAGAGAGTCTGACGCAGAAACAATCAGTCCGCAGCAGTGCCTCAACCCGCAAAACCGGTTTCTGAGAATTTGCAGCGGAGCAGATCAAGCCAGTCGAACACAAAACAGTCAGAGGAACCATGGCAGGTGGTACACAGGAAGAAAGACAAAAGTCGCTGTCCTAGACAACACCGACCAATAGCGATTGTCATTAAGACAAAAGGGCCGCATTCGTATGCAGAAATTTTGAAACTTATGAAGGATGAGTCATCTCTGAAAGAAGTAGGAGAGAGTACAAAGAAGATTAAGAGGATGGCAGCTGGAGAACTGAAACTGGATACGCATGGAGCTGCATCGCAGAAAATCCAGAGATTGAAAGTTTCATTTGAAGAAGCTCTCGGCGAGGCAGTGGAAGTGAGACATCTAGTGAATGAGACCTCACTAGAAATAAGACTTAGATGAGCTCACGACTGAGGAAGAAGTTCATGTAGCGCTTAAGCATTGCCTCGAGACGTCTGTCTTGCCACCGACAGCAGTTCAGTCCATACGTGCAGCGTATGGGGGTATACAAACAGCAGTCGTACGCCTCCCTGTCGACCTAGCGAAGAAGGCACTTTCCTTCAATGACATCCGGATTGGCTGGGTCAACTGCAGAATCCGTGAGAAGCGGACTGTCGTGAGGTGATATCGATGTCTGGTCTTCGGTCACATTGCTAAGAACTGTTCTGGAGAGGACAGGTCATAGCAGTGCTACAATTGTGGAGAACAGGGACATTTGGTCGAAGTGTGCACTTCAAGTCCATCCTACGTGCACTGCAAGGGGAATGTAAATAGCGACCATCCGACCGGCAACAGTAAGTGCCCATTGTTTTAAAACGCATTCCAGAGTTCATTTAGGAGCCGACGATGAGAATCCTCCAGTTAAACATGAACCACTGCGAGGTTGCACAAGATCTGATGTGGCAAACAATAAGGGAGTTCGATATCGACGTCGCGATTCTATCGGAACAATACAAAAATTCGGTAAACGGTGCACAGGTATCTGATACATCTGGCCAGGCACCTCTTTGTGCATGTGATAAATTCCCGTTACAGGAGAAAATGCAAAACCCGACTTTTGGATTTGTCTTGGCTAAAATAAATAAAATCTTTATGTATAGCTGCTATGCCGCACCCCATCCTGCGCACAAAGGAGTATGAGATAATGGTGCAGAAACTTGTCAGTGATGCTAAAGGGAGACATCCTGTGAATATCGCGGGTGATTTCAATACCTGGGCTACTAAATGGGGCAGTCGTCGTTCAAATCAAAGGGGCGTTACTCTGCTTGAGTCATTAGTCCGTCTTGACATTGTGCTGCTTACCGAAGGTATTGCTCCCAAATTCACCAAAGATGGTAAAAGCTCAATAATTGATATTACCTTCATGAGTGGGTGTCTCAGTACAGGGTTACAAACTGCCAAGTGAGCGAGTTATATACTCATAGCGACCATCAGACCATCCTTTTTGCTATCAACCATCGATACGGACACCTTTGATTTCACTATGGATGAGGGAGTAGAACTAACCGGATCAGCTGAAAATATGACACAACTAATGTCATTCATCAGCAATGCCTGTGACGTGTTGATGCCAAAATCAAAAAGTCACTCTCAGAGGTCACCAGTTTATTGGTGGAATGATACGATTGCCGAACACCGGAAGATATGCCATTCATCGAGGACTGTTTCAACGATCACGGGGTACGCCAAACTTCAATATTCTCCAGCAAACGTATAGGCAGACAAGGAGAGAGCTTAAATTGGCGATTAGATCAAGCAAGAGGTAACAGTGAAAAGAGCTGTGCAAAACTGTAGACAGCGACCTTTGGGCAAGGCCATACAAAATCGTCATGGCAAAATTGAAAAAATCCCCAAGTTTAGTACCAACCTGCCCTAAAGTGCTAAAGAACATTGTTAAAACTCTTTTCCCGAAACAGCACGAGACCAACCTAGCTGCCGATGAAGCAGTCTCTCAATACCTACCATAACACTCGAGGAGATAAATCTAGCTTGCAGCAAAATGGATGAAACAAAAGCCCCAAGGCTGGATGGAATTCCCAACACTATCTTCAAGATAGCACTTAAGAAGAACCCCCAATATTTTCTGCAGGTGTACATTGCTTGTCTGCACGAAGGTGTATTCCCCCGACAATGGAAGCGACAACTGGTACTTCTCCCGAAGGGTAAGGGATTATTTGACGATCCATCGTCCTATCGTCCAATGTGCTTGCTTGATACAGCTGGTTAAGTATTGGAAAGGATTATCTTTAATCGACTTCTACAATTCACGGAGGGGATAAACGGTCTGGCGCACAATCAGTATGGCTTTAGAAAGTCTTGTTCAACGGTGGACGCCATCACGAGAGTAGACGGCATTGCTCAGAATGCTATCCAAGGTAAGAGGTGGAATAGGGGCAGTAAGTAGTCGAAAGGTAAATGAGACCATCACTTTAACCATCGGAGATTCAGAGATTCGTTCACAACCTTCAGTGAGATACCTTGGCGTACTCATCGATTCACGACTGAGCTTCAAGGATCACGTATAGAGTGTGAGTAGGAAGGCCGCAAATGTTGTAACCGCCCTGTCACGCATTATACCAAATATCGGAGGTTCGAGACAACACCGGAGAAAGCTCCTAGCGTCTGTGAGCTCGTTAATCTTATACGCTGCTCCAATTTGGTCCAATGCAACATGTATTGGCAACTACAACAGACATGGTCTCGACCTACCGCAGGAGTGCACTGAGGGTAGCAGCTGCTTTCCGAACAGTGTCCTATGAAGCAGTGTGCGTGATTTCGCATATGCCTGCCATCGAACTGTGGGCGGATGAGCGAAAGAGGATCTACGAGAGACGACAAGACACCGTCGCGCTGAAGGAAGTATATGCCCAAGAAAGAGATAAAACCCTTTAAAAAGTGGCAGGAACGATGGGATCGTGTGGACAAGGGCCGATGGACGTACAGACTTATCCTAAAAATTAAAGTCATGGCGAAGTGAACTACAATGTCACACAAATTCGTTCAGGGCATGATTGTTTCCGGTCGTATCAACACCGGTTTACACTGGATGACGTAGCGATGTGTTCTGCGTGCACCGAAGTTGAGGAAGATGCGGAGCACGTATTTCTCGTATGTCCTCGAGAGGCAAGATGTGCAAATTAATAGACAGAAGACCTCAGCCCGAGGATTAGGTTACCCTAATGATGGCGTGCAGAGAAGAGTGGAAGGCCGTGACCAGCTATTCAGCCTCTCTTATACGCTCCCTGCGTGCAAGAAGTAGAGAAGAAATATCCACTAGAAGAAAAGGTCGGGAGACAGTGAACACCTCTCACGAAGTAATGCTTGATGGCAGTTCCGTGAGGGGGCATGAGGAAAAAAGGGAGGTGGTTTTTAGTGGGTAAAAATCCCACGCGCTGTGGAGCCCGTGCTTCAGTGCCTCTTGAAGATTTTCCCCTTCCCCAATTTAAAAAACACTCACACTCTCATACACACTCGCTCTCTCTCATACACACACACACTCGCTCTCTCTCATACACACACACACTCGCTCTCTCTCATACACACACACACTCGCTCTCTCTCATACACACACACACTCGCTCTCTCTCATACACACACACACACACTCGCTCTCTCTCATACACACACACACACACTCGCTCTCTCTCATACACACACACACTCGCTCGCTCTCATACACATACACACACTGACCCTCCCTCATACACACACTGACCCTCTCTCATACACACACACACTCTCTCTCATACACACACACTCTCTCATACACACACTCTCTCATTCACACCCTCTCTCTCTCATACATACACACACTCTCTCTCTCATACATACACACTCGCTCTCTCTCATACATACACAAAATCACTCTCTTTCTCATACATACATACAATCACTCTCTCTCTCATGCATACACACAATCACTCTCTCTCTCTCATGCATACACACAATCACTCTCTCTCTCATACATACACACAATCACTCTCTCTCATACATACACACAATCACTCTCTCTCATACATACACACAATCACTCTCTCTCTCTCTCATACATACACACAATCACTCTCTCTCTCTCTTATACACATTCACACACTCGCTCTTTCTCATACACACACAAACTGACTCTCTCTCGTACACACACACACACAGACTCTCTCTCATACACACACACACACTTACTCTGTCTCATACACATACACATACTGACTCTCTCTCATACCCACACACACACTGACTCTCTCTCATACCCACACACACACTGACTCTCTCTCATACCCACACACACACTGACTCTCTCTCGTACACACACACACACACACACACTGACTCTCTCTCGTACACACACACACACACTGACTCTCTCTCATACACACACACACAAACACACACTGACTCTCTCTCATACACACACACACACTGACTCTCTCTCATACACACACACACACACTGACTCTCTCTCATACACACACACACTGACTCTCTCTCATACACACACACACACTGACTCTCTCTCATACACACACACTGACTCTCTCTCATACACACACACACACACTGACTCTCTCTCATACACACACACACACACACTGACTCTCTCTCATACACACACACACACACACTGACTCTCTCTCATACACACACACACTGACTCTCTCTCATACACACACACACACACACTGACTCTCTCTCATACATTTTTTTGTGGGGCTTTAGGGCTCGTCAACAGCGAGGTCATTAGAGCCCTTAAAACTTATACAGGTAGGGAAAATGCTGTTACGCACTAGGGAGAGCCAACATGACTCTCCCCGCGTGTGGGATTCGCCGAAAGACTCAGCCATACCCACTAAAAACCCTCCTGCATTACAACTCAAAACACAAATTCCAACATATCACATGACTACTAAAAACATTTATTTAAAAAAAGAGGAAAGAGGAAAATGAAAGATACCCTAGCCCTAATAGCGTGGGGATCGAAACGAACAAGAGGTGACCAAGGGAGGTCAGAAAAGAGAAAGGAAGGAGCATGGCACAAGTAAGTGGGGGCAATGCTAGACTCAGCGCGGGGCCCCTTGTTCGCCAAACACGTACTTACTAGATGTAAGTCCCCTGGGGGGTCTCTCATACACATACACACACTGACTCTCTCTCATACACATACACACACTGACTCTCTCATACACATACACACACTGACTCTCTCTCATACACATACACACACTGACTCTCTCTCATACACATACACACTCTGACTCTCTCTCTCTCATACACACACACTCTCTCTCATAACCACTCTCTCTCTCATACACACACACTCTCTCTCATAACCACCCTCTCTCTCTCATACTCACACACTCTTTCTCATATATACACACAATCACTTTCTCTCTCATACATACACACAATCACTCTCTCTCATGCATACACACAATCACTCTCTCTCTCTCTCATACATAACACAATCTCTCTCTCATACATAACACAATCTCTCTCTCATACATAACACAATCTCTCTCTCATACATACACACTCACTCTCTCTCATACATACACACTCACTCTCTCTCATACATACACACTCACTCTCTCTCATACATAAACACTCACTCCCTCTCTCATACATACACACTCACTCTCTCTCATACATACACACACACTCTCTCTCATACATACACACTCACTCTCTCTCATACATACACACTCACTCTCTCTCATACATACACACACTCTCTCTCTCTCATACATACACACAGTCACTCTCTCTCTCTCATACATACACATACTCAATCTCTCTCATACATACACACACACTCTTTCTCTCATACATACACACACACTCTTTCTCTCATACATACACACAATCACTCTCTCTCTCTCATACACACAATCTCTCTCTCTCATACACACAATCTCTCTCTCTCATACACACAATCTCTCTCTCATACACACAATCACTCTCTCTCTCTCTCATACACACACACAATCACTCTCTCTCTCTCATACATACACACAATCACTCTCTCGCTCATACATACACACAATCACTCTCTCTCTCTCATACATACACACAATCACTCTCTCGCTCATACATACACACAATCACTCTCTCTCTCTCATACATACACACAATCACTCTCTCGCTCATACATACACACAATCACTCTCTCTCTCTCATACATACACACAATCACTCTCTCGCTCATACATACACACAATCACTCTCTCGCTCATACATACACACAATCACTCTCTCTCTCATACATTCACACAACCACTCTCTCATACATACACACTCTCTCTCAAACACTCTCTCTCAAACACACACTCTCTCTCATTTACACACTCTCTCTCATACACACACTTTCTTTCTCACTCTCTCATACACACACATTCTCTCTCTCATTCACACACTCTCTCTCATTCACACACACACTCTCTCTCATTCACACACACACTCTCTCATTCACACACACACTCTCTCTCATTCACACACACACTCTCTCTCATTCACACACACACTCTCTCTCATTCACACACACTCTCTCTCTCTCATTCACACACACACACTCTCTCTCTTTCTCATTCACACACACACACTCTCTCTCNCATACTCACACTCTGTCTCATACACATACTCACACTCTGTCTCATACACATACTCACACTCTGTCTCATACACATACTCACACTCTGTCTCATACACATACTCACACTCTGTCTCATACACATACTCACACTCTGTCTCATACACATACTCACACTCTGTCTCATACACATACTCACACTCTGTCTCATACACATACTCACACTCTGTCTCATACACATACTCACACTCTGTCTCATACACATACTCACACTCTGTCTCATACACATACTCACACTCTGTCTCATACACATACTCACACTCTGTCTCATACACATACTCACACTCTGTCTCATACACATACTCACACTCTGTCTCATACACATACTCACACTCTGTCTCATACACATACTCACACTCTGTCTCATACACATACTCTCTCTCCCTATGTCTCATGCACACACTCTCTCTCACTCTGTCTCATGCACACACTCTCTCTCACTCTGTCTCATGCACACACTCTCTCTCACTCTGTCTCATGCACACACTCTCTCTATCACTCTATCTCATGCACACACTCTCTCTCTCTCACTCTATCTCATGCACACACGCTCTCTCTCACTCTGTGTCGTGCTCACACACACTCTCACTCTCACTCTGTGTCGTGCTCACACACACACTCACTCTGTGTCGTGCTCACACACACTCTCACTCTCACTCTGTCGTGCTCACACACACTCTCACTCTCACTCTGTGTCGTGCTCACACACACTCACTCTCACTCTGTGTCGTGCACACACACTCTCTCACTCTGTGTCGTGCACACACTCTCTCTCTCTCACTCTGTCTCTTGCACACACACTCTCTCTCTCACTCTGTCTCGTACACACACACTCTCTCACTGTCTGGTGCACACGCTCTCTCTCTCTCACTCTGTCTCGTGTACACACACTCTCTCTCACTCTGTCTCGTGTACACACACTCTCTCTCACTCTGTCTCGTGCACACTCTCTCTCTCTCACTCTGTCTCGTGCACACACTCTCTCTCTCACTCTGTCTCGTGCACACACTCTCTCTCTCACTCTGTCTCGTGCACACACTCTCTCTATCACTCTGTCTCGTGCACACACTCTCTCTATCACTCTGTGTCGTGCTCACACACACTCTCTCTCACTCTGTCTCGTGCACACACACTCTCTCTCACTCTGTCTCGTGCACACACACTCTCTCTCTCTCACTCTGTCTCGTGCACACACACTCTCTCTCTCACTCTGACTCGTACACACACTCTCTCTCTCTCTCACTCTGTCTCGTGCACACACACTCTCTCTCTCACTCTGTCTCGTGCACACACTCACACTCTCATGCACACACTCACACTCTCATGCACACACTCACACTCTCATGCACACACTCACACTCTCATGCACACACTCACACTCTCATACACACACTCACACTCTCATACACACACTCACACTCTCATACACACACTCACACTCTCATACACACACTCACATTCTCATACACACACACTCTCATACACACATCACAGAGTAAGTTATAGCATAAAGTATGTGATAGCGTATTATGATAAGTGAAATATATCTGACCATGTGTCGAACAGGGGTAGTGTTGTATAATTTATGGGGCTGTTATAGGTTTCGAAGGGTTTGGATAGTGAACAGGACACCCTCGTTGAAGAGCCACGTAAGAGTTACTGTTTGTTCTTATTAGGTTTGACTCTACCTTAGAAAAATTTATATATTCGTCATTATTTCAAAGAGTTGGGTTTAACGCCTTGTTGTTTGTGCTACAATTATTCCTTATTTTCAGATTTTCTACTGTCCAGAACGATTACGTCATGAATAAATTTCTTGGAGAAGGAGCATTTGGAAAAGTCTACCAGGTGTATCACAGATATACAGGAGAAAAATATGCTCTAAAAGTTCTTAAGAAGGCGAATTTTGCACAAGAGTCTGTTGTGAGAGAAATTTCAAACCAACGAATTCTTAGGTAAAGTATTTTTTTAATTTGTTTCGCTTTTCCTTAACCTCTTCTTCATTAACAAGAATGTGCATTCGCAAAAAGTCGATAATCTTTCAGTTAAGTACTTTTTATACTTAAGTTTTGTTTTCTTCAAATGTTAGAAATGAAAAATATGGAAACAAAAGCGCTCTTGTGTATTTTTAACAGCTTTCGCTCTATCCGAATTAAAATATCAACGTTTTTTAATGTAAACTTGCTATTTTACTCTGTACTAAATTCCAATTGATCTCACAATTCGCGGTGACCTCACCGCAAAGTAACATATTAATTATTACTCGTAATTGGAAATCGGTGAGGCGATTCTCGTATTTATTTTTAAGAATAAATGAAAGATGTGGTGTTGTCCACTAGTAAAATATTTATTCAGAAAGTACTTTAGCAAAACAGAGCAACAAATTAATGAAGAACGAATCTGCGATTCATTCTTCACTATTCTCAAATGTTGCTCTGTTTTCAATATACTTAACAACTATATTATATTTTTAATTAATTTTAAAATTTTTATAATGTTTTTTACCGTCACCAAATGTTTATTTCCATCAATACCAATATTTGGGATCTAAACGCAAGAATAATTCCCAAATATTATTAAAAGTAATACACTTAACTCTAAAACGTAATCATTGTATTGAATGTGGTTTGGAGTGGAGGCAGATTTGGAAGACAAGATTTTCCTTTAACTCGGAAATGAAGTTCAGAATGTATTACGAGATTTAGTTTAGTAATCATTTAAATCAGATAATCGAAAGGATACATAGTTGTTTTTATCATGCGTTTTGTTTTAAATTTTCAGACATAAAAATGTTTTGCAGTTGCTTAACTTTCTTCAAGATCCAAGCAGCATATATTTGGTTTTAGAGTATATTGATTTTGGATCTCTCCGCGATCACCTCTCAAAGGCAGGTCGCTTTTACGACAACACGTGAGTAATTTTTTCAAAATTAATTGATTTTAAAAGAATCTTGAAATGTACCTCTTATCCTGATGTTTATTGTTCCTAGCGCCGCACAAATTACCTACCAAGTGGCTTCAGGATTACTTTATTGCCACTCGAATAACATAATGCATAGAGATTTAAAGCCAGATAATCTCCTCGTTTCCCAGTGTGGTGAGGTGAAAATAGCCGATTTTGGCTTATCAGCTTATGCCGGAATAAGGTAGAAAGCTTACAATATCTGAGTTTTATGATATGAGAAATTGTAACATCAGATCTTTCTGTAGTAAACCAAATATGCTACTTATTAAATTTGCAAATGATTGTGTAGCATGAATTCGGACAAGTGCTTAAATGAAAACTTCCTTTAAAGGGAAAGAGTCACAGAACCCTGACATATGACCGAGTAACGAAGAACTTTTCAGTTAGTGCGAGAATCAGTGTAATATAAATCAAATAAATGTGTTTTTGTTATTCCATAATCAGTTTCTTTCAGTAAAGTCGCAGTATATGAGAAGTCATGAGTGGAAATATTTAGGTGAAAATATTTAGCAGTGTCAGTGGTAGAACATCAATGGATATTTCAATGAAACAATGTATATCGGGTTTTATAAAGTTTACCCAAGATTTCTACGGGAGTTGAAGAAATTTGTTACAATATTTTTTAACGTTTTGTCTGTGTAAAATTATCCAGGAAAATATTGAAAGGATATCAATTTCCGAAAGTGATGAACACGTAGAAATCTCTTAGATTGCGGTGAACCTCGCCGCCAGGTAACAAATTAATTATGTTATGTTGAATGAAAATGGGAGAAGGGACCGAGATTCGAACTCGTGACATTAAGCTTAGCGCGCTCATGCGCTTACCGACTGCGTTCACTGCAATTTAAGTGATTTCTGTGTGTTTGTGAACCAGAATTGGAGAATACTACCCAAAACAAAGTACTTCACAAGGGGAGCCTCATATGAGGAGCGCAGTCTCTACGAGACCACCTCGGAGGTCTTGGGGTGTCGCAAGTTGAATGAGGATGGAAGACGGGTCCGGGAAGCAAACGGGATGGCGTAGTGGGTAAGCGCATGAGCGCGCTAAGTTCGAGTTTCCGAGTTCGAGTCTCGGTCCCGTCTCCCATTTTCATTCAACGTCACATAATTAATAATGAAAATGATGAAGTTTTTCTCGCATAAGATACTGTCAATCTCAAACTAAAGAAACTATAGATGGATAAGAAAATGAATATCGTACCCTAGAGTTGTTACATTAATTTGGTTATTTATTTGTTCATTCAGTTGATTGAAATACGCAAATAAAAACTAGGCCTACAAAGTGAATTTTCGAAATATTTTTCAGGAGGAGGACATTTTGTGGCACATCCGAATATATGGCTCCAGAAATTTATCGAGGAAGTTATGACTATCGTGTCGATAATTGGAGCCTTGGAGTGATAATTTATGAAATGTTAGTGGGCAAAACTCCATTTTCTGCAAATTCAAGAAACGATGTGGCCAGAAATATAACGAGATGTTCCTACTCTTTCCCGCGCTCTACATGCCCTGGAGGCAGGCACTTGATTTTGAGAGTAAGTAATGATACCTGAAGTGTTAAGATAGACTTAAAGGCATCTAACAATGTGCTGTTTCTAGCTCCTAAGATTAAATCCCATCGAACGGATTGACCTCCAAGAAGTAAGAAATACTCGATGGATCACGATTTTCAAGACACATCCCATTCGATGGAATTCTCATGGATGCATTTGTTGAGAGAGATCCTAAGGAAAACCTAATTGTTTTTAATTTTAAAATTTTGTTTTATTAATTTTTTGTATTAATTTTTAATGAGTCACGAAAGGAATGTCTGTTAAATTTAAGTCTTTGCGTTATTATTTGAGAAATATAGCCACAATGTTTAATCCTCGCTATCTAATAATAAATTGAAAAATCGTGGTGAGGAAATTAATTTAACCTAAATGTATTGCCATTTTCTTCCGGAAATTGCACCTCAATGTTAATTTTTAATGAGTGAAGAAAGGAATGTCTGTTAATTTTTAAGTCTTAATGTGTTATTATTTGAGAAATCTAGGCACGTTGTTTATTCCTCGCTATTTAATTATAAATCGAAATATACGGGTGAAGAAATTAAAATAAGAATACCAAACTTCTGGTTGTGGATGCTTAAGTATCGGAGTCAAACGTATTACTAGTTTTCGTGATGTGAGATATAAAGTTTCTAAAACATAGTAACGATTCCTGAAGTTTAAATTATTTATTGAATAAACGAACTTTTGAATAGTTTTTAATTTTTAAACGAAGGTTTCATGAGATATGAATGTAGTATTGCTTCAAAAGTTTAATAAAGATGTAATATCTTGTAATCTCGTTTTAGTATATTTTGTGTTCTCTAGCTTACGTAATGCACAAACTATCTCTTCGAGAACGTAGTCTCTCCATTGATATATCACAGAAGAAGCGGCGATGAGTGATAAACCTGTCCTCTCCGTTTAGTATCATCATCAAATTTAAATGATACTTCCCTATCATGGAAGTGACCTCTGTCACATAACAGGAAAGACGAGGGATTTTTGAAAGAGATTGTTAGTTTAGCCATGAAGAGTTGGATTGTGTGGACGCGTAAAGGTACGGTTATGTTGGAGCGACGATCCGCGATATGAGCAAAGAGAAGAGTGAAGCGGAGAAGCGAGCGGCGCGTTCAGCTGATCGTTCAATATAACCTCACCATTGCATGTTAAATTAATTTACAGTCACATCATTTGATGTGGTTTTAATCCTTTTTGCCCCACTTCGCAACTTATCGGTGGACGCAAATTTTTTATCACGTGCTTAAAATTCATCGCAGAACAATGTATACAATCTCGAAGCCTCAACAACAATGGCGACCCTAGCTTCGATAAGAGCGAAAAAAAATTTTTCATTGCTTTTATCGTTGGTCGCAGCGGTGATCGCGGTACTGACATAAACGCCCTCATTTGTTATCACGAGAAGGTTAGCGTCGCGTTACTCTTTTCCTCTTTCATCTTATCGCTGATCTCCGCTCCAACATAATCATGCCCTAAGATTTGTAGCAGTGACACCGAGTGAATAGTTTTGAACGGATAGACTGTGTGCGATGGATGAACAATATTGCAGGTGGAATGAATAGAATGAGTAGGGGCTGTTGCCAAAACTAGTAAATCAGTTAAAGAAGGTAAGAGTGTCTAAAATAAACGTGCGTCGTACTGATGCCAAGTAGTCTACGGCAGGAAGATAGTCTACATTATATGGTTATGTTATTGTTTCTGGTTAGATTAACAACAAATTATTCGATGTGGGTGATGACTGGTAATACCCGTGCACTACTCGCACGGCGTTACTGATTTGAGTGTTCTCTATGAATAAATGGTTTTTTAAATACGACTTCTGTGAATAATAGGTGATATTCATCCTTCCAATACTCTTTCACACCATTGCTATAGTATTCTTAATATGATAAAATTCCTTTTTTCATGTTTTTGTTTATCATTCATAATAGTTAATTTCGAATTTAATGCAACCTTGGCATAGATGTGTACATCCTCTCTAGCCCTAACCTGGCCCAGGTTTTTCTCTAGGTTGAGGAGAATTTATATAAGACAGAAATATCATTAACACTTTTATTGTTTATCTCGAATTTTCACTAATTTGTATCACTATCATTTATTTTGATAATAATAAGAAATAGCACCACGTATTTGTTCATGAACTTCTTTTAGACATGTTAAATCCGGCATTATCTTTGGGTCCTCGATCAGAGGCGACGTGATGGTCCCTTGTTTGTTCCCAGAAAATAAGTCAAGTTATTGCCCCTCTAATGGTTTATATGAAGCACAGTAAGTACTTTCAGACCAAAAATGTTATTTTTATAATGTTTGGTTATCAGATTCTCTCGTTAGATATTTTGCGTCCATTGAGCTAGTCATTCATAGTTTATCCTGGTGTAGTCTGGTTGAGATTAGTTCTATTGGTGCAATTTACTGAAAGTTAGTAGTTGTTTATTTTTGACAGAAATTATTTATGAAACAGGTGGGATATCCTCATTTAAGATCATAAGAACATTTTCTGACAAAATCTTTTGGGTGTGGTGGTATATAATTTTCCGGTTCAGAGAACGGGTCCCGGAGGATAAATTGTTGTAAATTAACTCTCGGAAAATATTAGTTATTAAATGATAGTTGGCAGTTGTTAAATAGTAACTGAAGATTGATGTAAACGAACTGATGTATTTGTTTATATGATATAAACAAACTAGACATCAAATATTTTCCTGTTCATTTATTCATGAAGTATCTGAATGTTTACTTTACGATCTACGAAGTTGAATAGGTCAACAAAATGTGATTGTTAAAAACAGTATTGAAATATTTTCGTGCGTTTGTCACAATTCAGACTTAGCGATTGGGGTAAGAACTATGAGAAGGTGAGGGAGCGGCAAGGGGGCACCAAATTCAAAATCTGCCCCAGGTCCCCCAAATCCTCTCGCCGGTCCTGACTGATGACACATATACATAAACTTACCTAGCACTTCCAACGAACTCAATGATATTAAATTTATATAATTAATTTATACACTGAGGAAAACCACAAAGTAAAGAATTTCAACGTTGTTCATACCAAGGAACAGTAAATTCTTCGGAGAACAGAAAATTTGCTTACCGATGAATGATTTCTATAAATTACATCCAAGAAACAATGTTAATTATGAATAACACAACCACATAGAACTCTTAACGACACATTTTTTTTAATTAACGAAGATTGAAAACATGGCAATGCGTGCTTTGTGAAAATCGGGAAAATAAAAAACGAGACTTGATTTCTAAAGATAATTTAATTATTTCTTCACCTCCGTGAGATCGGTGAACCTAAATTTGTCCCCGCGATTTCCGAAAAGCAATGTCTTTTTTCTTTCTTTTGAGGAGGGGAAGTAGGGCTAACGTTACGTAATTATTGGAGGGGGAGAGATATCGTTTTAGGTGCGTTATAGAGGGGAGGGTTGTGGTAGAAAATTGTAATTTTGCGCTATATAATTTATAGATGTCCCTCTAGCGATTATTGCCGTGCAAATGTGACAGTTGTACTCAAATTAATATCACGCTTTGAAACAGACATATTGCCTACACGTTTTTATCAAATCCACATCTCTTAAACACAAAAATATGTGCAATGAACTGATCATTTTAGATAATTTTGTGAACGTTTTTGCCAAATTCGATTTTTCCCCTGCAAGTTCTAGCCTCAGGTATTATGTTAGAATTGTAACGAGTTCAATTTTTTGAAGTTGAAAAATTTATAAGGTCTAATAGTACGTTTCGAACAAGGCTCCACGCATTACTTCAAATCTTAAATGGGAGATCTACTTACTTATCACAGTAATATTCATGTCTGTAACCAGAAATTTATTTCTGATGGGGCTCAGACTTCTCGCCAAAAATTTAATAATTTTCTAGTAATTTTTCCATAAAGTATTTTAAATATTTTGTCAGACAAATTTATTGCGATTTGGCCAAATTACTTACTATTAATTTGCCGACGGTTTGGTAACGAACGTTACCTTCATCAGGGCACAGGAATTACGGCGCTGTTGAAAGAACCCTGCTTCAGTATCCTCCATTAAGCTTCCCGCGCACTGGGACGGTCCACACCGCCGTCCCGGATTTCCCAAGTTCTTTCCATTGCTTTGAATTGGTATGAACCCATTGTGCCAGAACGCACTTTCCACCGTTTGCGAAAGTCCCCAGAGGAAGATCTTTTGGGAGGGTTGTGAAACTTTCCGGGGCACACATTAACAGTCTATAACTGCGGACACAGTTAAGGACCAGTTATTCGCCACTTCGATTGTGTTGAGTAATCAGATTAGAATGGGGAGCAGGTAACACGCGGATCCGAATTCTCTACACCTTGGAGTGTGAACAGTCCCTTCACCCAACAGGATTCCAGACTTTCCGAACATTTGCGCGCAGCCTTCCGCACGTTTAAAATGTCGAGACATCTGTCCGTCCGTCCATCCGTGGACGTCCCAGTGCGCGCGTAGCTTTACTCCTCAGAATTCGTCGCCACCCCGATTCACCGTAAGTATGTTATAAGCCATAGGAAATTACCGGACGAAATTCAAGCGGTTTGGCCAAATTCTTTATTATTTTCCTATGGCTGATAACATCCTTACAGGGAATCTGGGTGGCGACGAATTCCGCGGAGTAATGGAGGATACTGGAGCAGGGTTCTTTCAACAGTGCTATTCCTATGCCCTGACGAAGGTAACGTTCGTTCCCGAAACGTTGGCAAAGTAACAATAAAGAATTTGGCCAAACAGCAAGAATTTTGTCCGGTAATTTCCTATGTCTCATAACATCCTTACCGAAAATTTTCTATATTTATTTCGAGGTATTAATTAATTTGTCAGTGCAATTGGAAAATTTACATTTTTGCAGAGAAAAAACTTTCATTACAACGTATAAAATCTGCCTGACTACGTGCCTGATGGTGATGGAAAAAACTTTCAATTCGCTATTGATAGATTATTTCTATTAGTGACCTATCATGAGAAATGTATGCATGAACAATATTCGTATTGTATGTTGATTTATGAAACATTTTGATCCAAAAAACATGACAAATAATTGAAAGAACTGGTGTCACTTGGACGTGCCTAACAATAATTCCATGGATTAAAATCTAGATTAACTTAAAAGGTAACTTTATCTTCACTGTAATGTACATGCAAATAAACGAAAAATATGAGAAAATTATATTGAATATAGCATACAAAATCAAATCGACGAAGTTTTGAAATGAAAAAAATATTGTTGTTTTGAAATATTCTTTCATCGGCCTGGATGAAGCGGGAAGGGAAAGTTTTGGAAAAAAACAATAATAATAATAATATGCTGTATTTATGATATATTATTTTAACCAAATACCTTATAAAATGTTAATCAAGAATAAACGGAAGATCAAAACATTATCCACGTAACATAGTATGTTATCTGTTAGCTTAGTAACTAGTGATCGTAGTGATTCAAATATTATTCGTCAGACGAGAAAAAAGAGTAGCCCATACGTTGTGGGCAGTCAAAGGGGAGAACATGGAAGATCAAGTTAGAAAACATCGCTACAATCACAGGTAAGGATTTGCATTGAGCAACTAATTTTGCAATAAAAAATGTTTAAATTTCTCATATTTTTTACATTTTTTCAAGATTATATTTTCTACCGGTCTTGCTAGTGTTGAACGTTTGGAGATATTATTTTAAATTTTTTGTCCATAATATCCATCTTTCAGATAATATTTAAAATTTTGAACAAACTAGTCTTGATTCAATATCACGGTAGGAAAGTTTCAAGTAGAGCCGGCAATGAGGGCGAACTATGATAATCTGATGACACACTTCTTGGCTGAAACCTCCCACCATAAAATTAGTATACGAAATTATGTATTCTTTTATAAGCTTAACTTATGCATGTATTTACGAAATACCAAGTTAGGCACTTAGGTCTGTTACATGCATTCCGTAGTTATCTTACACCTAAATTATGAAAAATCTCCTCAGTTTTTCAGATTTTTGATAGATTGGCAGTGGATATGATTACTAGGTGTACAGCGCATTCGACAATATGTTAAATTTTAATATTACATACTATTTTATTGTTAGTACATTGTATTATGGAACGTAGTAATCGAGGATATACCTTACCCCCACCTCCGACTACGCTACAACAAACACCAGAATCCAACGATATTACTAATAAATGATACATGATAAGGTAAAAAATATTCTATCCCCTCCCTACACACTCTCACACACTCATACACACTCTCACACACTCATACACACATTCACACACTCATACACACATTCACACACTCATACACACATTCACAGACTCATACACACATTCGCACACTCATACACACATTCACACACTCATACACACATTCGCACACTTATACACACATTCGCACACATACACACACTCACACTCTCATGCACACACTCACACTCTCATGCACATACTCACACTCTCATGCACATACTCACACTCTCATGCACATACTCACACTCTCATGCACACACTCACACTCTCATGCACACACTCACACTCTCATGCACACACTTACACTCTCATGCGCACACTCACACTCTCATGCGCACACTCACACTCTCATGCGCACACTCACACTCTCATGCGCACTCTCACACTCTCATGCGCACTCTCACACTCTCATGCGCACACTCACACTATCATGCGCACACTCACACTATCATGCGCACACTCACACTCTCATGCGCACACTCACACTCTCATGCGCACACTCACACTCTCATGCGCACACTCACACTCTCATGCGCACACTCACACTCTAATGCACACTCACACTCTCATACACAAACTCATTCGCATACCCACACTTAATCTCATACACGCACTCACACTCTCACACACACACTCACACTCTCAGACACACACTCACACTCTCATACACTCAGAAAGAAGAGAGCGATTTATGTTCAGCCGACGAGGACCCGGAGAGGGTCCCCCAGGGTTCAGATTTTCAGGTGACCTATTTTTATTTTAAATGTTTGTTTGGTTTGTTCACTGTGTAAGGGTATGCAAGTTGACACAATGTTTCGCAATATGCCGCAGTGTTATGCAATGCTGCTCAATAGGATGTCATGTTACGCTATTTAATGTTATGTTGCGCCACGTTGCGATTTTTTTCGCCGCGTATACACTCTAAAAAATTTGAGCCTGCGCGCCAAGCGAGAAATTGCACTTCCGGTGTCGATAACCAACAGATAACACCATCTTGCCTCGATAACACCACCCCATATATTTTGCTGTCCTGCTGTGCGGGTTGCCTTTCCGCGCCACTTTTCCCTCCTTTGTCTTGCCACCTCCCTCCAACGCCTGTGATCGAACCGGCATTCTCCTTCCAATCCGTGAAACAGCAACTTGCTGTGATAAGCCCTTATCCGCTCTGATCTGTGCTGGAACCACCATAAGCATACTACTTTTAATATCCTGTCCCACTTGGACTTCTCCAAGTTTCTTTGTTTGTCATTGTGAATAAAACAAGTAGAGGATAAGACCATATTTTTACTCTTGGCTAGATAAGTCTTTCTCCGTTGTCATTCATCTCTTTATGCAGACTATACTTTCCTATTGTTCCCTGATACAATACTTCTTTCCCTATTTGAGCATTAAAATCTCCAAAGATAATTTTAACGTCATGGCTGGGTGATATGTCATAACACATCTCTATTTCGTGATAGAACGATTCCTTATCTATTTCATCTTTTATATTTGTAGGCGCATGAACATTAATAATTGTCAGGTTGAAGAATTTTGTTTTCAGTCTAATAATATACATTCGTTCAGTAACTGATTTGAAGTCAATTACGTTACTTCCAAGGTCCTTGTGTAAGGCTAAATAGGAAATGAAGGCGACCCCGAATTATTTGCTCTCATTCTCTTTTCTATTGAACATTATAGTATAATTACCTATGTCCATAACACCTTTCCCTTCCCATCGAGTTTCTTGAATTGCTATGATATGCAATTTGTAGTCATCAAGCACACGTATTCATTTCTTTAGATCACCAATACTATTAGCACTTCTCAAACTCCATGTTCCGATATTCATATCCATAATTCTTTGCCTGATTCGTTTCGTATTTAGTCTTGCATTCCGAGGCTGCTCCTGAAGTTCCTCAATCCTATTAATTTAGAAGCAACGGGCGATCAGCCCATAGTTCGATTCCATTGATAGTATCCCTCCTAACAGCGTATGGACTTGCTGTTGGTTTTCTGTCAGGGTTTTCCCTTCCCTTAGCCTTTGGGGATCCCTCCCCCTCCCACTAAGCAGCAGGTGGTAAGGAAATAGGAATGGTTTGGGAAGATACGTCGTTGTGGAAGACTCCATCTGATACCTCAGCAGAGATCTGTCCGGCTTGGGTGACCCTGCTGGTAGCTACGCTACCGGCGGCAAATCTCTCCGATTCATTGGTACGCACAAACCCTCGCCACTCGCACGGAGATAGCTTCGTTCAGGTGGTGTTCCCTGGGAGGGCTATCAATATGACATTATCTAAATATTGAGAAAACATTTCAAGCCGGACCCCTTCAAGGATTCCCTCCAATTTGCTCTTCCCCTAATGTTGCAGACCTCGGTCAAAATCCATTCACTTTGCAGCTAATTGAAGAAATTATATTTGGAATATTCCCATATTTGCATAATTATTTTATGAATTCGTTTTTAATATTTTTAAGATTAAATTCAAATATTCGACAAAACAAAAATTCCTTACAAAAATCAACAAATTTTTAAATTTTACAAACATGTTTCGTATTGAAAACAATGTATAAATTATATAGCCAAAATATGGAAATCAATGTGTAGTCATCAAGCACACGTATTAATTTCTTTAGATCAGTTGTGAAAATTGGTAATATTTTACAACTTCTTTTTGCCAAGAAGGTAAGTGGTTTGCCATCTTCGGTGAGATTTCAATACTTAAGAAAACGAACAAAAAATGGGGGGGGCAAAAAATATATTATACCGACAAGTACCGGTGAGCCGGGACTACAGGTGGTACTTGATTCACATACCATGATAGATATTAAAGAAAGATACAAGGTATTTCGCTCCTTTATAATTTGAATATATGACATTAAAGAAACACTGAAAATGTAGTGGAGTACTTACGCGGAACTATTGAGTAGAATCAAAAATATTAGGTGGCAGACAGGACTTACGAGACGATAGTTATGTAAAATCTCTTATGATGTATACATGATTACATAAATCACCAAATGAAAAATAAAGACAACCAAATTTTCTAATTTAGATTTAATACAGTAAGATTTTGATACTTCACGGGAATTTGCATTAAGGTACATATTACCCGTTTACCACCTTATCATCTTTAATATTATTATTTATTTATTTATGTTGACAATTTACATTTGACCACCTTTCCTTCAACAAAGTCATTGCAAGATTTCTTTAACGCATACATATTATTTACCAATTTTCACATCACGTCCATTGTCACCTGTCAAGTCATGTTTGTCTTCGTGTTTGTCTGTCTCTCCTTTGGCTGTCTAACATTTTGTTGTCTCTTTCCTCAATCTTCCTTATTTATCATATCCTTGATCATTCCTTTTTGCCTCACATATTCCTTATATTTCTCATACTTTTCCTTGTTGTTGATCAATTCTTTCTTCTTTTTTACATTCCACATTCCTTTCTCCTTCATGTACATTATATATTCCACTCTTTTCTTACCATATAGTTTGCAATTCCAAAATACATGCCCCAATGTCTCCTCTCCCTTTCCACATTTACATTCCTCCTTGTCGTCTCAGTCAATTTTCTTCAAATAGGACTTGAAATGTCCATGTTGTGTCATGAATTCGATGACATATAGGTTTAAAATAAACCATTTTCTATTCGTCTCTTCAAAGTTTACCTCTGGTATATAGCTATACGTTACCCTTCCATTAATACACTTGTTCCACCGTATCTGCCAACCTCGAATTAATTCTTCAGTTACCTTTCTCATCTGCTCTTTTGGTAACCCCTTCAAATGCCTTCCATTAATATATACTGTGTCATCTTTCCTAATTCTCTTCCTCAACTTAATTTTGTGTATATACAAATACAAAGGCAGAATACCTTTTAATACTTCCAGTGCATCCGTTGATATAGAGCCATATCCCCCAGTAATACTCTCTAGACGTATTCCTTGTATTTGTCGCATTTTCTTCTCATACTTCGCAAAGACTACCTTGTGACCCCACACATTACTGCCATACACTAAAATACTGCGTATCGCCCCCTTATACAGCTTCACTAGTCCAGTATTATCAATATTAAATTTTGACACTCCAACTCGTAATAAAATGTAGAATCTTTTTGTGCCTTATTCGTCACATAATCCAAATGCTGTGTAAACAATAATTTTTCATCCAAAATTATTCCTAAATAACGTTGCGAATGAATTATATATTTTTTCTTTTCCTTTAATTTTATAATCGGATTTCCGCATGTTTAGCTTGGAATATCCCATCCACATCTCTTTTGTTTTTTCACTCGACATTGTTCTTCACTGTCATCTTTCTTCTAAATCCCCGCGACTTCTTCCCTCCTCAAAAAAGATCAAGTCATCAGCATACGCCACAAATTTCATGTTTTCTATATCCATATATTCTAGTATCCAAAAAAGAGGACCCGTTGCCGATCCTTGGGGTCATCCACGGGTTGCTTGCCGAAGTATCCTTTAATTTCCTATTTTATAATACATTGTACGGTTTGTCAAGTAGGATTTCTCCATCTGAATCAGATATACAGGAGTTTTCATCGTTATTGATGTATCTATTATAGACTGCCATCGTTCAGTCAAACGCCCTTTCCACATCGAAAGATACACGCAATACTTTTCCTTCCGTGATTTTATTTCTTGTATCATCCGTAACACCGCCTCCTCTGTACTTCTCCCTCACCGGAAACTGTATTGTCTATCATTTAGCAACCTATTTCCTTCCACGAAGTCTCTAATTTTACTTCCGATCCACTTATCAAGTATCTTCCTATGTGTGGGAACTAACGAAATAGGTCTGTATGATCTTGGGTTCCTCCAGTCTCTTTTTGTATCCTTCAGGAATAATTTAGTTCAACTATTTTCCAGTGCTATGGAAACACCCTCTGACTAATGCACTCATTATATAATCTTAATAAGTCTTTTCTTATGTAATTATAGCTCTCTTGTATCATTTCATGCTGAATTCCGACATATCCCTCTGATTTCTTTCTCTTTATCCGTTTGACCAGTTCTGTCAAATCCTGTTCCGTTATTCCTTTTACAGTCTTCCTCCACCCTAATTGTATTGTTATTCCTCTTCCGGAAATAATGTTCCTATTATCTTTTCCCCTGAGCCTTTCCATGTCTTTATTTCATCTTCTTTTCCCATTGAATGTCACACTTCTTTTCTTTATCTTTCCCGTTGCAATTTTGTAGGGTATTCCCCAACATGTATTCCTTTGTACCTCCTCCAAGAAGCGCTCCCAATATTGCTATTTTGCTCTCACAACTGCTATTTTGAACTTCTTCCTGCCATTCTGATATTCATATTTTTTCTCGTATCTTCTCATTTTCCTACATCGTGCCAATTTCCTTCTTTCCCTTCCTTTTTCTTTCTTCAGTTTTGTTAGCTCCTTGGTCCACCACTGCTGTCCCTGCCTCCCTTCAAAACGAAGAGTGCAAATATTCCTTCAATCATAGTAAACCTCGTTGTAAAAATCTATTATTTCTTCAACTGCTTCACAACGTCTCATATTCGCGCGGATACCATCATAAAACTCCTTTGACCCCCTATATTTATCCCTTACCACTTTTCCCTTAAGGTTTTTTGCGTCTTCTTATCAGCATTTAGCTCAAATACTATGGCTCCATGGTCACTTTCAACACAGTCCTTTATGCACCAACTTGTAATCGTATTTTCTTTTAACCTAGTCGATAATGTTAAATCAATTATTGAGAGTCCCCTGGAACCCATGAAAGTATTATCTCCAAATTCAATATAAATTTTTAATTTCTTTTTCAAAATAAATCTTTCCATTGCCTTACTTCTTCTATTCGTTTTTTGACCCCCCCCCCCATAATCCTGATCACGCATTTGCATTCAAACACATTGTAATGTCTTCCCCATGAAATTCATTCAAATATGCTCCAATTTTAGTAAATCCTTTTTTATATCACCACCATGGCGACTGTACATATTGACTAGTATTATTTCCCAGACATTCTTTTTACAAAGTATTACTTCACAATTTTCTTCTTTGTACTTTCCCATGTGCATGATATTTATTTCTCTGTCATTAACATAGGTTACCACCCATGATTTATCGGTTCTTATTACTCTGAATGTTAGTGGCACATGTCACAATTTTCCCGTCGGTGCATAATGTTCTTGGATGCAGGATATTGCTATTTCTTTTCACGTATTCTCCCCATTCTTTCGATCGTGTTGCATTCCTCTGCGTATTCTGTGTAGCATTCTAATAACCATAATCTGTGATTGTTTCAATAATCTTATCATTTCCTTATATTCTGGGCACTCCCGCGACAGTGTTGAATGCGCCGCATTTTGGTTTTTTCTTGTGCAGTTAACACATTGTGTCGCTTTCTCTTTCCGTGTACAATCTTTGTGTTTATGCCCTGAAAGTCCACCATGTCTGCAAATATCATCCTTTTCTTCACATCCTCTTACAAAATGCCCATATCTGTGACATTTGTAACACCCAATTCGTTCCACAGATTTTACAACTCTATAATTCTTCATATCTCCATATATTCTGCCTTGCTGCATTATATTTTTTAAGCTTTCCGGATCTGTCTCTAAAATCCAATTATCTTGCCTGTCGTACTCTTCCCCATATAATACCCTCACACTTTTCTGAAAACATTCCTTTTCATTTTACCCCTCAAAATTCTTCTCTGCTATTTATCGCAATGCCTCATTCCCTACTAAATCCTTCTCTAACCCAAATATCTTCAACTTTGGTCCACTGCGTAATACCTCTTCATTTTTTAATCCAGGTACTTCGCGTATTAGATTCCTTAATTTTTCCTTTTCTCCCTTTGATGGTAGCACCACTAACAACTCCTTTCCTCTTGTTCCCTTCATTGTATATATTTGTATTACCTCCTTCCTTTCTTTAATCCGCTTCTTAACACAATCCCTTCATCCACCGTTTTCCTTTCCTGTGACAACAGCATTATTTCTTTCTCATTATTCAACCCTGCGTTTCCCATCATTTCTTTTCCTTTCTGCACAATGCAAGCATACGATGCTTTACAGCAGTTATGTACTTGACCTAATTTCCCACGAACACGTTTTTCCATTTCTTGTAGTCTTCCAAACTTTCATCTCGTGTCCTGCTCTCCCTTCCTTCAACCTTTTTCAAAACCTCGTCTTTGGTTACTTCCATCTGTTTCCCCATCTTTTCTTCTATTCTGTTGAATCATTCATCTAATGCATTCACAATCATTTCCACCTCACTTCCTCCTAACTTCATCTTTCTCTCTAAACTCACCAATTTATCATGTATCTGATCCATTAAGACATCCATAAATCCCCCTTATCGTCGCAATTAGGAATCTTCAAATGTAGAGAATTTAATATTTATTAACATCTCTATCTTTATTTCTATCTGACGTTTCATCTCAGATAATTCCTCTCCACTAGTCTCTTTCAAACGTTCTATATCCTTCTTTACATTCTCCATTATGTCCTTCATTCCTTCCGATGCATCCTCCAGCTTTGTGATGTTGCCCCTTAGTACCTTCTTCAATTTATCATCATTCAATACCTTCTTAGTCTTGCGATATTGCATCATAAATTCATCCTTCTCTCCCTTCTTCCCGACTTTTCCGCTTTCATATCCTCTTCCTTCTCTGGTATCGTCTTCCCTTCCCTTACTTTGTGTCTGATCCCCTTCTGCAAAATCCGACTCCTTTCTCTCTGCTTTAATAATAGTGCTCACATTTTGAGTAGTACTGAAAACAAATTTAAAAGGAATTGCTTGTTTAAAATAAAACCCAAAAGTGATCATTAGCCGAAGTCAAATACGTGAGTTTACTCGAGGGCCCTATTACATTAAGCAATACGTAAGGAAAAATAAATATTGTGTTAGATATAGAAACTAAATGTAGAAAATTATTGACAAGTGCGATAGACGTTCTTGAAGCATTGTTTTCCTCAAATAATTTTTCACTCTTTTCAAGACACTGATCGTTCTGCCAATGCAGTGGATACAGGGACAGTTAAAAATAATCTCCAAAGCTGGAAAAGGCTTGGAAATATATTCTGATTGTGAATTTATCGGACTTAAATTGTAGCACTAACTTTGAAATAAGTTTACGATCTGTTTCTTCGGGATCTTTTCGAGAGAACACATCAATTTCTGCAGATAAAGTTTCACTGTCAATTCCAAATGCTTCACTCACAGCAGAACAAGTTTCTTTGATAATTTCACAACAAACCTTATTGTTCTTCATTGAAGCAGTCAGTAATGTTTCTATTTGGCACAGTAAAATCAGAAGACTTGATGTTCTCAGAGGTGTCTAGTAGAGGGTAGTAAAATGTTCTTAACCAAAAAATCTTGAGGTGAATCATAATTGGAGTGAACATCTCCGCCAATTTTCTGCGTAACTTTCCGCTTGCATAGAACAGTAGGTCCCTCGAAACTGTGAGTTTCACAAAAGGTAAGTGCTTCAGACCAAAGTTTCTTGAATTCACATTCATTTCTATAATCAGCTATTACCTTATTGTTCTATTGGCAATATCAACTACTTCATGAACTGATACATCATGATTTTGCATGTATTTTGAAAGTATGTTTGTCTTTTCAAACACACGTTTCATAACATTTAATGCGAAAACGAACTCAAACTTACAGATACACATTATCAAACCGTGAGCTTCACAATCAATTTTTGGGTCCGTAACTTCAATTTCTTCCAAAGTAAGTACTATGTCTACTAGGTGCTGTTGAACGGCACGCAAGCTATTGTACCTTCTGCTAAATCTTGTCGTTCAGTGCTTTGAGAGACAAATAATTACCTTCCGCAGTGACTGCACTAGCTAAATTCTTCACATTTGTAAACACTGCATGTCGTTTGGGAGAAACTTCAATGATACGGTACAATTGTTGTGTTGTACTGAAAATATTGCGTACAGAAACAATGCTCTTAGAGGCATCTGCAAGTGCAAGATTTAGATAATGCATGTAGCAATTACATACATTATGTGGGGATTGCTTTCTTTCATTCTCGCTACCACTCCTTTGTAAATACCTCTCATATTACCTGCTCCGTCGTAACATTGAACAATTATATTTCGAGGACTGATACCAAATTTTTTAAAATAGAGAGAAGCAACTCATACAAAGTTTCACCATCAGTCAAATCTGTTTTGAAAAACCCAAGAAATCGATCTTCGATTTCCAGTTCCTCAGTGACATATCTTATTACAAGAGTTAACTGCTCATGATGTGAAACGTCTGGCATTTCATCGACAATTATGGACAAATGCTTACTTTTCTTAGCACATTCAAGTATACTGTCTCGCGTTTGATTTGCCATAATTTCCAGCATTTCATTTTGTACATCGTGATGAACATAATTAAAAAACGTTTCCCTATCTAAAAAGATTTTTTTCAATAGCACATTATCAATTGATCTCAGTTTTAATAATTCCACATAATTACCTCTGTTAGCTGAACTCTCACTTTCTCTTAGAGCTAAACCTTGCCTTGGCGGGAAAAGCGAAGTCTGAAAGAGAATTTTCAAATTATCGCGATTTTTATTGACTTCTTCGTGATGTTGGGTAGATATCTTACTCACAACACTTTCCTTGGAATTAGTCCCTCGTGTCAACGTTGCAAAGCATTAAGGTGAGATGAGGATCTTTCATGTTCTTTAAAGCGTTGTTCGGCTTTTTTTCAGTTTTTGAACCCCTTTGAAATAAATGTCTCATCATAGCAACCTGTGGTTCCAAATAGTCGACAAGGGGAACAAAATACTTTGTCTCCAGAAAGACTATATTCTAACCACTTATATTCTGCGAACCACGAACTTCTGAACTTTTTTCCTTTTGTTTCTGGATATTCGTTGAGCATAGGTTGAAATGGACCATTTTTGAAAAATACTAATGCTGCTTGCTTACCATGAAGTGGATCTTTTTGCTGAAGTTGACTGTGAATATTAGTCACGCTGGACATGCAGGTAGTTGAAACTTCTGTTCCAGTATTTCATGAAACAGACTCTACAGAACTAAATGTGGAAACAGTATCTACAACGGCGGCGGTGTCGCATTGTTCCAGGCGCGGATACAAAGTGGGGATGAAGGGGGCATGATCCCTCCTAAAAACCCATAGAGAATGAGTTTCTAGTCGCGCAAAAGCGTTTATGATTTTCAAGAAGCTTGACGCATTTGAACGATTTTTAATTAGTAATTAACACTGCGGTATATTTGTAGAAACGATTTAGCAACGCACAACGTGCCCTACCCAGTTCGACAAAGTTGTAGTGGCGATGGTGGTGTCATTACGATTGTGGGAGTGCGTGTTGATGTGAATGACATAATACGCTCATGGGAAGTGAGTCGTCTTCGGACGTCCACGAGTTATGAATGGTTCTTTTGTTTTAGCACAGGGACGCACCCACGGGGGAGGGGGGATTTGGGGCTGAACCTCCCCCCTCAAGTATCAATTTCAGAATTAATCTGTTTAAAAAAATACTGTACCAAATCGAAACTTCATAGTGAATAATTTTATGAACAAAATTGATTTATAGACATATATGAAGGTTATGCAAATTCTCCGACTTCGAGAGAACTATTATCCGGAAGTTTTTAACAAACCCAGGTTCCAGCCACGAATTCTCTGCTGTACCAGGGTCTCTGCAAATCTCGCAACGTAAACAGAAATATCAACTTAAAATCAGCCGGTCTTCTCAACTTACATAACTCTTACGCATTGAATGGATATCAAGAATATTTCTCATTCATCCAAATACATTAAAACATTTTTAGTACCCTCGGGTAGGACTCTCGTGTATAATTCATAGGGCCGATTTTCTATTAGAAGAGGTTTTTCATAAAATGTTTGTTTCCATGCTGCTCTACTGCTAGATGGTTTATCATTCAAGGCTAAACATAAGTATTTATTTCAATTATTAGTAGTTCTTGTAGCGTTAGCGTGAATGATTGTGTACGCACACGAAAAATTCGATCAAAATTAGTGATAAAACATACATGAATATACGTAATTAAAGAGTACATAATCTGCTCTATTTATTACTATTTAAAGTAACACGATTTAACTGCTGTTTGAACGGAAACATTAGCTGGAATCTGTGCGTCATTCCCAATTTCATGTTTCGTCCAGAGACCGATATGTCAACAAATCATATCAAAAATAAATTGAAGCTTGATTTTTTTAAACGATGTTTTAATTAAAAACCCATACTTCAATATTCATAGACCATTTTCCAGGCACTTAGATTTAGTGCTTTGGAATATTATCAAGAAACTTGATTTTTTAGTAATATAAACTTGTCTAGAAAATTTAAGTAGCACGCTTTGATTAAGATTGCAAAAAGGTAAATGTTTCAATATTTTTTCATGTTAGGGCAATTTTGAACATTTTTTGTTTAAATAAATTTTTGCCCATTCGGTCAAAGCAAATGTCTCAGGAATTAACGATGCATTCAAAGTTTGGGTTCAATAGAGAGGAAAAGTCCCAGTTGTATACAGCATTTGTACTTCATTTTTCAAAAACTGCAGCTTCAGCGTCATCTTTCACCAGTAATTTTGTTCCTGTTCTTGAAAAATTAAATGTTTCTGTACCTCAAAAATGCGAATAAATTTTTTGCATCTTTAAACACAATAAATGGTTTGCATATATCACTTTCCCCTGTTGCATAAAAATTTTAAAATAGTCTCAAAAATAATGTGTCACTGTACCGAACCGCATATTATAAACACTTAGATGACCTAAACTTACAATTTGCTACAGAATTTTCAATTTTTTTCTGAGGTTGGGATATTTTTTTGGAACAAGAGTGTATTCTTTTGTTATGACCCAGCCCCTAAAATATTAGTGAAACCGCCCCTGCATTGTTCAGTATCACTTTGTTGCTACCAGCTTCTGTTTCTTTGCGAAAAAGTCAAACAAGATTTTTCCAGTTGAACGCTTCATTTAAGCCTCGAGTCAATATTGCACGCCAGAAAGTATACACTGGAACACTAGATAGAACTACAGAGACATATGCACTGTAACGTACGGATACACGCGACAAACTGGCGAATAAATTTCACAGTATCCATCGGTCTAGTAACTCACTAATGTCCAAGATAGATTTGCCACTCAGGTTCTGATAGCGCGTTTGGCTACACGTGCGTTCTGTCTCGGATTGCGCTAGCCGTGATAGTGCGCAAGGCAATAATGATACGTTTTTAAAACAGCTTCAATTTCACTCCAGACCACAACTTCTCCATCAAGGTCGCACGCAGAGCCAGAAGACGGCATGGATAATCTGTTCTAAGGACACTTATCAATTGTTGATAGCGACGCTGGATGTACATCAACAATCGAAGTTCCTCCACTGCAATTATTACATACCCCATTTTCCAGTATAAACAACTTTAAACTAACCATTAATCTGATATTACTATGCGGCAACTCATTTTATCGCATATCGTACGAAAATAAAATTGAATTAGAGAGTTGATAGATTTTGAGAGGACAATTTGTTGCTACCTCGGTATAAATTAAAGGAAAGGCAATTAGGTGACACCAAAGCAAGGCTAGTATAAATGTTTTTTTTTAATAATTCCATGTCTTAGAGGGTTCAAATGAAATGTTTATTTTTTTCTTCGCTCCCCCGAATCGCCGCCCCTGCTTAAGTAGGGGATAATTGATTCATGAGGGTATTCCTGAATACTATAATGTTTCTAGTTTGGAAAAGTCTAAAGCGTTGCTTCGATTTCAGTATTGCCGTAAGTCACATGTACTAACTTACGAAAATATATACCTTATAATAATAACACACACACACACACATATATATATATATATNTCTCTATGTATTACTGCTTTCTTGTTATTGAGTGAGTCATACGTTCTCGGAATTCTCTTGAGAAAATTCTATTTTCATAGTTTATATGAATTAGTGCGAGACTAGGTGACGTTCGTCATTACCGGTCATTTCAGTCGACCTATTGCACCGCTTCGTCGTCCATCTCGTTGAGCATGTCATATGTTACGTGTGGTCTGTCATCTGGTTTCTGTGTAGTATTTAAGTGCTATATTTTATCCATTTGACTATTCTTTTGAGCCTTCTTAATCGTGCATGTTAATGATACATCAATAATTTCTGTGAAATTCCTTCTCCGCCTCAGTTCGGACCAGTTCAGTCTATCGAATCCCCCTCCACTTCGAGCCGAGGTGTGGTCTGCAGCCATTTTTTGGGTGAATTTTCATCTCGTTGAAGCTAATATAAAGGTAATAATTGTGTTTAATAGTTGATTGTTAGTTTCACTTGTAGATACTGATTGCTACTGTTTTGTTAATCTGTTGTGGTTTATTTTAACCATTCTCGGTGACAGCCGATGCATGTTTTGTGAGCTGTACGTTTACTTATGGAACAATTGCCTCTCACAATTCTCTTGACATCACTATGTTAGCTCGTATTTTGTGTTATCTATTGTAATTTTATGACATAAACATTGTATGTTATCGTGGGCTCGTTGCTTTTAACACTTTCTAATGTATGCTTTGGCGTACCCTTTGTTTATAACTAATTTGTATTATGCAAAATGCATGCTGGTAAGGCTTAAATCAGTTTTACGGTAAATTGTTTGCGTTTGAATTTTTTGTTTCTCCTGCTTGTCTTGTTTTAGTTATTTATTTAAATGGACTTATGGGCTTGCCCAAAACTACAAAGAGCTTGGTTATTGTAGTGTAAGAATTTTATTTACTTTTCTCTGTTGATAGTTTTATTTTACATTGATTTAAATTTTTCTTAAAGCACTACTCTTGGAATGACTATTTTGCCTACTTAATTAGTTTTCTGTGATTTGTACACCATTAAGTAAAATTTATCATTTGTATGACATTTTGTTATTGCAGGGAAGGTTAACAATTGAAAATCTTCTGCTTTGTATGATTCTTTAAGAAAATTGAATAGATTTCACTAAATGAGTGACAGCTTAATGTTTGTTTTGATTTGCCGTTAGCTATTTGGGTTGCTAACTTTCTGGAACTGAATATTTTTCTTGAATTTTGAGGTCAAGTTGAAATTTGTCTTAGTAATATAAATAATATATCTGGTTATATATACACACACAAAGTTTACACTTGGATTTTACCCAAATATGGATAATGATATGGAATTTCTATAATTTTACTATTTCTGATACTTAATTATATTTACTCAAGAGTCTGTTACACAGTTGGAAAGTAATTTTAGGGTAATGAAGTGATTTATTTGTTCTTCATTGTATTGACACACCATGTAGTGTAATGATAATTGTAATCATATCATAATTATCATCTTATCATAATTATAAGAGTTTTCATTGTGAGTGTTATTTGATGTGGATTCTTTTTTTCTCTTTTCCGCTACAAGAGTAGAGAACTATGGACTTGTCATCCCATAATTTTCCTTTAGTTTTTTTAATTACTTTATTTAGAAATGAGCTTTGAATATTGTTGTTCAGAGATTTTACAGCTCTCAAGAAATGTTTAAGTGACAACCTTGGTTACAGTGTACTAGTTTGGCTTCCCTGTTTGTCAGTACTTCATCATTAATTTTATCTGTTTGTTTAATTTGTCAAAATCATAAAAATATTCTGCTAGTGACAGTTAGTGTTATATGCTTGGAACATTCATGGTGTTATCTTCTCTTTGCAGTCTAACTTTTAGGATGATATGTTTGCTTTCAAACTCTTGGACTGGTGGTGATGTCTTGGTTAATTTGCTCTCTGTTAAGAACTATTGTTTTTACTCTAAAGAATGACAAAATAAGAAAAAAAGATTGAGTTTTTTAATTTTTTCAAATTTGTTTGGGTTGAATTCTAAATCTTTATTTATTTTTCTATGATAAATACTGCTCAATGAAGTGTTGTTGAAGAACAGATAAAATATCATTTCCATTTTAAAATTGTTCCATAGAAATGGTTGAGACTCCTGAATGAACTTATTTTATTTGGTTGTTGAATTAGAATACTATGATCTTAATAAAAATTATTTTAATTATTTTCTTTTATTAAGAAAAGTATGTATTTCTAGGAATTGACTAGTGAGAATTAATAAATGGGAATATTAAAGTTATTTAAGTTAAATAACTTATCTTATTTAAGTATTATATTATCTTATTTAAGTTAAATAGCTTGATGAAATGTGTTGTGTATCACAAAATGTGTAGAACGCTAATAATTGTAGGTTTTCAATGTTTTCATTTATATTGTCAAAGGCTGGAGTACCTTCTGAAAACTTTGACAAGTTTAGTGCAACCCAGTTTTGAACTCATTACTTTTACTTCCCTATTATTACTAAACAGTTGTGCTTGAGAGCTATTGTGAAGTAACTTTAATATAATGTACCTTCTGGAAATTATTAGGTGGTTTGAATTGTTTCCTTTTTCAAGCTGAGAAAATGTAACATCATGCTTTGATTACTTTTAGTGAGGAATAATGTTTTTTTCAATGTAACATAACATTGATGTTCAACTTGAATTAGTACTTGGGAAAAGTTCAGATAATATTACTAGTTAACTTTTTATGTTATTCATATGAAAGAGAGAAGATGCATTAGGGTTCTTTTTCCTCTTTGTGCCCACCAAATCCCCATTTTTATAAATGTATCAAAATAAATTGAATGTATTTTATATATAATGATTAAGATAATTAGATTCTCAAGTCCCTGAGAAGTATCTTATTTTGGCCTCACGTTTTTAGTTTTGTTTTCATTGTAATAAAACATGTTTTCTGTTTGGTTTGCTTCCCATGGATCTTAAATTTTTTTTTCTAGTTTTATCAATAGAAGCCCCTTGAAATTTCCTGGGTTGTTATTTATTGATATTCTAAAGAAAATTCATTGATTGAAGTCTCGTTAACATAAGACATTTGAAAAACATGTTGTTTTTTGTAAATATTTCCTGCTGTTTCAGGGCCATTATTTACTAATAAGTCCTTTTCTTGTAAACATTAAATTTGAACAATCAGAATAATTGTCTGTAGCAGCACATTTTTGGCAATACAAATATGAACTGCAAGATGAGGTACACTTATTAACATTGGTCCATCAATAAACTGAGCGAAACATTTGGCTAAGAATGTGCTTTAAAAAATTGTATCCAATTTGATCAGTTACTAAACAAAGATAAATTGGATTTGGAAGTTCGGCAATGCTTGGTTGACAATGAGGCTAAGATCCCACGAAAACATGTTCCTGAAAGGTACAAACAATTTTTATTGATAGAGTATGTTAAGTATCTCATAATTCATTATGTTTTAAAGATTTCGCTGGAGTTCCTTCAGATTATCAATAATTAAGCATTTCATCAGTAATTTAAAAATTTATTGTTTAATTTAACAATCTGATTGAATTCTTACTAAAGTTTTTTGAGTGACTTTGTGATATAATTGTTAACTTGATTCTTATAATACTATTTTGCCTTTAAATATTTGATATTTTTGTTAATGGGGCTTACATTGAATTTAAATAAATAAATAAATTTATTGTCAGAAGAGCAGTACAAACTGTGTATGACCACGTGGAGGACAATAAACTAATTTACTCAGGATTAGCAAGGGACCATCCCATCAATTCCGATCAAGGGCCCTAAGGCAGACGTTCAGCACACTCTTAACAATAAAAATAGTTTGGTACATGTTTAAAAACCAATATAATACCAACAAATTTGTATTTAATAAAACACAAATTTATTTCAGAAGTAGGTATGCATTATTATCAAATTATAGATTATTAGAAAGGCATTATATATATGCCTTTCTAATTAGAAAGGCATTATATTATATGACTATTAATATTAAACTATTAAATCTAATTAGAAAGGCATTATATTATATGACTATTAAATAACACTAAATTCGAGATTTATTATTTTAATAGATGCCGCCCCTACTATCGGATTTTTTATTATAGACCCGACTTCTAATAGCTGTGGAGAGTACAAAAAAATTCGCAGAAAAACACAGTTACCACCATTAGATTTATAATTTTGTTTTTCATAAACAGATGTGAAAATTTTGTTTATATTAACGAATATTAATTTTTTAAACCTGAGATGTTTCAAAAAGCGTGATATTTTTGCGGTTTTTGCCAATACGTCGACTTCATTATTTTTTATAAAACAAACTAATAGTGACAAAAATAATTCTTATTCAGAGAATGATCACTGTTGTATTTGTGACCACATTTATTAATTTCAAGCTTCTGGATGCAAAATATAATGAGTTATTAATTTTTTTCGAAAACTACTAAAAACGACCAGACACATTATTAAGGAATAAAATTTGTATTGTCACACTCAGAAGAATGCCATGATCACGCTACAATGTAATATAAACGTTTAAAAGTACTTGTGTAACCTCCAGCAAGTGATGAATAAAGCCATGTTTTGAATAATCGGTCAGCGGTGCATTATAGTAACGCGCGTTGTTGCCAATGCCGTACTCTGTCAACAGGCTTGGACTTGCAGCTGACAAAACTATACCAGTCAGTGGAGTGGTAAGTGCGGCAAAAACACGTGTGACTGAAATCCATCGCTGGTCAATAATTGAAAACATAAAGTCGATGTATCGGCAAAAACCGCAAAAATATCACGCTTTTTGAAACATTTCAGGTTTAAAAAAATTAATATTCGTTAATAGAACAAATTTTTCACATTTGTATATGCAAAACAAAATTATAAATCTAATGGTGGTAACTGTGTTGTTCTGCGAATTTTTTTGTACTCTCTACAGCTATTAGAAGTCAGGGGTCTATAATAAAAAATCTGATAGTAGGCAAGAGCCTAGCGGGTCTGTATAAAAAAATCTGCCTCTGCCCGATGGGAAACCAGGATGGGGCTACGGAATTGATGTACACATCTGTGCCAAGGTTGAGTACATATTTTTAAAAATTCAACCAGTATAAATATTACATATGTATTACAAAATACCATGGTAATTCCTACAGAGGTATAACAATACCTGTACGTAGGAAACTAGTATCTTATGAACTAAGGTAAAGACTCACAAGCTAACATAATAAATATATATTTATAAAATAGGAAATCAACCTCAATCATAGAGATTATAAAAACATTATTTGTCACTATATTGCAAATATTAACTCTTTAAACATTATTAAATTTAAGATGGTAATTTAAATTATAAATGATTGCATTCCTTGTCACTCATATTCCACAATCCAAGACTTTATTTTATGCTTTATATGCATTTTACTTGCTTTTTCACTTATTATCTTATGCTCATTTGGTAATTTATTAAATAGTTTTACAGCGACAATATAACTATTACAGTAGAACCTCGATTATTCGTAGTGCTCACTCTTCTGACGAAAAAACGAATTTCAACTACAATTTCTACTATAGAGTAAATTAGTTAATTGTCCTTCACGTCACCATACACTGTTTGTACTGCTTTTTTTACAATAAATGTATTATCGTATATAAATTCAACTACCTACTATTTCCACAGTTGTACATAGATTCCTCAAAACAGGTACCAATACAATTTTGACTTCCAGGACGTAATGAATTTGAGAAATATTAGAAATGAAGTGAGGAAAATCATTTCAAACTACAAGAAACAGACTTTTATGTATATAATTCATTAAATAAAGTGTCTTGATTAACCGTGGTTTTCATTTATCCATGCGACCCCTCCTCCACCATTACCCTGGATAATTGAGGTTCTACTGTACTTTTATTCTTAGTTCTACTTATTGATATTTCATATTGATTTTTAAGTTCATTATAATGATATACCATTGCTTCTAAACAAAATAACTGTTCCAAATTTAGTGAATACTTGTTTATTGCAAAATTATATTTGTTTATAATATTTCATAATTTTTTCTGAAACTTGTAGCATATTTAGATTATTAGAGTATGCTCTGCCCCAAGCAATTATTCCATAACTTATAATACTTTGAAAAAATGCATAGTATATTACCATGAGAGTTTTGGTTTCAATAAATTTGGCTAATTTATAGAAAATTAACACTCTAGGATGATTAATATTGCTCCTATTGCAAGTATTGTGTTCGTGAACATCTCTGTTTTGTATGAAGCAAGGGTGACGCTTCAGTAATTCGGTTAAAAAACACAAGCATTTCATAAATATAAATGCAGGGATGTGTTAAAATATTTAATTCCTGAAATGACGGTTTACAAGAGTTTCAGGGATGAGATTTACAAATTATCCGAACAATCCTCTTATGAATTCTGGAAGTTTGAATGGTCTGAAAGTTTAAACAGTTGTAGTCATAGCGTCTGTGTTCAGTCAAAAAATTATTACCGTACATAATTTTTTGGGTTTGATTAACTTAATTCACTTTAGTTTAATTGTTGCTTATCATGCACCTTGCTATGTGATGATCTTCTTTGATATGGGAATGTCCTAGGAAATTGCCTTCTCCTTCATTAGGTTTTACTTGCTCCTAGGAACTGTGCTTAATTTCATTTGTTTTATTTTTATTAATTGAATGGCAAATCCACTGTAACTGAAGGAAAAAAATATTATCTAGAGCAGGGATATAAAATAACCCTTCCCAGTGAGTTTAATTAAACATTTTTGGGTTTTATTGATCACTGAGTTTGATCAGGCTCTACTTGCTCTTATTGTAACCCATTAATTGTTGGTATTGTATTTTTTCTGTTAATTTATTGTCTTTTACTTGGCAAAGATATTAATTCTGTAAGAAGTCCTCTTTTCTTATCCTCGCAGTTCTGCGTCTGTTGAAAAGATATTCTCCACTTTTGGACTTGTATACTCAAAATTGAGAAACAATTTAGGAGAGGAAAAGCCAAGTAATTTCTGCAACAACAAAAAATCTGGAGTGTCCCTCACTAGCTATTCTAATTATACTTCTCTCTTAATGGTGGTAAATTGTCCTGCAACAACCTTACTTTCACCTAAATCAGGTGAAATAAAACATCTAAAGTAGGAATAAATAAGAAAGTTGGAAAATAACATTAAGATAAACCACTGTTAAGATATACTCTTTTTGTGATCTAATTCATCTGTTTATTTCATAAGTGGTGTGATATGTGAAGTTATGTTTTGGCAAGTGGTATAGACATTGAACACACACACACACAAGCACAATGTTTTTAAAACATTAGAAATTGGAAATGGCATGCTGTTTTCTTGAATCTGGTTAAATTATAATGTCCCTGTTCAAGAGTTAGAAGGAAAAGATAAGAACTCGGATGTTCAATGTTGAAGCTAGCTGATGCTAAAATTAATTTTTATTCCTGTTCACGATTGTGACTGCTACAGAGAAATCATGGGAAAACTAGAGATTCTTTTGACTTGACCATATTTTTCCAGAATATTTTATTGGACATTGTTTCGATTTCTATTTGGCAAATAAACAGATTGTCTTTTATTATCCAGAATTTCTGAATTTCGTTATTTTTCTTGGTTGTTGTAACCATAAGATTTTGGTTCAATTTTATTGTTTAGGAGTCACCATTTTATTATTTTCCATTCTGTCATCTACTTGACTGCAAAATCTTTTTCTTTTTAACATTAATATTTCCATTTTCATGGTAACTGAAAATTGAACTAAAAAGACAACAACTTTTTAATACATACATTGGTTAAGTGTAATGAGGGAGTTTCAATGTGTAAAAGCAGGTCATACCGATTTTGAATTACTGAAGTGTTCGATTTGGGAATAGAGAAGGGTAGCACAATAAAAATTAAGTTACTTATTTATATTTCTTCAGATGTACCTCACAGTCCAAATTGTAATCTGAAAGGGGCGAAAGGATTAGTATTTGCCAAGACTTTTCCCTGTTCTAGGTATTGACACAACTAACTTGTTCTCTTTTAATCTTAGTGATGGATGGGTTTTAAATGCAACATGAACACAATGGCATGTGATCAAAATATATAAAAAACTTTTATGTAAATTTTTGTCATAAACCAACTTTACGAACTGTAATGGAAGAGAATAAGCATGTTTTGAATTTCCTCATACAGTGTGGGGTATTTTTAATTGGTCTGGTTTTGATCTGTCTCTTTGTAATTGGTTCTAGAAAGTAGTGGTAATTTGAATGATGTGATGCATATAGCGCATTTAGTTTTAGTTTAGTTTTTGTATGAGCTGCTTATTGAAGCTACCTATTATAAAATGCTGTATAAAGTTTGTTTTGTTAGTTATAATTTGTCTGCTTGTAAATGTTAGTAACAGTTATATGCTGCTGCTTTTGGTTCTTGTTTTAATTCTAAATGTAATCAAAAATTCATCTTATTAACAAGCACCATGAGCACTGTGAGTCAGATTTTGCTAATCTTCCACACCTTTGTATGATGTAAGAAGCATTACATGGAGTATTTAATTGTGTGAGTGATTCAAATAATCAATTTTTCAGAGTCTATTTTACACCATGCTTGTGTCCTGAGGAAATATATTGAATTTCTCAAAGATTTTGAAGTGAAAATATTAGAACTTTTTATTGCACACTGATGTATAATAATTTTGAATATGCACCTTATGCATTAGGTATAAATAAAATTAGTTGTTGAATATGCTTTTGTTGTAGCCTTGTTTTTCTTTGGGATTGTAGAAATTGGAGGTAGTTACTTGCTCTGTTGTGATGGGATTGAGAATTTTGAGTGCTTCTAAATAAAGTGGTATTAAAATAAGCTATCAGTTTTTTAATGTAAATTTTATTAGTTGGTTTGAATGATAATTAGGAATTTGAATGATAATTACTCAGAGGTTGTTCGGTTTTAATAAGGGAAAGGAAAATTTTTGCTCTATAAATGTTTTTTATTGACTTGCTCCTCTGACTCAAAGTTGTGTGTTTAATATAATTAACTTTTTAAGTGGTTGTAATTCAGGTGGTTAGTTGTGAGATATGCTTATTTATATGCATATTCGATCTGACTTCTCTTTAAATTGCCCATAAATAATTTATTTTGACAACTAGGGAGGAAGAAACCAGTGACGTGTGTAGATAGATTTTTACTATCTAAAGTTTTTTTTCTATCTCTGTATTGTTTACTGAGTAAGTGATTATGTTCCTCTTACAATTTTGGAAACGTTAACTTAAGAGTTAGTGTGGTTTTCATGCCAAATTGAAGTCCTTGTCAATGTTTTAATTTACATTCAAGGATCAAAATACATTTCAGGGACATCACAGATGCATTCATTTGACTGAAAACTGGGATATACGTTCTCCATTGCCTTTCAACTTACAGGCACATATCTATGGACCGGTTTAGCCGGCTAATCCAGCTTATTTGTGGAAATTGTCAGTTTTCCAGCAGTGCAACTAATTCAGGTAAGATAGTAAAATTCTGTGCAGGAAAATATATAATAAATCAGTGTGAATCATAAAAAGAGGAGCTTAAAGAATGAGATAGAATTTCCTAACACTCGACTCTTCTCTTTTACTATTTTAGATTGCTATTTATTCTTGGTAAATTGTTCGGTGGTCTCTTGTGACATGAAATGAAGCAGTTCAACCTTAATACCCATTTGACTTCAGAATTATCTCTCTAATTTTTTGTATTGAAGGGCACTGATCTCTCGGACTTGTGCATAATTTTGTTTTCTGAGTTTGTTCATTCAACAATTTCTTTTAGATGTGTTTGAATATTGTTATTTCTTATGAAATACGAAATTTGGGTATATTGCGATTATTAATTGACCATAAGTGATTGAAGTTAATAGCGAGTAAAATTATGTGAGTCATTTAAGAAAACAGATGCATCATGGTTTTTAACCAATGCTGTCAATTTTGTGCCTTATGATATCTTCATTTATTGACTGAATCACACAATCTGTATGGTTTTGGGATATTTATTGTCAATAATGTGGGATAAACAGAGAGATTCTTCCATCTACTTCACGAAATTCATTTTTCCTTTTTAAAGTAGTTGTTTCATACACTCAAATTGTTAGTTACTTTTTATTTCTCAGCTTTGCATGTAAAAGTTTTATCTTCTCCCAGTTTAGTATCTTAGATTTTTAATCTTTCTTACATCATGAATCTTAACTTTCATTTTATGGCTCTTCATATGTCTCATGAACAATTAATTCACTAGTTAATATTAGTCTTTAGAAGAAAATATATTAAACAAATGTTTCTATTAATATATCTTTTTATGAATATTAAAATAGTTGATGATGGGCATGTTCCGTGCATGATAATTAGCACAGAATTTTCCTTGTTAAATTATAAGTTTGCTTGTTAAGTTCATTGTGATGCTAGTACCCTTTTTCTATGCCTATTAGTTTGATCTGTTTTATACTATCTCTCTCTGTTTGTCCATCTCTGTCTGTCTGTCTGGGTTGGTCTGTCTGTCTGTCTGTCTGTCTGTCTGTCTGTCTGTCTGTCTGTCTGTCTGTCTGTCTGTCTGTCTGTCTGTCTGTCTGTCTGTCTGTCT
>NNCF01128627.1:810518-893444 GCA_002313205.1 Laupala kohalensis | reverse complement strand
AATAAATTTTTATACAATACTTCATGTAACATTCGTTTTCATTTAACATACCATGGAAGTCGTCCGGGGTAAAATGTGCGGAGCACACACTCATACTTCGTGCGATCCGCACACCCATCAGGTCAAGACAATTTAACCAGTTGTCGTCTACAAGAGAATGTAACAAATATATTTATAAATAAATAAGCAACAATAATCGCAGTAAAGCGACTGAGCTAAGTACGTCTGCCCATGTGGGTAGTGGCGCTAAGACAACAAGAATTACTTACCTTTCTGGTGGGGTTGGGAAGCCTAGGAACGTTATTTCCGGGTTGCCGCTTGCATTGAAGCACCCCGGTACGCAACACACAAAAATACGAGGCTAGATAAAATCCACTAGATAAATTCCACTAGATAAAATCCACTAAATGTGCGAATGTTGCCTACGGCACAGTACAGCCTGAGCACCACACGCAGAATGTAATGTAACGAACAAAGAACACTAGCAGCCAATAGGAGATGGGTGAACACGATCTTGCAGCCATCTATTGAGCGCTGGACAAACTATAGGTGGCCGGGTGACTGGTAGCGCAGTCTGGTAAGTGTTACACGCAAACTACTTGAAGCGTCAAACCTCAGACATTTTCCCCCTATCTTGTTTCCTGGCCCTGATCCCAATACTACAGCTTGAGCGTATACCCCCCAACAGAATATATTTTTTGAGGTTATTGAGATTGATGTCACAATCTGGTTAAGAACTTTGTGAAGCAAGTGCTATATTTCTTTTCATGAATTCAGAATTAATCACTGTTCAACTGGTGAACAGTTGCCTAGATTTAACCTAAATATGATTTAGGTTAGAAAGTTAGTTTTTTATTCATTAGAAGTTGCTCTCAACCTCAAGTTCAATTTGATTATTAAGTTATGTTGGTAAGGTTAAGTTTTGATTCTAGTTATTGCTTGCTGATGCTGATGATAATATGAGTGCAGAAAAATTGAAACAATGAATTTGGAGCGAATCTTGTAGATTGTGTTACATTTAAAAATGATGGAAAATGATGTAGCCATGACAAAAAAAGCAGTTGCTTCTGTGATAAGCTTTTTATTACAGTATTTTACTTTTGTAGATGATTAACAGAATTGTTTGTACAAACTGTAGTTCTTATTTTTGTAACACTTATTACAAATCATCCAAAAAATCATTAAGTTATTTGTATGTACCTCCATAAACTCCTTGTGAACTTTCTTTGTCATTTTCTTCATTAAACAGAGTAGTGAAGCTCTGTGAAGATACGGCGTTTCTAAATTTTGAGATTTACTCGTTTCCTTTCATGTATGTTTTATTGTCATCATTTTTAGCACTTGGAGCAATATGCTATTAAACATTTTTTGTGAGATGTTAAGAGAAACATTTTCACATTGCTGGCTCTTAGCACTCCACGAGTTACTTTTTAGTATTTGCTTTTAGAGTTTTTCTTTTACTTCATGGTAAATGCTTTGTGTATCAGAGGTCATGCAGTATACTTTATTTATTGTTATGAAATCTAGTTAACCAAATGGCTGCAATGAGACAACCTATTGTTGATGTGAAACATTTTACTATTTGGTGATTATATTGTTAAGGAATTTTATACAGTGAAGTCTTGGTACAATTATAAATTAATAAAATATTTCATACACTAACCTTCACTAAGATACTTTTACCTTGAACATGCTTTTTAGCATGGGGGAACCTTTTTCCAAAACTATTCTGCAAGGTAAAACTTTTTATTGAAGATTTCTCTATATAAAATAATTGACAAGTGTCAATAATTAATAAGTGAAATTTTAATAAGCTTTTTATTCTGAATTCTTTCTTATTGATGATTTTTGACTTAAATTATCATGTATGATTTATGCATATATTTAGATTAGGTCTGGTTGAAAGTGATGTACAGTCGTGGAAGGCGAACAGGTGGTGTTATGGGTAACATCCCTGCAATCAAAGCAGGAGTCCCAGGTTCGATTCCCGGTTTGTCGCCATTTTTGCTTGACCAAAAGTTATCATATCTATGATTTATGTAAGTTTCATGTGTTAATAGCAAAGTTGTGTGGCATCAGCATCTATTTTCACAGGTATGAGCTGGATAGTTTTTGTTGTTGGTTACTTCTGGGATGCCCATTGATTCTTCAGAGAGTATGGAAATTTTCAGTGAGAATTACTGACCATTGATCAAGCTTAGTTAATTTGCTCTTATGTAATCTATTTCTCTCGTCTAGCAAACTGCATTTTAGTGATTTGGAATACCTGTTAAGATGGTAACTTTACCCGTCTCTTCATCCTGTTGTATTTGTATCATTTCAGAATGCTGAATAGGCTGCAGTGGTGGTCTTCTTTAGTCGTCTGATGTTGGTTTAAATTTGAATTGTTTTGGAGGGATATGGACCTGGGGAGATGATGCTTAATTAAAGTTATATGCTCATTATTTGTGGTGATAGTGTGTGCGTGCGCTTGTGCAGTGGGATTCTTTGAATATTTTAAAATGTTTTGTTTCACATTATACCTCATTTATTTTAAATTGGCCTATTACTTTTTCGTCATTGTTCAAATGTAAAAGAAATGTAAGTAGCTTTGAAATTGCAAGCTTATACATATTGCCCTTCTAAAATTTACGATATTTTTCAAATATAGGTATTATTAGGACTGACTCTGTAGCAGTATTTTTAAGGAATTTTTGGTATTCCTTTTGGATAAATGTGTGTGGTGTTAATTGATTTTGTTGTATTTTTCTGTTACAGACTTTATGGCTGCAATAAGAAAAAAACTTGTAATTGTGGGAGATGGTGCTTGTGGTAAAACATGTCTCCTCATAGTTTTCAGCAAAGACCAATTTCCAGAAGTCTATGTCCCTACTGTGTTTGAAAACTATGTTGCTGACATAGAAGTTGATGGCAAACAAGTATTTATAATAATGTTATGTTTATTAATGAAGTTTCAATATTTTTTGTACACTGTAATAATTTTTATTTTTAATGTTAGGTTGAACTTGCATTGTGGGATACTGCTGGACAAGAGGATTATGACCGTCTTCGACCATTATCATACCCTGATACTGACGTTATTCTCATGTGCTTCTCCATAGATTCTCCAGATTCTTTGGAGAACATTCCAGAAAAGTGGACTCCTGAAGTAAAACATTTTTGCCCAAATGTTCCCATAATTCTGGTTGGAAATAAAAAGGTAAACTGATAAAAAGAATTACTTAACTAACCATTTCATAAATAAAACATTTTGTATTTTCATTGTGGTGTCTGCTTCATTGCAGGACTTGAGAAATGATCCCAACACAATAAAAGAGTTGGGTAAAATGAAACAAGAGCCTGTGAAACCTGAGGAAGGGCGTGCTATGGCAGAAAAAATAAATGCATTTGCTTACCTTGAATGCTCTGCTAAAAGCAAGGAAGGAGTTCGTGAAGTATTTGAAACTGCTACAAGAGCTGCACTTCAGGTTTGTTTCCTAAGTTGTTTTGAAATGAACTAAGGTTTTTTTTATTTCCCCTTCATTCTTGCAACGATTATTGACCACCTGTATAACCCCTCAGAGTATAGATATTTTGAATATCAATGCAACTACATCTCATTTGATCACACAACATCTTGACACTTTAATATATCATTCACAACTCTGATTCTCCTTAACTTGAGGTGCTTTACCACTCCAAACCCACTAACTCATGATATTAAACAGTTCCAATTGAAAAACTGTTTCCAGCAAGCATGTCAGAGATCAACCAGAAAGTTATGTACCCATGTTTTCTGAAAGAGCAACTTGCTAGAGAAAATAAGGCACGTGTAGACACCTTTGCCAAATGTTCTTGATGTTAATGACACAAGCATTATTGCTAGTGGTAACGGGCCTTATGTAACATGAGATTCTACAATTAGTTTCTCCAGAGGAGGAATTAAGAAATTGTTATATTTTCCTATTTCCAGTGTGGATAGAAAGATGTGCTTGCTTCTGACATGATTCCATTTTCCACACAACTGATTTTCTACACAAATATTTTCATGTTTAGGCAATGCAATATAGTATTGTCGAGTTAGATTACTTGCAAATATCGCCATCACAGATTGCTTCCGATGAAAAAATGAAAACTGTTCTGGTAGGACTAAATGTTAAAGACTTCTCATCTTTGTCAAATGCACAAAACAAAGAACCCATGTAATTTCACGAGGAAGTATTTTAACACCTTTATTTCTTTTAATAATTTTGGTTAACTTTTGAAGGTAGACATTTGTTGTAGAAGAATTTGAGGTGAACAATGTTGCCACTCATTGTTGTCACATCTCTTATTGTTTAGGCAGTGTAAGTGAATATACCTCTCCAAAGGTGGAAGTTTTTTCACACATTTAAAAAATAAAATTTAGCGTATGTCCTTTCTGAACATGTAAACTATATCCTTGCCAAATTTCATAAAGAGTTGTTAAGTAGTGTATTCGTGAAAGGGTAGATGGAGACACTTTTGCATTAATATATTAGTATGAATGATAACAAAATGTAAATGTAGCAGAACCTTTATCTCTGGTGTAAATGGTTAATAATAAATGGATTTTTTCTTTACTGTTTTATATATTATTTTCAAATTTCTGTATTTTTTAGGTGAAGAAAAAGAAGAAAGGCAGATGTAGGCTGTTGTAATTTACTTTCAATTACCTGTTACTATCTGATCCAACAAACAGATAAGAATCTAAACAATAAGATGGAATGAATGATTCAACTGGAATGATTTTTTAGGCATTCGCTGTTGTGGCAGCATAATCTTTAAATCTTCATTCTTTGTGAAATCAGTCCAGTGTTTATTCATGTGCATAATATACACTTTACTGTCATGCTCTAGCCTTTAACATCATGCATGATGTAGCTGGAGTTGTAGGGATGAATTGCAGTGATGTTCAGTCTGAGGGCATCCTCATTTTGAAAAGCATTAGGACTGTTTTCATAGCTCATTATTAATTAATTTGCCTTTGATTTACTACCATATAAGGACAGTATAATCTTAAGGCATTTATGAGTGAGTTTTGTATTTTATATTTTGTTTATAATTATATTTTACTTTTCATAAAATAATTGCAAAAAATGAGCATGAATTACTTCAGAAGTTTCTACCATTATCGCGAAGTATTGCAAATGCAAAGATATATTTTAAGAATTATGTATACTGGTATGCTCCTGACACATTGGTATAAACTGAACGTCCAGGTGCCTCATTATTAATTATTATTATACAAGCCTATGTATTTATGACGTATTGTATCGAAATATTTTCAATTATGAAGAACCAACCAATTTTTAAATCTCTTTATATTGATATTTCTATCTCAGTCATAAAATAAGTGGATGATTATATGATATGGGAGACAGAAAGAGAGAGAAGGAGAATAGAGACAGAGAAAAAGTATGTAAGAAAGAGAGAGTTAGAAAGATGCAAGTAAGAGAGTGCAAGTGAGAGCAAGAGAGGGAGAATGAGAGAGGGGGAGAGAGTTAGAGCGAGGAAGGATGAGAGAGAGAACTAGAGCGAGAATGAGAGAGAGAAAGAAAAAAAGTATGTTGGTGGGAAATAGTAGTGGATTCCAATTATTGTGTATTATCTGTAATTTAAAAAATACTAAAATGATTTGCCTCTATGCATTGTTTTACTATAGGAGTTGCTTTTTGCCAAGTGCATCTTTTATCTTGGATCTTTTAGAGATCAGATTTTATGTACAAAATGTGTATGAAAATAACCATGAAGAGAATTATGTCCTTGGTGGAGCAGTTGCTTTTACTTGAAGAGGATATGGGAAGTTATTTTTTTAATCCATGTAATAAATAAATGTTATTGTTCAGTGAATACTTACTGCATCATTTTAACTATTTTTTTATGTGTGAATCATGGTACGAAACTTCTCTTGGTCTTTCAGAGTAGGAGTATTTCTTTGATGTCTATAGTTCAAACTTTGTAAAACTAATTAAGAAAAGGCATCTATTCCAACAAAGCATTTGTATTTACAGTAAAAATGAATATTTCTGTTACATGTTGCTTAATTTGCTCTTTGTTCTTTTCCTATCATTTTGTTTTCATATGCTAAATTATACTTAATTGAGTTTTTCTGCAAGCTTATGATAACAGGCAAATACTGGTTCAATTTATGGACTATTTATATTGTGCTTTCATTACTGCAATTACTTTTGCAAATTTGTGTATTAGAGCATTTGATCTGCGCTTAACATTTTACTGTTACAGCATTGGTTTGAGACCATAATGCTACTATGCGAGTTCTCTTTTTTCAGTCTTCCGTACCAAGATGTTATTTGAGTCTATCCATTGTGACAGAATAACGTTAAGTTTTTGCTCTCACTTTGGAAGAAAAAAAAACAAGAAAATTAAGAATAAACAATGAATGCCCTTTGCTAAAATAAATATTGTATTAAATGTGAATTTGTTTTGAAAAAGTTTAATAAAACACAATTTCTTGTGTAGTTCTTTTTCTTTCAAATGCTACAATATTGTAGTACCACTCGTTTTGTTATTATCAATGGATTTGATGAGGAGTGTCTGATCCAGGCAGACATTAATGTTGGATGGGTAATACAAAAAATATAAATTGGAATGATTATCTTTCCTAATCAACCATTTATTCAAAGTATTATTCCAAGTGTTTAGTCTTATCTACTCCCCATGTACTGGACGAGAGGTGAGTGAAGAAACTCTTTGTGCAGATTGTCGGCTATGGAGGGGGAACTCCCTTCCCCTTCTCTCCTCTCTTCTTTCTGTATTAACTGGGATGGTTAGCGAGATGGGGACAAGGCTTGCACACACACACACATTCGAATCTGACTACTGCGCACCTACCACAGGTTTTATCACATAACTTGCCTCCTTTACTTCAACAATATTTTGAACTTTTTATCACACTTCTAAAGTATTAAAGTAACACTAATAATTAAGTGTTGGAACCCAATAAGTTAACATTAAAAAAACTTCGTGTTCTGTTAATTGAGGCATGTAATTGGAGAACATTTTTAGCACCAGAAACTTGTTTTTACACGAGAGAGACACAACTGATTAAATGCCATAATTGATTGTCAAAATTATAGAAATATCATCATAGATTACTTGTTTAATATTGCAACTAATTGTTCTTTAAAAATCTAATACATCCAAATTTCTGTTGAATTCATTGTAAATGCCAAATAAATGAAAAATGGAGAGGTGTTCTGTTGAAAATGTTGTAAATGCCACATAATAAAAAATATGTAGAATGTTTGAAATGACACCTCTGATTTTAAAAAAATAACTCCCTAAATACCTCGGACACTACCCAAGAGAGAGTATGCACCACGTCTGAAAACCATCATTTAGCCTCGTGTTAAAACAAATTATTGAAAATATACTTAAGAAGAATATTATATGATAGCCTAGTGACTGTATCCGCCCACGTTATCTTTTGACTGTCAAAGTAATTAAACTATCAACTGAAGCCACTTATACCGATTATCATAGCATTGGCATTTTTAAGAAGAAAGTTATTTGTGAAAAAACAAAAGGAAGTTTTTTTGGCTCTTAGAACATTCTCCATTTACTTGTGTCAAATGAGGAAAATTCTCATAGCATTTATTCAAACATATATAAACACATGAAAAGTTAGAATTTCTTTGGTATTGAAATATACCTAACTTTCTTCCTTTTTGAAACAAACTAACATGGTAGCTTGAATTTGAAAATATAACTATGTCAAATGAAAACAATTTAAAAAGAAAAGATGCAAAACTAAAACATATGTATGAGTTGTAAGTGTATAGTCACATGCATGAATTGTTAAGTTTATTCATTCGAACAGTATTTCTTTTCTGAATTCAATATTCTGATCACACTTTCTTCCTTTATCACCATGCATTTATTATTTGAATCCTTTAACTTTATACTTTCCACTATNGTTCATAGACAGGTATATTGAGAGAAGCCGCAAGACGGTGGGTGAAATGCCCCGCCTCCTTCGCTTTGACTCTTCCAAATCATATTCCAAAAATTTAGAACTATTTTACATTGTTATTTACCCTACCTCCATTTTAAAACTATTGATATGAAACCACTGCACATACTTCTTCATACACTTTTGAAAGCCTTATCCATAGTAAGCAAAAATAAAATTGTTTAAATAAAGCATTATAAAATTAGTTAAGAAATTATTTGGTGCATGAAACTTAAGTTATACACCCTCAGAAGTGTTACAGAAAATAATTATTTAAAAAATACTGAATTCAGATTGTTAACATTTTTCAGTGTCAACAAATTTCATTTCTTCAGCAACCAAAACACTAAAAGAAACTTTACTAATTATAAAAAACAATTTAAATATAACAATTGAAGAGACTTCTTTGATCTGAAATTGCTCTTCTTAGAAAAATAGCTACATATAGAAAAAATTATAAATAAAAACATACTATGATCAATTTTTCAGTAAATCACACTTTTCTAATCGTGTTGTAGACTATGTGTGACTATCAATCACAACAAAGGAGCCTAATACATTCTTATAAGACTTATTTCCTCAAATTAATATTGTGCTTCGACTGTAGTAGTATAGTAACGCTCAGTGGTGGCGATTAGGAGTGGGACAGCCGCCCCCTCACTTTTTTAAGGAAATATAAAAATTTCATTTTAACCATCTAAAACAGGATTATTTTAAAAAATACACCATCCTTGTTGTGGTAATCACTAATTGTCTTTCCTTTTATTTATTTCATTATTTAAATCATACATAGTGGAAATTGCTGAAAAAAGTCATGTTAATGAAAACTGTCAATATTGGTTTTCCCTCCGCCGCCCCCCTCCCTTTTGATTCCCAATCGCAGCTACAGGTAACGCTAGAAATAAATGAGTTTTTATACATTTGTTCCTAATGGCTTCCTTCTGCCAATTCGTGATAAAGCGGTGATCATAAGTTTATTCACTCGCCACATTTGACAATTTGCTACTGAGCATTATTCTGAAATAATTGAGCTTTCAGGAACCGGAAACGAATTTGGAATCGAAGCACAAAAATGAGAATCGAGATTAGAATTTTAAAAACTCCATCGTTATCAGTGCTTAATTGGTCTACTAATGTATCTTTTTTATGGTAATTTAGTAAAAGTTATTTTTAAATAAGACCAGAAAGTTACTGTACAATAATCACTATTAGTCTCTAGACAACAGGTTGATTAAATAAAATAAGAACTCGCCAATTGTCCGGTATTTGATCACATTTTTCTACCGGCGTGTCTTCATCAATAAACAGGCATCGTGCTATTATACCTGATTGTTTTTTTCGGTCCCTTCACCATCCACATCACACTATTAATTGTATTAGTTTTTCTAAAATAATCGTCTAATACCCGTTTTATGGTTAATTGTATTTTTAGTAAGTTTTACTGCACAGATTACCTTCACGAAAAGAACGAACACTCCGCACTCAGAGAATTGAGGCAGCTCAGTTGGCGGGAGTATGGTCACCACTACTATCTTTCTGCGAACACGATCGCTTTGCTGGACCTTTTTCTTTCCACGTGTGTGGAAAGGGGTATAACTGGTACGGCGCCGTGAAGTCGACAGCTGCCTAGGGCTTTTTCAATTCTCGTAGGGACTATCACGTTCAGGTGCTTTGATGACATGACTGGACGAAACATGAAATTTAGCCCTCAGATTGCAGTTTATGTTTCCGTTCAAACGGCAGATAAATCATGTTATTTATAAATAGTTTTAAATACGCCCAGAAACATGATTCAGAAAGAGAGCAGAATAGGTACTCTCTAATTACGTGTCTTCATAGATTTTCTGTCACAAATTTTGGTCGGATTCTTTGTGTGAGTACATAAATCATTCATGCTAATGCCACAAGAACTACTAATAATTGAATTAAGAACTTATATTAAACCCTGAATAGATGACAAACCGCCTAGCAATAGAGCAGCATGGAAACAAACATATTATGAAAAACCTTCAATAAAAAATCGACCCTATGAATTTTACATGAGCGGGAGTACCTACCCGAGGGGAACCCCTACAGAAGGCACTAAAAATGTTTTAATGTACTTGGATGAATGAGAAATATTTTTGATTTCGTATAAGTTATTCAAACACGTCCGCGTGAAGGAAGTGTTGACCCCTGAGAGGAAGGCTGATAAGTACTTCTCCGGTGGGAGATGACTAGCTGATCTTTCTGTTTACATTGTAAGATTTACAGAGACCCTGGCAGATCGGAGAATTCGTGGCTCGAACTAGTTCGTCAAAAATTTCAGAAGATAGTTTACTCGAAGTTGGAGAAATCGAAATCGCGTAGCCCTCATATATGTCTAAAAATCAATTTTCATCATAAAATTATGCTCTACGTAGTTTCGGTTCGGCACAATTAATTTTTTTTCGTTTAACAGAATAATTCTTAAATAGATACTTCAGAGGGGGGGGGGAGTTCAGCCCCCTAAGCCACGCCCCGTGGGTGCGCCTCTATTCACTCATATCTAAAACTTGACAATGTTTCTCAGGTTCTGAGCAACCTTAATATTCATCATACTTGTTAATTTACTAATAACAAAATTATTCAATATTTTTTCTGGACTTCTTGCGTTATCTTAGTCTTATAAATAGCATTATGTGCGTTACAAAAAGTAATTTCTTTGTAGTTACATGATCATGCAATTTCATCTGGAATAGGTTTTCCGTTCTTCTATCAATTATGTCAGTTCTGTATCATTCAGTTTAATTCTCTAAAGCTGTGTTCTCCCTCTTCTTGGTACATCTACACTGCTAAATAGTTTTCAAGCATTTTGAAATAGTGAAAAGATCAGGTAATGCAACTAAGAGATATTATTTTCTTACGTTTATACCCAACTTTCAAGGGAAATACCACTTCGGCAGATGTAGTAAATACTAATTACACTATTGGTATCTACCGAAAATTTAGAGGAAAAATTTGAAGCAGTTTTTGAGAAAATTTTCAAAGTGTACTTAGAACTTTATATGAAATACATTAAAATTAAAGTTAAATTGAACATGCCAGAGAATGTGCGTCAACATGCTTAATGCAAAATATGAATTAAATAGTCATCATTTTAGCCAGAATCAGTGTGCACAGATTGACGTCCGGCCGGACGTCACAAGAAAAACACTTTTTCGATATCGGGAACATCCAAAACGGTTATTTCCGATTCTCATGTTCGAATTTTTCGCGATTAAAATACTTTCTCTTTACTATGCATATGGAAAAGTGAAAAGAATGTTAATCACTTATATCCATGACCCTGACAAACGTAGCGGATATAAGATATTTTTTAGTGGGGGCCGGGTCGAGATCTTCGAGAGGAAGAGAAGTACGGAAAGTTTGGTTCAAAATGATGGAATTTTAAGGTCCTCAAATAATATCCTCATAGAATAATCATATTTGTATTAGGTTTATGTAATAAATATGGCATTTTTCACTTATGGTTTTAAAGTCAGCTTTTTGAAATCTCATTAGTTTTTTATATCTGGGGTAAGGTTTTATTGAATGCATTAATGAGTATATTGAAAAAGAAACAAGATAAGACAACATTATCATTAACTAAATTTTGACTAGTAAAAATATTAACAAAAATAAAATATTAGTTTCACTTTGCTAAGTCACATGTACCTTATTTCCACCCAAAAAATTTTAACTCTTTGGATGAATTTTGGCAGACATGTCAGTAACATTTGAGGGATCAAGAATTATATTATTTTTATGAATGTTCATGAGCGCGAATCTATTCAGACTCTCTTCAGATGCTGTAGATCGTCAAAGGAAAATTTATTGCGGTTAGTAATGTGTGATGAGTTGAAGAGACAGTGGATGAAAATGTGACAAAAATAACACCATTATTTATTTCAGTATTTACTACGTTTGCATTATAACCTATTGCATTAGAATGGAAAAATAGTTTGTCATTTTTAAAATTATATTATGCCGGCTCCAGAGTCAAATCTTGGTGTTACATTGCACAAAAACTTTTGAGTTGGTTCATGTTGTAAAAACTCCTACTTCAGAAAAGAGACGTTCTTTTTTTTAATAACTTCATTGATTTAAGTCTGAGTATTTTGTGGCAAGACTTCAAATTAGAGGTTAGCATATTATTTAAATGTAACAATTTTGGACACATTTTTATCCTTTTCTACAAATAAATCTATACTTGTCTAGATAAAAATGTCCATACTTGTTTACAAAATTTCTGTACTTGTCATGATAACGTTTGATCATTTGTAGCACTCAAGTTTAAAGACGACATAAGTAGAAACACACAACCATAACCTTCCTATTGTTGGAAGTAAACTATTTAATGAAACACTTTCTTTAATGTACGGTAGAATTGTTACTGCTTTGAATTTCTATCAGAAGAGATAAAACTCAGTCTTTTTTGCCCATTTTTAGTTCCTAATTTATTCTTTTATTACGCCTCACAATACTCCTTAACTTAAATAGACCAATTATTACATCAATAGAAAGACTTAAAAATTGCAAACTTATTGGTTAGGATTTTTATTATCACTAGAAGATACGAAAGAAAAATGTGAAAAATAGAGAAAAATTTACAAAACTTTATCGTACTTGTGGCACCTCAAGACGTGTTCCGATTATCCTAAAACTTCGTTTTTGTCCTTTTTATGATAAAAGATGACTTTTCCGCGCTATTAGAAGTTTTTTGAAAATTCGATTTTTTTCAATCCATCCTATACTGAGCATCGTCATAGTTTGTATAACTTACTTTATTAGTCTAACTGCAGAAATACATTTATTTCTTTGCTCCCTTTTATATTCAATCGTTGAAAAAATATAAAACCTTGTTCGAGATGAATTTTTAGAATTGATTGTTGCATTCTACGACGCAATAACAATCGTCTGGACTTCTGAAGCTTTTTGACATGACTACTCTTTTAAAACTTAAATTTTGATTGAATATGAATACATGCCTTTATTATAGCTCCATAAAGGCTATCAAACTTAACACTTCATCAAATTAAAAACCATGAGCATTCTCGACAGGCTCGGACTATCACCCTTCCGAAAAGAGGATAGATGCACCTCCGATGAAAGATAAGTGCGCCCTCTCTTAAAAAAAAAAGATTTTAAAAATTCGAAAAGATAAACGAAAAAGAAGGGAATTGAATCTCCAAAAGTGTACGACGAAGGTGCTAATAAGAGAGTCAGGCAGTGAGCAAAATTGCTCATGAACTGCGCTTGAAGCGTTATTACGACGTCGCATTCACACCATGTGTTACAGGAGGACCTCGAGAAGAGTGATACAGTAAGAGTTACACCTGTGGCGACTGATTCGAAGATCGTCATGATGAAACACGCGAGAGGCCCGGGATATTTAACTCATCCACGTTTCCGGTTCACCTTCCCCTCTGCTGATGACAATATTCTGTCGTATGTTAAGGCGGCTCCACACACTCATCGTTCGGCGAAACCTGAGCAACCGCACAGCGAATCTCGAGCAATAGCGACTTGCTCGGGGTATTTCCTGAGTATTCGCCTATTGGCGAGCGTACTGATCCAGATATAAGCAATTTGCCGAGCATGTGCTAGCTCTGGGAACGACGAATATTCGTGTTAGTGCTTAGAGGGTATGGAGAGTGAATCTAAAGTAATCACACATGCTGCTGCATATGTAGTTGTGTCTTTTGAAATGTTAAGTAAAGAAAATGGGTGTTATCTAATCTTCATTCAATCAATGAAATTAAATCATAAATAAGCTAGTGTTCATTCCTCATGGATTAAGTCATAGTAATTTGGTTTTCTGGAATTTTAAGATCCTTATAATCATTATAGTTTTTGTTCGCTCTAAAATAATCAGTACTCTATAACTATCTTAATTTGTGTCTCCACAACATCCCACTCTATTTATTTATTCATTCAAAAGTCATTCATTATATTTAAATATGACGTTTTTATTATTTATTATTATAGTATTTTTTATTTTTACTAGCCTCGCCCTCGCACGGATACGACCGTGTACTGGAAATATATGGTTAAACTACCAAAAAAAAAAAGATAATACTAATAATATCAATACACGTTCAATACTTTGAAACTTTAGGACGTTTAATAAAAAAGTAAAATAAAGTGAATAAAATGTTTGTGGTTTAAATCACACATCAAAAAATCTTTATTGTCTAAAAGCAGTTGCAAAGTGCGCGTGACCACGTGGGGGATAATAAATGAAGTTTCTCTATCACTACTTTATTACATCCAATTTTATCATTACTAAAACACCAATTTCTTTGTACAATAAAGGGAAAAATTACAAATAATTAGTTTTTTCAGCGATTACTTACTCGAAATAACTTGATATCGTTAAACTCGTTATATCTGTAATACTCGCAATCCTTGCTATTCGTGAAAGCACGAATATATGGGCAATACCACGAACAGATCCCTCGCGAATATTCGCCTATGCTCGGCTTCCTTTGATGTATCTCAAAAGACCGACACGCTGCGGGAAATGCGAGCACCGATATACGTGATGTGACTAATAGTATGCAACTCGTCTACACTAATCCCTATTCGACCAGCAGTTGCTTGAGATGCGCCGAATATGTAGAGTCGCAGCGCCCGCTCTAGCGACTACGTCGCCCCGAACAAAAAGACAAATTGCCGCCCCTTAAAATATTTATATATTTAAGGTACATTTTTTTATTTTCATTAAAAATCATACCATTTTATTTATATTTTAATAAAATGATACATTTAGAAAGAAACCTTAACATGACATAATATTGACAATCAAGCATTACAAAACAGTTGTCTAAAATAGATATTTTCTTTTTATATGTTTTATTAAGGGTACTGTGCCCCCATGTGATCTGAACTTAAACATAACATCGGTAGTATATTTATTCATCTCAGAAACTTTTAAAACCATGGATTTGACGCAAATTGGTCTTTCGCAATATTTTGTCGCAGTCAGTCCTCTTTACCCCCCCCCCCTTTAAGGGTGCAAGGGGTGTCTTATTCCCGTGGGTACTGAATTTGGACTTAAACGATGTAATAAACAATTCAATGATGAATAGAATACGTCAGTGCCTGATGTAATGAAAGTTGAGAGAGATCACGTTATATGGCACAATGTGTGGGTATTGAGTTTCGTATTGTTAGCGAATTCTAAGAATGCGAGGAATGGATTTACGTAAATAATGACAGTAATTCTTTTGTTTTATGATTACTTCAAGAATAATAAAAACAAATGTTAATTAGCACAGAGTATTATGGTTAATGTAGCACTGTCAAGGCTGCTTTAAATTGAGAAATAATAATACTATTAACTTGTTATGAATTATAAGCAACGGTATTAATTGCTTGTGAATATTAAATTATTACATAAGGAAGAAATAGTTTCACAAATAAAATTTTGCAAATCCGTGGTCTCTAATCCAGTTCCCACATATAATAAAGCATTATATGAATACATGTAAAATTATAACAATATTTGCGATTTCAAATTGAGAGATATTACACAAGGAGAAAAACATAGTGAAAATTCGACATATAATCACTTTTACGTTGTATTGTTTCTGCAAATAAACGATTGATCTCTATTGTATTCAGAGAAGTACATGCATGTTCAAACAATTTCAATCAGCGCCCTTTCTACGTTAATTTATTAATAAAATAAATTATTAGATTATGAAATGTTTCCTATTCGAAATTATAAAAAATTTACTAGATTTTTGTAAGGTTATAGTCAACTTTTATTGTTTTATATGTTTAACATAGATTGCCGTTATAAGAATTGTTTTAAGAAATTATGTCGTGAACCTCGCTCGCAACCCGCGTGGTTGGCCGGACCGGGCTGCGAGTTTGGACACGGCAAAGGGGGGAAGGGGGGATAAGGGTCGAGGGTTTGGTTCCAGAGAAACTCGTAGTGGGTAAGAACAGATTTAATACTCACATAAGATGGTGACGGAGTTCAGGCCCAGAGAGAGGCGTTGCCAAGGTCATGATCGTAGTGCTGTCGTAGCTCGGCTGGGTGCAACTCAGCGGCTCGGTCGAGGTAGAGAGGCTGGTGGTCCCTGGTTCGAGGGCCAGATAGAAGGTGAGGGGTGGAAGCAGCGCCTTAGGGCGACGCTGGTCTAGCATCATCCACTACAAGGAACCATCTGTCCACTCACTCGGTCCTCCTCCACCCTCTGTCCTCCACTCTCTCTACTCTATATATGTTTTATAGCTCTGACATCATGACCTCGTAACCCAGTCTCGCTCACCAGTACGCCTGACCCAGTTCTAACATGCTTGGTTGTGCATACCTGAGGTGGCGTCACGACAATTAATCGCCGTCCAATCTTTCATATCTCTCAAATCTTTCAATATTGTGATATGTAACACAATCTCGCGAAATTAAATTTTAAGATTGTTTTCTTTAGAATCAAGAATTGTAAATATTTTTAGCTTTTAGACATAAACAGTACAAATAAGCTACGCACTGTAAATTTTAAGCGAACGAAAAAATCAATTCATTTACTCATTTTATTTTATTTATACAAAATCAGCCCAGTATCTCAGCCAAGGACCATTACCTGGGTTTGAGTCTCATAGTCTGCTTGTCACTATAGGTCACTATCTCTTTTTTTTTTGGTTTGTCTCGTCTTATCGGATCATTGTCAATATATGTCTCGCCAACTTGTCTCTCTCAATATTTCCTCTTTCATGCGCTGTTCCTTTATTCCGGTGATATTTAATTTTCTCGCATATTTTGTTATCTCAGTAAAAAATATACCCTTCTACCTTTGCCCGATGGTTTCGGCTGTCTCACGTTTGGCGATCGTTGCGACGTTCCTGTCCTTAACCTCGTGGAGGTAGTGGGGCATCTATCTCATTTTACATGCTTCCCGTATTGTTAAAATTTTAGACACATAATCCTTCATAGATTTCCTTTCTCTTGATATATTCTTCCCGTCGTGTTCCGTATATCTCGCGTCGCTTTAACTGTTCGCTCATCATCGGACAATCATATAGTACATGTTGGACATCCTCCACCCCTTGCCCGCATACGCACGTCCCATCATTCCTTAGATGTCTTTTGGTCCAGTAAATTAAAAATTTCCATGGTCTGTTAATATTTCGCATAGTGCCTGAGTTGGTTTAAACCACTTCCTGTTTATAATACTGTAATTAACTCTTGGAATAAACCTGTATGTTATTCTTCCTTCCTTGGCTACTGCCCAGCGGATATTCCAACATTTCATCAGTTCATAGGCTATCTTTTTTTCCAAACTTTGGTTGTTGCTGATATCTCTTGGGTATCTACCCTTACAGTTTCCCCTTGTGGCACTCTATATCGTAACATGTTTGCTTAAATCTAGATCTATGGGCAGTATTCATAGTAAAACCTGAAGTGCGCGCGTTGAAACACTTTTGTAAAAAATCGATACGTGAAATTTTGTATTAATTGGGAATTAACACATCAATATTTTTCTCTCACTTGCAGCCAAAATGCCGCCCCGGACAAATGTCCGGATTGCCCGCCCCTAGAGAGGGCCCTGAGAGCCGGCTTTTACGGTTCCCAGACGCATTGTAAAACTGCTGAGTGAACGACTTTTCAATTAATAGATCTGTTTATTTTCGACATATTTTTCAAGGACTCAGTTACATTCATTGTGTTAATAGTGTCCTGAACTTAGAAAATATTGGGGAAATAATTCGTAAAGTTTTGAAACTTGGTAATTAGGTGAAGAGTGTAGTATGGTTCATGATTATTAATTCTCCCCCATTTTTATCGGAGCCACTTACCCCTGAAAGCTACCCCTGGTGCACGTTCGCGGTTTTTGCCGTTGTCCCAAAATGGTCAGGTTTTCGAGAAAGATATCTATATAAAAATATTTCCCATTAAATTTCCAACGTCAATACGTAAACAACGTTCACTTCTTGAAGCCATGGAAGGGAGAAGTCCCTTCGATGATATAAGTTACAGACAAATGGCAGTTGATCCTTTCATTACCAACTATCCCTCCGCTTACGGATATCACCTCTGTGGTTTCTGGGAAAGGAGGATACTGATCAAACCAATCAAACATTTTTTATTCATACTTGTACTTTTTCATATCATCTATCATAAGCCGCAAGAGTACTTACGCTGCTGTTTTTTCTGCATTAATAATAAAATTTCTTTGTTTTTTCCTTTAAATACAATCTTCTTTCACTGTTTTATTTGTAACACTCGTATATATGAATGATGTCAGATTACGAATGAGAACAGGTGCAAGAGGCAACGGCAAAAAGTGACAAGGAAAGTATTTTGGAAGTAGTACATGAAAACGCAATTTGTCATCTATGATATAGGAGGGTTATATTCTAATACTGTTCTAAAAGCGCATTTCTGTTTCAAAGTAGATTTACTTGTAAAATTTGCATGAGTATATACTCAGTAAAAACTATATGACGGTCTACTTCTATAATAAAATAGTTGCACATAATAAAATATGGAAATATTGCCAGTCACATCATATGTACCAGCAAAATAAGTTTCCAGAAAAAGCAACAGAAAATAATAGTACATGAAAAGATAAAATTTATTTAAAAATTAGTCTATTAATTAAATTTATTGGTAATTATTTAGTTTAGATACACAAATAAATTACATGTTGAATTGTTTCAAATAGGATATTGTGAAAGAAGAATTCACGCTGAGGCGTTCTTAGCATAGCGGCTGCGTCCGATATGCACTCAACTTAAGCGCGCTCTGACGGGTTGACTTACGCCTAAAATGTTCGTCTGACAAAAAATACTCTATAAGAGCCATAATTTGAAGGAAATTTTATGTAGTTTATTTTTGTGACAATATTCTTTAAAAGTGTGTAAATTTCGTGTTTTAAGAAAACAACATAAGAAAACCTGGTTTTTGGGGTCCATTTCACAAGTTTGGTCAAATTTCACCACGCTCTAGCGCGATATCTGTTCGTCGTACAAAAATCTGTAAAGGCTTAATATGTAGGAAATTTAATGCACATTTTTACATACGTACTCTTTTAACAATAAGCGCGTACTTTTCAAGTTACGAATAAAAACCAAAGAAAATAGCGTTTTTTTTCGAAGTTTTCTCAAAACGCGCACAGGGTTTACTTGGCGGCAAAGTTCAAATTCGGATTTAGCACCTCCGATAACAAAAGAAACAATTGAGGAAACGACTTCTATATTTTCCCCTCAACAAAGTACCACGTGACTGAGCTATGAAAGTACTATAGTGTTCTTATCGGCTTCTCCAGCTGTACTATTTTTAGTTGTAATTCAGACATGTGTAAATTAATAAATGACGATTCTGTCAAATACACTTTCACTACTTGATGTGAATAATAGGTCTAGGTACAAAATATATAAATTACAAAAAAAATATCAGTTTCTTTGGGGATTGGGAAGGGCTTGAGCCCAGAATACCCCTCTCAAATCCACCACTGCTGACAAAGGATAAATTTCAACGAGATTCAAATACATAATTAGGTTTGAAATAATGTTTGGGAGCCTAAAAATAAGGAACGTGGCAGGATAGGGAATTAAATTTTTTTTAATGTCGAAGAACCATGTTAATATTTCACATATACTCAGATTAATGTGCGCTAAATACAGATGTTCATGTTTAACATTTCGTCGGATCATTTCACTGGGTAAGCACCTCAGAAATGAGTCCCCTACTTCATTTGTAGGATATCTCTCAGCAGATTTACCAAGAATATTAGTCACTCGATTTCAAGAAGCGTAGGCCAAAACAATACTCAAGATAAATGTTGCATAGCTCATAGTAGGAAAAGAAGGAGGAGGAGGAGGAAAAGAAGAAGAAAGAGGAGAAAGAAAAGGAGGAGGGAAAGAAGATGATGATGATAGTGAAATTTCCATGTACGACTGCCCAATTTTTGGTTTATAATAAGACGAGTTTTCAACTTGTGCACGAGAGCATAGATGATGATAATTATTTTTTCAACCTCTTATATCTGCGAGAGTCTATCTAAATAACTGTCTGTCTGTCTAAATAACTGTGTACAGATCTGTCTAAATAACTGTGACTGTCTAATAACTGTGTACAGATCACGACTTTGTGTGAAGAAGGACATTTCACTGCAGTAGGTGCTAAGATTTTACGAGCTGTGTAACAACATGGAAGCTGAAGTATTACACTGAGGTGGTTTAAATAAATACACTTTATGGTCAGAGAAGCAGTTGTAAATTGCGTATGACCACCTGGAGGATAATAAACTAAGTTACTCTCGGGAAAGAAGCAAGGGCCTATCCCATCTATTCCGATCAAGGACCCAAGCAGTGGTGGATTTAATATTTATAAAATACAATATTTAATTAATACGTACTGTTATGCATTCATTTTTCCAAAATGATTTGTTGATAATATAAGCAGAAAAAATCAAGATTAATCATAAAAAGTATTAATGACATTCCTGTCCATATAAAATCCGCTTCTACCCGAAAACCGTAGAAAATCCCGGATCGGGATGGGGTTACAGAGATAATGTAGTTTATAATGTAGTAAGGGTTTTCAAAGAAAGTCATGTGAATTTTCGTGTGCGATACTGTTGGACTGACTGTAATTACTCAGATTTTGTAATTACGTTAAAATACCTTGAAGATTTAGAAAGGCCTTTCCAAAACTACCTTGTTAAAAGAATGCAGGATTTCTCGGCCGGAGTCAATATGTGGTAAAATTTCTGGGCTATTGAGCCGTGGTCCAGATGAAGTGTTCTTCTTCACAGGCGTTTCGGTCGCAACTGCGGCGGCCATCTTCAGTGTCGACGTGGGTGCAGGTCTCTCTTCAGCGGTGTCCCGACAGTAACTGATCTGGAGAGTGGAGACTCAGGTTTTCTGGTTCAATAGCCCAGAAATTTTACCACATATCTTATTAAAATGTCACTAGTTTTTACCAGATATCCTAAGGGAGTCGCGGAAAGAATGTCTTTGATCAGGGAGCCACGAACACAAAAAGGTTGAAAACAAATATTATTTTTCTTTATAAATTTAGATTTACATACTATAGAGAAGGCTTTAAAATGTATATGATAAAGTGTGTGCAATGGTTTTGAACCACTAGTTTTATGTTCGTTGGCAGATTTTTGTACGTCGATAAGAATTGTATTTGTACCGAGGCGTTGCGGCTAAACATACCCGCCCATGAAAGACTATCTTTAAAAAATGTCCCGATTCCATAGCGTTTAGCGGAGTTTTGCAATCCATTCCTCACATTAACATCAAGGCCGAAAAATTATGAAACTCCAAAAATTCCCCCTTCCTGTTTTTTGACATTTTTTGTTGGAGGCTTCTGACATAACCGGCGATGGGTGCATTCGATTTTCTTCGTCGGCTTGAGAAATAAAAGTTCTGCATCTGAATATTTTCTCCTAATTCCAAAATTGTGGGAGCAAGCATCTAAATGGGAAAATCTGGTACCTGCAAAGTGTTTAATGATTTAAACAAGAAACTATGAAGTGATGGTATATCTTGATGGTCTCAAGGCCCTATCTCATGGTTTGGGGAGCAGCACCTTCAGCAAATGCATATAATACATCATTTTAAAGTGAACAAAAAAGAATGAGCACACAGGATGAAGAACATAAATCAAAATAAGTTCAAAATGTGAAACCACATTATTATTTATTTTATAGCTGATAAATTATCCTGACAAAACATTAAATAAATTCTGTTATTTATTTGTAGTAACCTGAAAAACAAACATGCAATTAGTAGACATGCTTGAAAATGTGTCACAGAATGGTTACTACTACTACTACTAACAATAATAACCATTATTCATAATTAACACATTGAAAGAAAATTATGAAAATCCAGACAATATCTGACAGAACACCTTTTCTGGAAATATCGGGATATGATTTCCTGATTAAACTGCAGTAAATGTACTTTTACAATAGTATCTACACTCTTCTTTAGTAACTTATAAGGTAAGACAATATTCAAGAAGCTCTTTCAGAATCATAAATGGGTCCCTAAACATAATTGTCTGTTTCTGATTCTTCTTCAGCTTAGGCAGTGATAAAAATTGTTGATACATTACATTTTTTCCAAAAATAAATTAATTTTTCTTTGAAATATATATTTTACATTTTGTCATTAGTACCATATAATTTGTAGCTTAACACCCCGGTAACAATATTTGGCTTCTCGTATGTTCCAGTATATATACTTTATATATATAAACTTCAAATGTTGTACAAATAATTGGCCTTTACCGAGTATTACTAACATTTCCAAAATGAGCATCACACAATTATATTCTGCTACTACATCAATCTAAGATGATTTCATTCTTATAAATAGTAAAATAATTATTACATATCAGACTGACAAAAGCTCCACTCAAAATATCAACAATGTACAAAAACTTCTGATATAAGCTAGAATATTTCTCTCACCCAAGTTGCTCAACAATCACTCCCAAAAATTCAGAAATTTGTCACACATTTTAGAATAATCCACTCAACACATTTCTTAATTTACAATACATAATTACAGTAGAAATATTTTTTTTTCTCATACATAATATACTTGTTGCAATTATTGCTATTCATGAATTTTTGAATATTTTGAAAAGAATGCATACAAAGGAACATTACTATTGATGCCTAGATTTGGGGCTCAGAAATGAAACTTGTACAAACTGTACTTGTTAATAACAGGATTTGTATTTTGATTACTTTATTAAATTTCATACTATTTTTGAACTTCCTCGCATAAGAATATGGTTCTCCAATAAAATTCTCTCCTAGCACCCAATACTGTTTTCTCTGGGCACCTTTTGGATTACTGAATGATTCAAAGAAAACTTAAGTACAGCAGTGATGTAATTTATATAGTATAACTTGAGGAAGACTAATTGAACACCATGTATGGTGTAAAAAAATAAAATTACTTTTACGTATCATGAATTGCCAATGGGTAAATTTTATATTTATGGAAATATTTAATAAAAGTAATATAACTTCTTTGAGTTGATACTTCTAGAACTTAGGAATTTTCCTTGATTACAATAAAATTCAGAATGATATAAACTTCAATGTCATTCTAATATTGCATCATTAATCAGAAAATAATTAATGAAAATATCAGATCACATTGAAGGAAAAGAGAAGCACACAGAATGTTTAAACTCACTTATTATGTGTTTTGTTATGGTTTACTTGAAAATGAACTTGATTATTTGGATTTCCAAAATTTGAACCTCTCCCATGTATGACAATTTATCCCTCAGATTTGACAAGGAAGAAATTTAGTTTCTCTCACAAGTTGAGATTAACTTGTTTAAATGTTACTAAATAAACTATAATACCTTAAATGGAAGCATTATTTTTGTGACAAAGTCTCTTAGATTAATGAAACAGTGTAGATGTCTTGAGCACTTCACGTTATTTCAGTGAAAGAAATCTCTACACTAAACATTCTCTTTCCTCAATCTTGTCAAAATTATTATAGAAAGTTTATTGAAGTATAGTATATAATCAAGGCATGTTTCCTGATGCAGACTAAAAATTCAATTTCATGAAAGGAATTCAAGTTATGTAGTAAGAGAAGAAGTAACTTTATCCTATTCAAGTGTTATCTATTTGAAAAATCATGGAAGCACTTTTATTTAAATTATGAAATTCTTTAAGGGATTTCATTTTTTGTCAATGACTTAGGTGTGCTGAATTTGAGATTTTCAAATATCTTATGAACATTCATTCTTCTTTTACAAACATATTTCCTTTATATTATAAGGGCAGTCTTCAATAGAACAGTATCCCGTCTGTTCACTACAATGACCGAAGGACATGAATTAAGTATTTCATTTTCTCAATAACTTATTATTATAATTTTAACTAAGAGTCTTCTTTGAGGGAAAAAACATGCATGAACATGAATTTATTATAGCACTTCATAGAGTAGATATCTGATTCTCTTGTCTTAAATAATTTGAGTCTTATTTCAGAAATTATAGATCATGCTTGGATAATAAAAATTAGAAAAAAAAATTGTTAAATGAAAGTTGCTGTTTCTAATGTTTTAAGTACGGTTTATGAATTACAATATTGAGACAGTCTGGTTTCGTGGTAAGAAAGTAATTGAATCAAAATTTTGTCAAATCCTTACTATTTAGTACAAGAGTGTATAGCTTACAGTCATTAAAAAAATAACAGGTTCATAAATATTATCATATTAAGATTTCTAGAGTTCATATAAAAATTTATCTCACATATCTCTACTATCCTTTCAAAAAATTATATCAATGACATTAGGGGTATCAGACAGTATCTTATGGAAATCCATACATAGGTCATACAAAATAATCTTCCACAATCTTTTACAAAAATATTTATATTCAATGACACAAAACTGTCTAAAATATGTTACAGGGAGATTTCCTCATCCTCAGTGTTCTATAGAGCTAGAAAAAACGGAAATAGATACATAACGAAGAGAAATATATTGTGTACAATTGAGCATGAAACATGGACCAAAAAATGAATGAAAAAATCAAATAAAAACAAAGTCAGAAAGTACGATTGAAACATTGAGTAGGAATGGGAACAAAATTTTGAAGTTGCATTAGAGGCAAAAAGGTACTGGAATTGTTTGAAACTGAACTAAAATGAAAACATAAATGAAGCTTTATTATTACATTAAAAAATTATCTACAACTGGATTTGTAAAAAATCGCAACTTTATGAATCAACCACCTTTTGTCAACAATTCATTTTTAGTGCCGGTACAAACTTGTGCCAATAGACGAAATTAAATCCTAGTTTATAGCTTAAAATATGCTCAGCCATATATTCCCTCCATATTCTTTGATTTCTCCTGCGCTTTTGATACTTTCCATCATAGTATCCTTCTCCATAAAACCGTCTCCGCTGTCGATACAGCGGGTAAATTTCGAGCGTTTGGAGAATTTGTGACAAAGATAGGTGTGTTGAGAGATGTGATTAAGAAGGAAAATGCAGATTGGGACAGGATGGACTAATACTAATGACGAGAGTGACTGCAAGACTAGTACATAAGATCGCAGAGACGGGAACGTTGGCTATGGTCAACGGCTAAGAAGAGCAAATAGAGGTGGAAAAGAAACAAGAAGAAGAGGAGATCAAACATGAGAGCATCGTAATAATCCTGTTTAAAGACGTGGCGATCATTTCGCCATGGTCTAAATAAATAAATATCATCATGTACTTCTCAGTAGCTTCCTCTCCCATAGTTTCTTCCGGATCAGTACTAGCCTCCTTTTTCCCCTATCCGACCCATTCGAGCGGTGTACCGGACCTCGCAGTCTTCTCCCTCTTCACATCGCATAACCCGACAACCCACGCGTAACAAAATTTCTTTACGCGGGCGACGTCATCTTCTCTGCAAGGGTCTACAAACTATCTGTGTCGACAAATCGCCTACAAGATGCAGCACATGGAAAACTGGAGCTGGAACCAGCCTCCAAATAAATCCATAAAAATGACAGGCAATATTTTATGCATAACATAATGAAAACAATTAATTTTAGAATATATTTCATTTATTCACGTGCATGGTGCAATCTTCATGGTATGAAGAGAACTATACCTAGTGAAATACCCAGTACCTGACGTATAAGAGGCAAAGTAAGTGTAATACCTTTCCGCGAATACACTGGCTCTTATTCTGGACTTGACCGACTGCAGGAGCGTTTCTTACAACAAGCTGTAATTATAAAAAGTACCTGCATTGCCTTAGTGTTTGAGTGAATTCTCTACCGTTTTTCTTTGTTACTGCTAAGTGAGTTTATTGGTTCCGCAAAGAAGAATAAAAATAACGCTGTAACAGGTAATATACAAAATATTAACAATATTTAATTTAATTCTACTGTTTGACGAGAATTAAGGAAAATATTGTTTTACCTATACTTTTATTTTTTAATGTAAGCAGTATTAGTACTTTCGACGCTTGACGCCTCAAGTTTTTAAAATGTATATTTAATTTTTTTAACTCTACGTATATGTTCTCGCACTCATGACGTGTGTCCAAGGTAGGGTCTATCCTGAATTTATACTTTTTTGATTTTAATTAATCGACATTACTTTTCCTTTTTAGTATAGTACTTTTCTATTAAAAGTTTAAAAAAATATTTTAACGTTTATTTTATACTTTTTAGTATTAGAATTTTTTATTTATTTGTCAAATGAGCATAAATCCGACAGTCCTATCATTTGCCATTAATAAATCCTTGTGCTCACCTCCATCAGATTCTCGTTTCACTTCGAGCTGAAATTTTCCAGATATGGGTTCTTTGTATTATGCACTTAAGAAATATTAAAATTGTCTCTAAATTGTAAAATTTGGACGAAAAGTTAAGATTTTACTAGCATATTTATTAACATTCTCCGCAGTAACAGTGCATTGCCTCTGGGAGACAACTGATGAAAAACACAAAATGGTTACAAATAATACGGTAAGAAACCACTAAGTGATAGGTAGCCTTCACGATCGTGAGATGCAACCCGTTATACTTTGCTGTATTACGTATTTCACCCTAAAACTCAGTAATTGAACATCGACTTATAATTACGAAAAACATTAATACAATACACTATATACCATCCATATCCGTCATCAAATCAGCTGAATGGTATCACAATCATCTATCGTCATACAAACCACACATATCTGTAAAATTTCAGCTCCATCAGAAACTTCGAAGAGACTGAAAAATCCGAAGTATTAAAACGGAAGGACAACATATTTACATGCGAACGTTGCAAATTAAATAAACACTTGTATAAACGATGTAGTCCTGACCTTTCATTAGGCAGTACAGTACTCAGTATCAGAAAATTTTCAAACAATTATTGTTCATATTTTGTTATAATCGACATTAATTCCACTGAGTAACATTTCTAAGTCAAGTGTGTTTTATAGAGAAGATGCCGAGCAAAATGCAGATAAATTAAAGAAATAATCATGCTTGTGCTATTTTAAAATCGAATAAGTTGTATTACTAACTTTGCCTGCCTTTCGTGAGGTAATATGCATAATGCCTAAGTAGTGGGAAATGCGATTAATATTTCCAACATTGCCTTACATTTTATACTGTCGCACTCAGAAGAATGCCATGATCACGTACCAATTAAATGTAAACGTTTAAAAATACTTGTGTAACCTCCAGCAAATGATAAATAAAACTATGTTTTGAATAATCGGCCAGCGGTGCATTTTCGTCACGCGAGCTGTTGCCAGTGCCGTATTCAGTCAACAAGTCTGAATCATAGCTGACAAAACTATAATAGTCAGTGGAGTGATACGCGCGGCAACAACGCACGTAACTGGAATCCATCGCTGGTCGCAAATTGAAAACATGGTTTTATTTATCACTTGCTGGAGGTTACACAAATAGTTTTAAACATTTACATTAAATTGTAACATGATCGTGGCATTCTACTGAGTGCGACAGTATAAATTGTATTCCTTAATAATGTGTCTGGTCGTTTTTAACAATGTTTTTGGGAAAGGTTAATAACTCATTATATTTTGCATGCAGAAGCTTGGAATTAATAAATGTTGTCACAAATACAACAGTGATCATTTGCTGAATAAGAATTACTTTTGTCACTATTAGTTTGTTGTATAAAAAATAATGAAGTCGACGTATCGGCAAAAGCCCCAAAAATATCACGCTTCTTGAAACATTTCTGTATTTAAAACATTATTATTCATTCTTAGAACCATTTTTTAAAACTTGAGTATAAGCAGAAGAACATGACAAATTTAATGGTGTTAATTAGTTTTTCCTACGATTTTTTGTGGCATCTACAGCAGTTCAAAGTGAGGGGTTTACAATAAAAAATCCGATAGTATTACCCATTACCCGATGAGCTATTCTTTCTCAGCAATATTTTAAAATTCCCTCTCCACGACTTCTTTATTAAAACCCTTTTCTTCTCTTCTCGCTCTGTTCTTTTCTGTAAAAATGTCACCCCAACCCCCAAGAAGTCAACTGTACACTCTTAATAATTTAATATTTTGCATATCTAGCGTTTCCGGAACCGACTGCCCGTAACCGCCCTCTCAACGGACTTCCATGAACGGAGCGAGTTTCTCTGAGTTAAGTTACATTGAGGGCCACCACAATCCTGCAATACAATCAAGAAGAGCATGCATAAGCGTGTAGGTTGTGAAGAAGACTGTCACAACCACGTCGACAGTTCCAATGCGCGGAGCACATCAGTAACATAAAAACTTATAACTTACGAACACTTCAAAAGCTCTGTACCGACATCAAGCCAGTTAGACTGACAATAAATAAAGAAATTATTTATAGAAATTCAGCTTGTCAAACAACTGTTATAAACTACCTATGACCACGTTGAAGAAAATAAAGTAATTTACTGCGTCTAATAGACAATAAACTAATAAACACATTGCGTTTCCGTTCATGTTTTTTTCTTGTCAAATTTCTCGAGGTAAAGTAACATGTCTTTGAGTATAGGTCTGTTTGACTCCGACTATGCCCTGAAGAGGGCCACAGGAGGATGGCCGAAACGTTGATATTTCTGTCTACAAAGAAGCTATTGGTCCCGGACATCCAAACATGAATTGAATCCGGCCGCGGAAGCTTGCGTTTATACGTGTATTTGTTTAATTGTTGAGATTTTAATTTGATTGAAATCAATTTTTATTCGCAAAAAATATCTTATTTTCATTGAAAATTTTATTGCGTTCTTCATGCAAGTTGTAAGTGTGAAAATAAATGTGTCATTGTTGATAATCTAAAATAAATGTTTTCATGGCAGTAGATGTCTATTGCACCACACTCTGTGAAATAAAATTCTTATAATTAATATGAAATATATTGCTCTGAATTTCTATAAATACCAGAATGTTTTCGTCGCGAAACAACGAAGGTTTAGCTTATGAAGGGTATAGAATTTTCTAAGGAGAGTAAAATAACAAATGGATATTTTGTGATTAGAAAATGTGTAGTCTACGTAAAACTTCTAAGAAAATGGGCCCAAACACGATGCAATTCCCACGTTTCTCAGCCTTGCAAGATTAGAGTGGGACGAAACATTCTGTCGCCAGTATGCGCAGTTCCATTTGAGTCAACGCTCAAACAGACAGTCGCGAAGCAATTGGTCGGGCTGGAATGAAAGACAGACACAATACAGTTTTGTCTGTCTTCTGTCTTCGTCGCCAGTGTGCGCACTCCTATTGCTCCCAATGGCGACTGCGCGTTTGCGACATTGTGATAAGACGCCGGTGTGCGATAGCTGTTATTTCCCTTTGAGTAGAACACTGAGGAGAGGGAAAACTCCCCGAAATATGTTTGTTGCTGCAAGAATGTAAATATTTCTGAAAAGATGGTGGAAGATTATATCTTGTGTCCTGAGATTTCTTCTAAGGGTATTTAACTTGTTTCCTTCACAACTGTGGGACAATAAGTTCGTTTAAAATAATTTTATTTGGCATATATTTGTTGAAAAAAAACAAAAACAAATAATTTCCTTGTAAAGTAAGGAAAAAAGAATGTATCGATAAAAGATAGCTTGAAAAGATATACGGACTCTTTCATTCAAACACGACTCTTCTAGTTATAGTTTTCGTAGGCATTCTTGAGCACACTTTTAAAATATTTCTGATAAATATTTATCTGAGATTTTGGGAAACACCTCAAAACATTTACTTGATGAGCAGAGATCTCTTTGTTAGACTCATTTGTAACTACTTCTAACGAAGTGGTTTGCCAATATTTTGGAAGTATAACACTACTCATTTTTACTTTCAAAATTAATTGGGATTCAAAGTTGATTGGGATAGTAATTTCTGCATAACTCCTTAATACAGTACTACTGACAGTAAAAGTTTCTTCAAATTTATAATACTGCATTTGGAAGGCAAAAGTAAATATTCCAAAGAATATAAAATCAGTTCAACAGTATGTAGACTATTCTAATCACTTTCAAGCAGTTCACATTCAGAAATTCCCAAACAATTTGTAATACAGAACTTGTAAAAGCAATAGGTAGAAACCATCACAGATAACAAGTGTACTCCACAGAAATACAATATATAAAACCATTGCTGGTTTTGGATCAAACAGCAATGGTGAAGTCTCGAGTGTCTAATTTATGAGGATGGAGAGAAGAAGGCTTCACACCACGAGCTGCATCCAAATCACATTCAGCTTCGCTCAACTCAATTGAGTCCGAGAACCCTGTAGGTGGCTCCAACTTTGAGGGGAAAAGGAAAGGGGAATCCCTTGATAATGAGCTTGAGCTGACCTGAGACCCAGCCCTGAACCCAGAGATTGAGCGCTGCTGGTACTGGGATTCAGCTGCTTCGTGGGAATAATACGCCAACTGTAGCATCCTGAAAAATAAAAAACAAAAAACAATTCAATCAAACAATCGACATTTGAAATAAAAACACTATTAATTGGTTTGCCGAGAAGAATTGATTTGATTAGAAAAATAACATACAAGCTATGTAAGATGCAGATGTGTCATGCCTTGGCAAACTAACAATGATCTGGACCTCGATATCACAAATTTTTACAATTTTTGATATACTAATAGAACCCACTAAGTTCATTTTGCAATTGCTATTTTCAGATTTTTTGGCTGTTGTGTTATTGACTTACAAAAATAAAAAGACCATTCTATTTTGCTCCTACATTTAGGGTTCTCTACATCCATCTTTTGCTATCATAAGTGTGACAAGTTTAAAGTTAAGTTGTTTCTTGGATGTTTGTTTTGTGAGATTTAGACACATTGTGCACCAATTCATGTTAACAGTAGGGAATAATATTAAGCTTGGTTTTCAGATAAAGGTGTAGAAGGTGGAAACTTTGGGTTATTGTATTTGCCATTCATTGATCAAGGTACCAATTAATTACCAAAATGACCAAATTAAGTTGATGGATTTCTTCACAAATTAGAATGCGCTTCAAATAGCAGAAAAAGAATTCACTTTAGAAACACATTAAACTGAAAAATTTCTTATTGTATGAAGTGCATTCTAATTTGTGAATAAACCTGTCTGCTTAATTTGACCATATTGGTAATTATTGATCTACAATTGGATTAGGTGAACAAACAAGATATCAATTGTTTTTCTGCCTTAATATAATTGGAAACTCTGAAGCACCGAAAGTTATTTCTGGTTATTTTTAGATAAATGCCAATGAAATTTGAGTTCCTTTTATAATCATTCTGCTCTGCTGTTGCCTTGAAACTACAAACCTCTTTCTATTATTGCAGATACGGTGACAAAAACTAGGGGTTTTGAAAAAGAGACTTACCCTAATGATCAAAAACAAACTTTTACGAACCTAAATGATGAGAAATCGACCAACATCTCACTTGCCTGTCTACTAGTATGAAAAAACCTATGAACTCCCGAAATCAATATGAGAGAACTTGACACTCAACAAATATGATCCAAAATATTTGGTGTAATGCCAAATTGTCGATCCCCTGGCGGAGTCCCGCCAAAATAACACTAGCTTAGAAGTAGGAAATCGGCTACTTGTGACTCGCTGAAAATGAAACTTAGTTAAAACTGTGAGGGAGACAAGGGAACAAAATAAATGGCGGAGAGAAGAGATGCCAGTGTTGAAAACACAGAATTCAGAGTTAGTATTGGTCTCCTTGTGTATTCATTAAAGACATCTGTGTTATTGAAAGTGAACTCCAACTTAGTAGTCATGATTTAGACTACATTAAGAAGAAAAACCCAAAAACAATTTTCAAACACCTTTCTAAAAATATTGAAAGGGTTTAGAAATTGTTTTGTTTAAAAACTGCTCACTGATGGCGCTACTTGAATATCCACTGCTTTGCCAGCAGGGTAATGAAATGAATAAAAAAAATAATTCAAATTACGGAAAAGTATTTTGAAGTCCACATGGACCTACCCTGGAGAACACGAGACAAATTTTGAAGACTCTGTGCCTGGTGAGAAAATAAATTATTATTTAACATTCAATAAAAAATATCTGATTCAGATTTTGAAAAAGTTTCTTGATAATTCACTTGACCTCACTTTAGAGAGCTAGAATGCTGAATTTTGCATCCCTATGCCTTTTTGGTAGTTTGTTTTATTTTGCGCTCAGTGACTTTTAAAAAGAAACGTTTAAAATTAATTTAAAAAATCAATAAATATTTTTTTACAAATTAGTTTTGTCATGTTCTTCCTAAGGTAAAGCAGACTGAAATGAAAAATACACTCACTTGGGTCGCCCTCTCCTTGGGAACGACTTCTTCTCGAAGATCGGTGAGGGCTCGGTGGATGTGCTAGACTCTGGTCCATGGTAGATGAAGTGGTTTCCTCCTAGTAATAATTTGATTTTCATGAAACCAACAGCTAAAGGACTTCAAACTTAAAATAAATATCCCTTAAATTTATTCACAACACGTTATATAACTAGATTATTATACACATTTCTGTAAAAATGTTTTGTGAAAAATCGGATTTATGTGTTGTCCTTGTGAGTAATACTATCTTGAATTTAGCCAGTTCTTTTACAACTAGCAACTTTTGGAGGCTATTAAAAATTACGATTGCCAAGTCTCATACTTTTTAAGAAGGTGGCATATATGAAAACTATACCCTGACAAATTTTTGAATTTGAACCTGATCTCTTGAAGAATTTGGATCTATATTTTCAATTTCAGTTCAACTAAAAAAGTGCAAAATGTATTTACTGATGCATCCACGTAATAGGCCTCTTAAAAACATGAAATATCCAAGACAGACTTATTCAACTCTAAATGTAACGAGTGTTTGACTCTAAAAGTAAAGTCAAGCCTATCCAGAATTTTTTAAATTCTGTATCGTGATTTGAAATGGACGTGCAAACGTATAATGATATGATCCGAATCTGTTCAATAGTAGAGCAATAAGGTAGAAGGAGGAAGAGGGGGGCAGCATCTCACTCTGGTTGGTTCGACCCCAGGATAGACCTGGTACTCATTTTACAGCAGGCTGAGTAGGCCTGGGAATTAGTCTGGATGTTGAGGGGTGATGAAAAATCTCCACCCCATTGCGAATTGAACCCCACCATGCAGTCAACAACTCAGCGCTCTATTCACTGAGCCATGCTGACTCCTCTAAAATATTATCATCATAAATGAGAAGAGTTATAGATAAAATTTCTTTTTTCATTTAATGGTATTGAAGGTGCCCCAGTGCCACAAGTAGACTATCAAGGTAGGAGGGGTGAATTTTTTCTTAAACAAGTTTTACATTAAAGATCTTTTTTCTGTAATTAAAAAAATTACCAGTATTAGGAGAGAGATAATTGTTTATCAAAATGTTTTTTAACCATATTTCAACTGCGTGACTATTTTAAAAAGTGAAGATTTTACCAAAAGTCATCTTTTAGCAGTAGTTATATGTGAGTGATATGAAAAATAAAATTTGAGAGAGGTCTGATTCTTCATATAAATCCCAAATAAGCCTTTAAATGGCATTAGTAGTTTAAATGACCCATCTGCCACCCTCTGATGGATTCTGGTAACAGCAGCAGAAGTAAAAGTTAATTTCTCCAGTGTTACATTTGTGCATCAACAATTCTCTCACAGAAGATTTTTGAAAGTGGAAAAATTCATTGGAGGCATACATTGACACTAACTCTTACTACAGTTGTTATTTTGCTTAGATACCTGATCAAAGTTTATATATACTCAAACCAGATAGAACACTTTGCAGTTGTTGAAGTCATTATGATATTAAGTGGTTGGATGTGAATTTGCCACAGAAAACATGACAGCACTTTAAGAGTTTTGGGTTCTTTCTTAATTTTGAAAAAAACTTTTTTAAAATTGAGAAAACAATTGTAATATACTCATATTTTATTATCCCATAATTAACATTATTAATAGGATGACCACCTTTTCACTTTCAAATACTGGAACATCAGTCAATTTGTTGGAAGGGGTTTGGGGTTTGGTCTCAGTCAATTCAATAAAAACTTCAATGAAACATCAGTCTACCATATTTTCACCAAAATAATTATGTACAAAAATATTGAACCTTAAAATGCTCTTAAGTATATCATTTTAAAAAATCGCTCAACTTTTTAAAAGGAGAACAGAAAACTTCAGATTATAATACTGTAACAAAAATGTAAAAATTAAACCCAAAAAAGTCTTCATCGTTTTGATCCAGCTGCTTACATTTAAATAATTGCATGTTTCATCAAAATGACTTCACTATATTATTAATAATGAAGGACACTATGAACATATGTACATATTAACATATTTTGTGATCTGAAAATCTATGCATATATTTGGGATTCCCCTAATATAATAAGGATGCATCCTATGCATATAATAAGGATGCGTGGTCACCCTACTTATCACAGTTATTTAAGAGGCTTCATAAGTAAATGTTTTACTATCATAAATTGTACATATAGTTATTTTTGTTTCAGTTGAATTATTATTTGATGATGAGTGATCATTTTATAAGAAGAAAAATAACTATAAAGAAAAGGTAATAGACATATTCATTCCTTATCCTCAATGTGTGTGTCAATACATTGTAACATGCTGCTTCAGAAACATCATTAATCTAAAACACAATGTAATTCCAATTTGTAATATTTCTTTAGAAGGTTATAGAAGCAAGATTTTAATGTAGTGTTGGACTTAGAAATTCAAATATTGTATTTCTCAAGAGATAATTTAAATTAATTGTTATCGATAACCTATGCATAAACAAGCCAAGAAGTGAAACTTACTCTGAACCCGAGATCGATGTCGGCTAAGTTGTTGTGAGGCTGACCTGTCTTTACAGTGGGCAGGACCTGGGTCGTCCAGATGATTTGACGATTCGGTGCGACTTGATGTCCCTTGTTCAGTGTCACTGTCAGAGCCCAAAGTGTCATACTCCTCGCTTTCGGACTTGAATGACTTGGATTTTCGTCGAGATCGAGCACGTGCTTTTGAATAGGGATCCGAATCAGACTGAAATAGTGAGCACCACCACTGTTTGATACTTTTAGAATCATACAAAAACGTTTTGATTGGTAAAAAGAGAAAATTTAATACTTGTATATTCTCTTATTTTTATTCACAAAATATTTTATCAACTTTTATCTAGGGTAGATTTCATACACTTAATTTTTATGTTCAATTTTCTGACATCCCATTTCATTAATGAATTGCAAAAATTACAATCTGCTATCCAAAAAGATCTTTATTTGTTATTTTTAAAACAAATCCCTTAAAGAATCTTAATTCATAAACTTCTATTTTAAAGCCACTTTATTAGAGGTAATTGGAGGTACATTATATTTGCATGAGTAACAACTCCTTTGAAGCTTAACGAAACCCGGACTGACTATTACTTTCCTTGAAGAGCAAATAAACTGTTAACAATATAAAAGGTTAGTCGACTATTGTAAAAAGACCAAAAGGTAGAGATAAAAATATACATAGTACAGTATGTAGAAGCAGCATGTTACTACATTAGACTCTATTCTCTATTTTAAACAGTGTCAATAAACCCCTAAATATAATTAAAAGAGTCACAAATTTTGTGTTTAGGATAAGGAGATCTTAATATATGCTATTTATTTCCAATAGAGTCTGCCAATGAACATAGCCTCCTCATGCAGGGACCTAATTCTACAATTTTAAAAGGGAAAAATATTAAAACTTTTTCTGTATTGCTAAATTAGCTTACTTCCTAAAAGTGAGAGTTTAGAATTTCTTCCCAAGAGATCAGAATAAAATTCTTCAGGAGCTAATAATTGTAGTCTCATACCAACTGGTATTATTGTATTTGTTACCTTTTTTAAGGGCTTCAGAATTTTGTAGTATAATAAAGGGTAAATAATTGTCTTCATACTGCAATTAAAAATGATTAAAAAGCCTGAGATAGATTCAAAATACATCCTCCCTGCTTTCTTACTAAATATTTTTCTACTTATCAGTGAAACCTAAATGTAATATTTCTACTTCCACAAAAAATATTAATGAAGGTGTATTACAATTCAAGAACTATGAATATAAATTCTATTTCAGGGACAAACTTCAAATGTAAAATAGTTTATACAATTTTAAAAAAACATTACAGAAGGTAGAATGATTTGACACATTCTGTGCTTAGGAAAACTGAATCTGAAAGCATTGTGACAAAATAATAAAGGGAATAAGAAATATTTTTATAATTCCTCAATTTGCACAGAAATCATGTCTTAAAACATTATTTGATTATGAACTTTTCTGTATGAAAAAATGTTAGTCCAAAAGATTGGTGTCTAGAGTATTTATGTTTTTCAACAAGTTATGTTGCTACAGAGTTCTAATGACTACGGATCTGTACATAATTCATATACAAAACAATGAAGTCAATAGTTTCATGCGTGAAATTTTATAACATTATAAACTGATTTAAAAAATTCAGTATGAGAACTAATAAATCCACATAGGCAATTGATTTTCATTTAGAAAAATCGAATTACCTTTGTTTCACTACTTTAGAGAAAGTACTGTAATTTCATGAAAAAATTTGAGGAGGATGACAGAAAAAAAGCAATCAATTGTAGAATTGTTATCTTTACTCATTAAAGAGACCTAATTTAAATATCTGTATTTTAGATGAAACTACCTCAGTCTGTTCATTCTTGGTGTTCTAACACAAACAAAAATGAAAGGTTTTTTATTGAAGAAGTAAAACAAATAGATATATTCTATGAACTTGTGTATGGTACCAGTGAAATACATCATCAATCAGTTAAGAGGTACAATATGATTAGAAAGAAATAATATACTAGATGTACTGGAAGTACAGTAAAATTGTACAAGAGCTTTCATGAGAGTGAGAAGTAAAATAAAGCAAGAATGTATCCTAAAGACATCCTACAAGTAATTACCTTCGTTTCATTTCAGTAATTTTTAATCATTCCATTATTTTTTCCCTGACCAATATTTTTTTTTCTAAAATTCATACTCCACAGTAATACAACAAACTACATATTTGATTGTAATTTAGTAGAAAATATTATTCATCACTAAAGGTTAAGCAGAAGTATAGTGTTTTCTAAACTTATTCATACAGTATACTCTATAGCTTGGACATCATTTGGCTTTTTTCTCAATACATTCAAGCCTTCATTAAATGAGTACTTCAAACAATTTTACCTCGCGTATCTGCAATGTTTCTGCTGTGGACAGATGAGGATCGTGGTACATGAATGTCTGAAGTTGAGTTGAGGCTGGCGCAGGAGCTGCCGATGTGCATCTCGTCTCTACTCCAGCAGCTTCGTTCAACTGGAATGTGGCGTAAGGGTAGATGTCCTCCGAGTATTCTACAAAATACATTTTTTCTCAAAGATTGAAAAAGTTGTCCTTTACACTACCAAACTCCATGATTTTCAGGATTAGAAAAATTATAACAGAAAATAAAAAAGTATTTTCCAACAGTTTTCTTGTGATAATGCCTGTGATAGCTGTTAATTCAGCAGAAAACTGGCATTTTCTTGAACTTTGACATAAAGACGAAGGGATAAGAAATTAAGATAATATGGGAGTTAAATTTAACACTTGACCATTTATATTTCATCCTTTTCATGAATAGGCATTTTCTAAAACTTGACAAATATATGAGCAATATATGCCTTTCAAAGTCAATTTGGTGTAGAGAAATAAAATTTTCCATGTTTTAGGGGATCTTTTTAAAAAATAAATAAGTTTCAGTGAGTGTCATTTTATAAAAAATCTTATATTTTAAAGAATTAAATAAAATTTAAAACCCCCCACTATTCTACTAAAATTTTGTACCTTTTATTAGATTTTTTTTGGAGGGGGGGAGAACTTTTTGTTCTCTGTCAGTTTAGCATGACTGAACCTTTTACAACCAAACTAACTGAAAATTGTAGTGAAGTATTGTGTATTTTAAGGGTTGAAGACTTCATTGTGTGGAATTCCTTAAGAATATTGTTCAAGATTACAAAGTAAAATACTTTGGAAACTTAGAGTCTCGACAATAAAATATTAATTAAATGATTTTGGCTAACACTCCACTTACATAAGCAGATATCACTCAATTAATATTTTATTCTATCATTCAACATGGTATTCAAAAAGTAAAAATTATTACTTCTACCCATAAATCATTTCTGACTTATTACCTTTTTAGAGCATGTAAATATAATTTTAACAGTATTCTCTGACCTGGGATGCGTTCCAATGTAGACATTTCATGAACAGGAGACCTTAAAGGCTTCCGAACAGTAGCATAGTATTGTTCTCTTTGTTCCATGTTTTGTTTATTATCCAAGGCTGCAGCATTTTGAGATTCATGTAGACTTGCAACCTCACCCACGAATGGTCCTTTAAAGAAAGAGAAAAAATGAACACATTGTAATTGTAAAATGAATAATATCATGGCTTGTATGAAATGAATTAAGTGTTTTGTATGAAATGAAATAAATATTAACCTATTTCTTACTAGGATAATGCAAGAAGTATTAGTCATTGATTTTGATAAGAATTGTTAGATTGTGGGAGGTGAAAAAATGTCGGTGAAATTATCTGTTGCAAAAAGGTTGTTTTCATGATAATGAGCATTATTTATCATTGAATCATCATCCTCATTATAAATTTATTGATACTGTAATATTATGTTTGTAAAGATAACTACTAATTAGTTCAGGGGGAAAAATAATTTATGGCTATAAAAATAAATAAAAGACAATAAATGATCAACTGATAGCCCTGTATTCAGTATTTAAACACTGATGGTCACTGTTGGTTGTGTTCCTCTATTTTGAAGTGCACAAAACACAATGGCAAATTGTACCAACATTTTAGAAATGGCTGCTCCTCACCAATTGTTGCATCGTTCTTATGGCATAACATTACAACATTACACAGCTTTTACAACAAACCTCCTTGCTTTACAGACCTGAAGGATGGAATCTCCGTGTGTACTAGCGCCTTTTGAAAAATATGAAATGCAAGGACTGAAATTTGATTGTGTACCAGGTGATGAGCTTTATATGTAATTTCCCTCGTTGCTGAGTCATCATCTGCACACACATTTGGGTAATTTAAAGGATGTTCAAGAATGAGCTAGACTAAATATTTGTAGTTGTGGAAGCTTTCCACATTGACTGACAGGTGGTACAGGAGGCGAGTTATGTGAAGAAACCAGAGGAAAGTGCACAGATGCAAGGTTCGACTGTACGCACGCACGAGCATTGCTCCCCCGCCCCACGATGAAAATCAGACTTCTATGGTACGAGGCATGGAGCGAGGGTATGGAATTCCACCTCCCCAGCCAGCAATCTGCAATAAGCGAGTTTCTTCTTACCCCACCTTCTATACTAAGTCATATTTGGTGGAAAGAGCATATATGAACAACGAACAGAGAAGAAACTGGGAGACTACATACAGATTGTTTGTTCTGTCCATTGACACAATAGGAGATCCAATAAATGATTTTCTTCGACTCGTTCTGAATGCAAAGAAGTCTCCAAATTATGTTTCAAGCAATATGTTAACCGCATACGATTTTCTATTCGTTTCCCACCAGGGGACTTACATCTAGTAAGTACGTGTTTGGCAAACACGGGTTCGCGAGCTGAGTCAGTCATTACTTTCACTTACTTGTGTTAGGCTCCTTCCTTTCTCTTTCCTGACCTTCCTTGGTCACCTCTTGTTCTGTTCGATCCCGACGCTATTAGGGCTAGGGTATCTTTCACTTTCCTCTTTCTTCCTTTTTCCTCCAGGGATCCCGACGCTAGGGTGTCTTTCATTTTCCTCCTTTTTTAATAAGATATGTAATGTTTTGAGATATGTTGATATTTGAGTTTTGAATTGTAATTCAGGAGGGTTTTTAGTGGGTATGGTTGAGTCATTCGGCGAGTCGCACACGCGGGGAGTCATGTTGGCTCTCCCTAGTGCGTAACTGCATGTTCCCTACCTGTACAAGTTTTTAGGGCTCTAATGACCTCGATGTCGACGAGCCGTAAAACCCCACAAAATTTTTTTTATTCCTTTTAACCTCAAAATGTTTTGGGCCCACGAAAAGTTCCAAATCATGGCTCTGACTCGTACCCCCAGTCACTCTCATACAATAATTTGTCATCATCAGATGAAGCTTCTATAGCAAACATGTTTGTGAGCCAATTCTCTTCTGTGTTGACTAAGGATGACTAACTACCTAACAGCCTTAGCGTACATCTCTTCACTGATTCTTCTTCATCACTCTCGGTCGAATTAAGTGATGTTCACAGAGCTCTGCAAAATCTGGCATTTTCCGCGACATCTTCGAGGTTAGTTATATTGTACCTATCCACAAAAAAGCTCAGCCAGCCTAGTAGCCAACTGCAAACCCATAACTATCTTACAAGAGGATGACTGTTGTTGCAATAAAGAGTATTCCGAAACCAGATACCATATGCTTTTTGTTTGCAAAATTTACGCACAAGAACGCGGAGAGTGGGTTAGAATAATGAAACATTATGGACTATTTAGTATTCAACGAAAATGGGAATTCATTAATAGCAGAGAGAAATATGAGAAATTTCAAGATATTGTACGAAGGATAGGCATGGTACGAAATGAAATAAAAAAGATCGGAGATTGGTGATAAAATCTTATACAAACAAGTACACCACATCCCCCAATAGTAGGAACGAACATCCCCAACAAGGTTTTAAAACAAGTGATGATTGCAAGAGATGTTTTGACAACAACAATTGAAATTATGTTGAACCAAATGTTTGTGTTACGATAGTGAAATTATAATGAAGGATAGAGGATCAAGAAAAGACATTAAACAAGTGAAGATAATTCCCGGTATTGACTATGTTAGGTACTGGGTAACATATGCTTTACAAATAAATAAATAAACTATCTTATAATCCTTGCCAAAGTTTTTAAAGAAACTTTTCCTCGAAAAAATTCAGTTCAGGTGCAGTCAAATCATTTCTGACAATCAACTTGGTTTTACCTTTGGTAGATCCCGAGCAACCAACCTTGCACTTTTCGATACATCTTTGACGCCTTTGCAGAGAGATGTCAAGTGGGTGCTGTTGAGCTTGATTTTACCAAAGCATTCGACAGAGTCTCCCACCAAGCCAAGCTCCCACTCATTGCCAAGCTCAGAACATATGGATTCTATGGTCCACTTCTAAGCTGGTTTATCACCTACCTAGGAGGCAGGACTCTGCGGGCCCGCCACAAATCAATCTTGTCTAGAGAGGTCTTCGCAATATCTGGTGTTCCTCAAGGTTCCCACCTCGGACCTATACTATTCAACCTGTACATCAATGATATCATTGACGGTTTTCGACGTGGTCACATACTCTTTACTCATGACTTGAGGTTGTTCTACAAGATCTCTCCCGTGCAGCACGCATTGCTTCTCCAAGGGGATCTCCGAATAATGAAAAGGTGGTGTTCACAGAATTCTATAACGTTGAATCTTGACAAAAGTATGAATATCTGATTTTCTCGGAAGACTTCTCCAATGTTTTTTGACTACTGTGTTGACAGTAAAATTCTCTCCATAGGATCCGAGGTTAAGAATTTGGGTGTTATCTTAAACTCTTCGCTCTCCTGGGATTTACAAGTTCGCCATTCCTGAAATAAAGCCTCTCGTAATCTCGGCCTCATTTGGAGACTCTCCAAAACCACTTGATGATCTTCAGGCTTTAAAAATACTCTACTGCTCTCTAGTTCGACCACATCTAGAGTACTGCAGCGTAGTGTGGTCCCCCCATCAGCTCTAACTTCAAAAGGAACTGGGAAAGATATTCACGTTTCCTTTGCTTGGCGGGGTTGCGCCTTTGATATATGTACTTGGACGTTACCGTGCATGAGATTGCTGCGATCTTTAACCTATAGTCTCTGGAGTCCAGAGGTTTCACTCAGGATGTTATGTTCCTCTTCCACTTGCTGAACGCTGAAATAAACTATCTTGCTCTTCTAGAGAGAGAGAACTTCAGGATCCCTAGTGATACTCCATCTAGAGCACTTTTCTCGAAACCATCCGTCTCCACGTAGTACGCCTCCAACAGCATGATATTAAAGATCCAGCGACCTAGAAATCGCACACAAGACACACTTGACTTCAACTCCTCATCTTCTACATTCCAGAGATCACTGCATATTGACTACTCCGTAAAGACTTTTTTATCTTTGTTAAATGCACAAAACAGATAATCCATTAAATTTTATGATGATTGATTTTTCCTTCGTAAATGACTCTCTTAAATTAAAGTATTTTAACACTTCTATTTTTAATAAGTTTTTTTCGATAATTTAGGTTAAATTTTGTAGATAGACATATGCTGACGCGGACTTTTTTGTAGAACTCTTTGAGACGAACAATATTGCCGCTCATAGTTGTCACTTATCTCTAACCGTTTAGGCAGCGTAAGCAAATATAACTTTTTCCCCCGCTAATCCGCCACGGGCTGCGTTATTCAGTCATTCGAATGCAGTCGGGCTACCTCGCTGGAGATTGCACGTCAGCGTTGGCGTTGTTGCGCTTTGTACGAAAACGGCAACATTGATTATGCAAAGATGAGTCAAATACATTTCCCGCTTGCGTTGTCCGCACCGTGCTGCGGGGTATTTTGAAGTGGAGGAAAACGGCCCTTAAGACAACAGATTGACGTCACAGCGGCTGCGTCAAAGACATGTGGTCAGCTCTACGCACGCTTAAATATGACAGCAACCAGATGGTCGGTTCTTCGAGCGGCCACGCTGAAACTCTGTACTACAACTAGAGTTAATGTTTGCTTTGAGGAAATAGACTCACTCTCCTCTATCCAAATCTTTTCACTTTGTGTTTGCTCCGCGCTATTTAACTCGTTTCCCTCTTCCCAAATCCCTTGAGTTTGTGTTCGCTTGCGCGAATTGACTCACTTTCCATCTTTCTAAATCCTTTGAGTTTGTTTGCTCCGGAAAATAGATTTCTCTTTCCTCTGTTCCCTCTAGTCACTTTTCCCGAGCAACAATGGAACCGACTCCCCGAAGCCGCTATCCGTCTGAGCGCTTGTTGACCACGTAAGTTACACGAATAAAGGATACATATGGTCATTTTTGTCCAAGGTATTTACCCATAGATTATTCCTCCACACACCACACTATTTGTCCTCCCTCACCTGTAATCCCGTAGATCACGACACTATGTTTGTGATTTTTCCACATGAAACCAGCGATGGCATCAAAAAAGAATACCATGCATGACATAAATTGTCCGACATCTCAAAAGCTGCCCATTTCTGATGGGTAATGCCAGTGAGCTTTTTACTTTCCACAACAAAATCCTTCCAATGATAGCACTCTTTGAAATTAACGACCGACGCTTCTAGCATTTCTTTTGGTAAAGTAAGATATTCTTCAATCAGACGTCGCAGTTTAGTGTAAGGTATTATTACTTCACACAAATTAAGCGTACCAGAACTGGTAAATTTACAAGTGATTAAATGTATTAAATGAATCTTTTGATTAAATGTATTAAATGAATCTTTTGATTAAATGTATTAAATGAATCATTTGAGCAGGGCACCTTCACTGGCTATATGTTGAAGAACAAAGGTTGTTTGAATGAGGTTGGTATACTTTTTGGGTCATCAGTTCCATGTTACTCAAGAGTAGTAGAAATTAAAAGGAATTGGCAATGTCTAAAGGGTACAAAAGACTGAAAGAAGAAAAAAACATAATTCACAAATAATATTTTCTTATTGCCAGTACAGAATAATCTAGAATATTGTTGTCTCTGATGATGATCAGGATTTCTACCTGCTTTCTCGCAAAATTAGAATTTGCACAGGCTATGATATTTGTAGTCACCTTTTATTTCTTAAGTGGAATTCATGAGTGGGGGTTTGCAACTGATAAATCAAGAATTGACTCATAAATAATAAATTATGATAAACCTTTAAGACAACCTATTTCACTCTGTACCCTCATACATGTATTTCAGACTAAGGATAAATGAGGATTTGCCAGTAGATTGTGTAGCTTCTATGTGTACTATATTTGTATGTAATGACTTATTCATAAATATCAAAACTAAATCTGAACCAGCTAATCAATTGATTAAATGACTACTGCTGCTTTTTTTTTCTTTTCAATATACTGCTAATACGACACCTCTTCCACCCATTGAATGGAGCCTAATTACTTATTTCATATGCAATGCTGCTGGTGAGAAAATATGTGATACAAAATACAATGTATTAAGGATTTATGTATTCAGATCCCTTTATCTGTTATAGTATATTCCTCTATCGTTATGACTGATCCCTCTAAAAAGACAACTCTCAATCCTTACAAGAAAATATTCTATAGTTACATCAGATTCGGAATTTCCTTTGTTAAGACACAAATTGTCTTTTCAAGAAACATTTTGGTAAGGATAGAACTAATGTAAATATGAATGAACCATCCTTTGAATTCCTTCTTTATATTTTCCTGGGAAATTCGGAATAAAAATACCATCTCTTCACAAAATGTGCTGTTAAACTCCATTATTTAATTGATATATCATTGGGAGAACTATACAAAGAACATACATTAAAATAATTCTTACAACAACAAGAGGTCATTGTTGTACTTACGTTTTTGTAGACAGTAGTAAACAGCCAGCATAGCCACCACCAATGCCAAAGCTGACACTATTAGTGAAATAATGAGTTTGAAGTCTAAATAAAGACTTACATCATCTGAACCTCCTACTCTGTTTGATGTAGGAGATGCTGTACCTTCAAATATAAAAAGAAAAATGAAAGTAGTAGCATAAGTAGAAATAAAAAATTAAACTATGTTCATGGGTTAATCCAAGTCGAAACCAATTCAAACCGAAATGATATTACTGCTTCCCAGATATTTGATCTAATCTTACTTCTTTTTGGAAATTGACAAAAGGTACCCATGATTTTTAGATGTTACGTGTTTATTTATAAAGTCTTTCCAAAAACGTTTCTTCGTTTTGAGTGTAATAATGATGATACAAGTTGTATCTTACATAAAATTCTGCATCAGAAGTGTTCTTTCCCATTTTACCATGAAATTATTTTATAAATATTCATACAAATTATTGTTGTCCAGTCCTATCTTTATTAGTTGCTTAGTTAAACATTTTCAGTAGAATATTTTTACTAATCTACTTTGATTTAATTGGGGATTCAAGATGACATCTTTTGAGCTTCTGCTGCTGTTATTATTCCCTGTCTCAAAACTTAAAATCCCTTGTGACAAGAGTTACAATTATTTACTTGGTTGAATTTGTAAAATACATCTTTTTCAATAATTAAGTGCGGCTTTCAAGTTTTAATAAAATATTAAATTCTTTCTCAACTCCAGCTTGATTAATATTGAATTTCACATTGCCATAATTTGATATGCATTAATAGAAAAAAGAAGGACAAAAATTAATGAGGAAAGAAATAAGAAGTAACCGCAAACAAAGTTACAGAATGGACATCTATGAGAAATGATGAATATGGATGCATTTAAGGGAGTATATTGCCCCCATCTCCACTAGAACATGCAGCCTATGGCTTAGTGGCACAACAGGTGACTTAACAGGGGTCAAAGTAAATGAAAGAAAAAAATCTTTGAACCCTGTGTATAAAAATGTATAAAAATTAATATCCAATACAGATTGTATTTGCAAATGATGATCAAGGTTGGGCTTCAAGAAAATAATTGCTTCAAAACCACTCCTTGGTGTGGTTTCATGTGTACCTGCTCAGCAGTAATGTATGTAAAGTATACTGCAGATGTTCCATCGGCCACATAAGGTTTTCAAAATGCATTTTGTAATAAAATTATAGTCGCCTCAGCAATGGATGAGTTTACAAGGAAATTCAAATGTCATTTCATAGGAAACTTCGTAGTTCACTAATGACATTTTTCAAGAAGCGAACTTTATTGTTTTCTAATTCTCAACTTTCGAGTACCTACTCGTGGAGGAGTGTTTGCAACGTCAGCCAGGTGAAAGTTGCGACGGACCGGGTCTCAAACCCGGGACCTCCTCCTCTGGCCGCAGGTGTGCTATCGACTGCACCATCCGCCTGGACTCCCAAGTCCGTACGCAACTTCCACCTGTACGGACTCCCAAGTCCGTACGCAATCCTTATTATTTTCATTGGTCCATATTTATTTACTTATTTATTTACTGTTTCTTATTAATTTATTACGAGGTTGAAGCCACGAAGGTTCAAACCTGTTCTTTCTCCTAGCAAAGGCGCAGGGCGATAGAATTTGGAAGGAGAGAGATTAGGTAGTTGGGGATCGTGAGTTCCCTAATCGACATTGGCGTGGAGTGGGAAACACCAGCTGAAGTCCCCATCTCGTTCGACCGAGAGAGAATTCAAACTCGTGCTGTCTCGCTCAGTGGTGAGAGCGATCAACCACGTTGTCACCAATGTCATTGAATCACGGTAAAAGTGACGTAGTATCATGACTTCTAATTTCTGATGTGATGATAAACGATTATTGAAGAACCCATTGTCCAGTCAAATAGCGCCAAATGAATGCAAAAAAATAGGATAGAATTAATTTTTAATATGTTATAAGGATCGAGGCCCTAACTTATTTCCAAAGCTTTTCCAACAAAATTTTGCATCGCCGGTGCCATCTTGAAAAAACAACTTTTTTTCGGAGTTTTTCTAGTTATTGCCAAATATCTGCCACATTATGCGTCTGGCGAAAATCGACTTCTAAAGTAAACGAAATATGGTAAAAGGTGAGCTCATTTTGATTTTTCTGTCTTGAATAGTTTATAAGTTACAGTTTTTCGAAGTTTGACAAAGTTTTCGATCAAGATAAAACATTTGAACTTCGACTCAGTTTTACCCATGACGTGTACTACAGTAAAATATATTGCACTCGTATAACTCTCACACTATATTTAATTTGCTACAATTCGACAACAAAACTGTTTCGCATCGTCAAGTAGATATTAAGATGCAACATTTTGAATAATAGGCCAACCATTTCACACACTCTTATATTCACCATTTTACTCATATGATTTGTGTGGCAATACCAACATTAAAAATTAACTATATGTAATTAAAAAATTTTCGTCACAGTTAAAGAGAATAATTTTTATAAATATCTGTACAAATAAAATTAATAATTTCACTGCGCCTTATTTACAGTCTTTTGCGCTTGGAAGAGTCTGGGTGGTTGATTTCGGGAATTTCAATGCTCATGTTCACTGTTGTACCAGTGTTGAAATCAATTATCAAATGAATATCAGCGCTTTCATCAATGATATCACCCAGCATGTCAATGGGTTTAGGAGCTTCCTCGTCTTCTGAGACACAGGCAAGGCTTAGTGGTGATGTATTTTCGCAAGACTGGCCGTTGCAATGTTTACAACTGATTGTTCAATTCAGTCCGGTTTTCCGACACCCACATGCTTTTAAACAAACTTTCTTGCAAGTACAGCAGAGGGTCTTAAGAATCGAACGTGGAGCTACTTCCTTCTTGTCTTTTAGGGGAACTAGGTCCAATGAAGTTTTTTTTATTGCGGCTTTAGGGCTCGCCAACGTCTAGATATTAGAGCCTTTACCAATGAAGTACTTATACATTCCATTCAATGGATCGATAGTCACACTGAGCCACGCCTGAAATTGATGGTAAGTAAGCACAACACGTTGAATTTCGTCCTTGTGACAGCTTTTATGTAATTATTGAATTTAAGATCGAGGTTTTGTGTTGTTGGATTTGTAGTTTTGTAGTTTTGTAGTTTTGTAGTTTTGTAGTTTTGTAGTTTTATTCGTTTTGTTAAGGGATGGGAATGTAGTGAGGAGTACTACAGGATCAAAATCATTCCCAACTACAAATACACTTTAGACCAAGAGGCTTTTGAAATGGCAGTGTTGACAATTAATACATCTGCGTCCTCAACTAACTGTTACACTTGTATTGAAACTCTTCTTAGTGAATCTTTCAAACATTGAATGAAGAGCCCTTTGTTGTTTTCGTTGGCGAGAAACGTTTCATGGGAGATTTACAAAACAGCGCCCATAGCTCGTATGTCCACTGCGCAACACAATTTACGAGTACGCGAGGCCGCGGTTGCCAAGGTGTAACGGCAGTCAAACTTGAAATTACTGTCAGAATAGTTTTCTTTTATATCTTATAAGAAATTTATGAAATGATGAATCAGGTTTGAACTTATTCATACATTTATGAAAGCTTATTTGTTATTCTGGATTTTCCTCCTCCATGTTACAAATTCGAAGTCTATAACCCTTCTTGTTTTCACGAATTTTGGTATCAAACATAACAACAAATAAAATCTTAATTTTATGTAACGTATAAATTAAGGTATTAGGATTAGATAATTTTATTTAGATATAACATTTAAAACTTACCTCCTAAGTTGTTAAGTGTGTGGAACGAGTATTCAGCACTAGTTACACCAGCATTATTTCGAGCTTTCACCCTTAACTGGTACTCCGCGTCAGGTTGGAGGCCTCTTAGAATAAAACTTTTCTGGAGTTCAATACTATTTGACACTGAAAGAAGACAAATTCTGTGTGAGACATTTCTGCTACAGCTCATATGCTAGTGTTAAGTGATAGATTGAAATAATTTTTTTTCTTATGTATAGTAGTTAATTTTTTCGTGGGGCTTTAGGGTTCATCTAGATAATTTGAGTGAAACATTTAATTGTATATTTATTCAACAAATAGTTTTCTCTAACCATGAAGAGCAGATTGAGGACATAAAGCAGTATCTGAGGCTTCTTCGAATCAGGGGTAAGGCATGATTTTCAACCTTCTAAATACGAACTTTGTTGCAATATATTGAAAAAAAAGACATTTGCCACTAGTCTCCTCTCACTCGTTGCATTTTTATCAATTTCAATGACTTATCAATAATGCTTAAGTTCCCACAGATAACCATTGATCATATCTTAAAAGTAAGGAGACTTACAGAAACAAATATAAAACATTCGACATGTTCAAATCTATTCATTTTTCTCATAAAACGTGTGCTTCTTAATAACTAAATATTCAATACTATCGATAAATTTAAACTTGAAATCACATTTTTAGTTTTGACATATTACAGAAGACATAGTCTCAAAAAACATTTATACACACAATATTTCAATTCAGGTTAAGTGACGCATCGTAATAAGTCGAAATTCACATCGAGTAGAAAAATAGCTTTAATTTCCTCAGCTTGAAATTATGTTCAAACTCTTTAACTTTCATCTACACATGTTAAGTAATTCACACAGATAATTCATTCCACTTTACGTAAGAACTTGAGTGGATTAATATTTTTTATTTTGTTGAATAACATAAAAAACAACAATGTAAATACAAATTAAACTTTGCAAAATGCATTTCTTCATGGATTACTATTGATTTTTATTTGAAGTAGAACATCATACCTAAAGTCCACTGTGATTGATCTAGTCTCTTATATTCCACTTCAAAATATGAAATTGGGCAACCTCCATCGACCCAGTTTTCTAAGTACATAACAACAGACGTTGAATTCACGTAAAGGAATTTGTCCACAGGAACAGTTCCAGGTTTCCCCCCATCAGTTGTCGCGATAATATAATCACTAGGATGGCCCATGCCAATCGCATTGTGAGCAGCAACATATAGCTGAAACAAGAAAATAACTACAAGTAAATGAAAGTTACATTTACAGAATACTAAAGAATTCAATACTACAACCAAATAGACGAATAAAAGCTTCAATTAACATTTTGTGATATTCTGTTTTCGAAAGCATCTCGTACCATTCGGATGGAACATAATATAACATACCTGATACGGAGTTCCACACCATAAGTTATTGAGTACAAAACTGCTTTGCTTTCTGCCAACTTTTACCTCCTCCCACTCGCCGAACTCTCTCTTATAATACAAAACAAAACCAGATATTGGAGCGCCACCGTCTTCGCCTAACTTCCATTGAACGTTTAAAGTAGTGCTTGTTGAACCAGTTGCATGTAAAAGAGGTGCCGATGGGGGCACTGTAAAAAATTAAACTATATAAGTAACAAGCCCTTTACAGTACTTAAAATTAGAATTTATAAATAATAATAATAATAATAATAATAAAATAATTTTAAATTCAACAGTTACATATTAAATTTGAAACTGAAAACGGGCGATCTATTTGAAAATTCTAAATCTCGAGATGACAATGAGTTGAGCAATAAATTGAAATTTTGATGTATTGAAAGTCACTGTAAATTTTGGACTGTAACTAATCCAGAAACTCTAAAATATATCACGATAATTGTATGAACCAAGCTTGACAAGAAACATTTAATATATATACTTTCCAAAAAAGTTTTGAAATACGAATTTCTTCAAGTTTTCATACTTCATGAATATATTAAAAATATACTGATTAGCCTTCATTAAATATATTGAAAATATCATTAAACAAAACCTCTTTTTTTAAAGATATTTGAGTAGAATAGGAAAAACCAAAATGATTAGGAAACTATGTCTTGCACCTTTTACTTCCCAAGATACAGATGAGGAAACCAGGTGAAATTTCAACACTGATTTATGTTTTCAGATGAACAATTATTATTCACATTAACCGAAGGAAAATTTGTTTGTTGCGAATAGGGGCATTTCACGCTTCTTAACCGAGGATACACCTTTACTTGAGTAGAATGTTATCGGACTAGTGACCCCATGAATTCTGGGTTTTCTCGTCCCGGGAAAACGTGGTAATCATAACTCTGCTTCAGCGTAGAAGACTAGAAAAATATGGGCTATTCTCATATCTTTCACGATACATCGGGGAACGAATACGTTAATCGTGTCATGACAATTCTTTCTTTTAAATGTTTAATCTTAATAGTATCTCCTACTTATGTAATAAAAAAATTTTTTGACTCAGTCGGTCGTTTATTTAATTTCTGTGATTTTGTTTAGGTTCATGTCCGTTTTGTTCAAAACATGCAAATGCAATATCTTTTACACTTATTGAAAGAAAATACTGAACAGTTCCTCAATTAGCGTGATGTCGCAGGATTTCTCAAATACTAGCTGACTCCCTTGAACTTTGTCCTTCCAATGGTACACTACTGAAAAAAAGGGCCCATTTATTTTTCTAAGTCCCACGCTCTGAGCAATTTTGGATTTGTTAAGTTTGCAATGCCTCTCTCCTCCTCCTTTCCCTTCGACTGGGGAAGTTTCGTTCGACCAATCGTAGGTCTATTAGAAATGGCTCCCATATTTGGCAGACTAATAGAAGACATCGTGCCACTAGTAAATCGTAACGAGAGAAAATGTTCCATTACACCGCTATTAAAGAAATAATTTGTATTTTTTTATTATACACATTTTGGACTTCTATAACAATAATATTCTGTATATTCTTGACATCAATAAACTTTACCATTCTCTATATTTAAACGACATCTCCAGATTCGTTGTCTCGCAAGGTCATCATAGACAATTAAAAAAAATGTAAAAGATATTAGAGTTTCTGTAAAAAACGTTTGCGTAATACTGTGATAAAATATAGTTTTTAACAGAATTTGAATATAATTGCAAGATATCGTATGGAATTGGTTTAATCGAATCACAAATTACTTATAAATATTCCTATAATTTCTTATATTTATACAGTGAAGTAAAGAAATCAAATTTCATTGCGTACAAGTGATGTGTTTTGTCGAAAGTAATTTCACATAATTTGCGATTCTCTTAAGTTTTTCATATATGTGAAAAGGAATTAAATAAATATAGAAAACGTTTGTCTAAAATATGAACTAATAACACAAAAGTTAAATTCTCGAGTTATAAATAATATAAAACTACTTAAGGAACAAATAATTTACATCTTCTAGTGTCATATCTATCCACGATATAACAATTTGGTGGTAATCGTGCAACCTAAAAAAATAATCAGAGATCAATAATATGAAAACCTCGTTTCAGATATGAATAAATAAAAAAAGACAAATCCCTATTATTTATTCCAATCAAATTGAAATGTATTAACTCATATTAATACCATAGGTTCTTTTTTTTCATTCCTACTTCTTTCACTCTGTCATTCGTTCCTTCTTTCCTTTTCTTCTCTTTTCGTTTCTTTCTTTTTCTTTTTCTTTTTTCTTTCTCTTTCTTTGTTTTTCTCTCTTTCTCTTTCTTCCTTCCTATCATTCTTTCTTCCTATCATTCTTTCTTTATCTTTCTTCATATTTCTTTCTTTCTTTTTCTTTCTTTCTCTTTCTCTTTGTTTCTTCCTCTTTCTTTATTTCTCTTTCTATCTCTTTCTTTTTCGTTTTTTTTCTTTTTTCCTTCCTTCCTTTCATTCTTTTTCTTTATTTCCTTCTTTTCCTTTCATTCTCTCTCTCTCTTTCTTTCATTCATTCCTTCGTTTCGTTTTTCTTTCCGCGTTTTCCTTTTCTTTCTTTCTTTCTTTCCTACTCTATTTCTTTCTCTCCTTCTTTCTCTCTCTCTTCTCTGTCTTTCTTTTACTCTTTCTTTCGTTCTTTAATTCTTTTTTCATTTTTCTTTCTTTTCCCTCCATTCCTTTCTTCCTTTTTCTATCTTTCTTTTTTTTCCTTGTTTCTTTCCGCGTTGTGTCTTTCTTTCCTTCTTTCTTTCTTTCTTTCTTTCTATCTTTCTTTCTTTCTCTCTTTCCTACTCTATTTCTTTCTCTCCTTCTTTCTCTCTCTCTTCTCTGTCTTTCTTTTACTCTTTCTTTCGTTCTTTAATTCTTTTTTCATTTTTCTTTCTTTTCCCTCCATTCCTTTCTTCCTTTTTTCTATCTTTCTTTTTTTTCCCTTGTTTCTTTCCGCGTTGTGTCTTTCTTTCCTTCTTTCTTTCTTTCTTTCTTTCACTCTTCCTTTCTCTCACTTTTCTCTATCGTTGTTTTACTTTTTCTCTCTAACTTTCCTTGTTTCCCTCTCTCTTCACGTGTATTGTCTAACGTAATTTCACATAATTTGCGATTCTCTTAAGTTTTTCATATATGTGAAAAGGAATTAAATAAATATAGAAAACGTTTGTCTAAAATATGAACTAGTAACACAAAAGTTCATTTCTCGTGTTGTAAATCACATTAAACCACTCAAGGAACTAATAAATTACATGTTCTAATAATATAATGATCTACAATATAACACTGGTTGTAATCGTGCAGCATATAAAATCGTGATCCGAGACTAATATTACAAAAAACGTGTTTTAGATTACAACAAATATAATTAAAACTGAAATCTCTTTCATTAATTTATTCAAATGAAATTGTGAAATACAACAACAGATTCCTGTTTTCTTTCTTTGTTCCTATTTCTCTCCTTCTCCCTCTCCCTCTCTCTCTCTTTCCCTTCTTTTAAATTTCATAGTTATATTAAAGAACGTTAATAGTATGTGTTTCGAAATGAACCTGCAGGTATAATATCAAACACACCTTGGACTTGGCAGACGCCTCTTGCGTACCAGGTGTGCTACACGCTTGCGCAGTTCGTCAGAATTGACGTTCCCGCCTTGAAGATACATTAAATTATTCTCAGTGGGCTGTCGTCTTTCGTCGGCGACGGGGAGTCTTACAACGTGTGTACTCGCTCGAAGAAGGGTGGTTCAAACTTGCGCCGCCAGGGCGCATCAGCGACCGGGCACACGAGAGACCAGCAATATAAATTCAGAATTCTTGCATCATCTGTCGCTAGACCTTGACAGTCGAGTGACGATAAACTTTCATCTGTTTTAGGCTGCTTCTTTTACGAAAAACGAGCTCGAGGAAGAAAATACGTATATAATCGTTTTATGCCAATCTTTTCATATTGAAACATTTATCTGGAATTCACATTGTAAATAGTGTGAATTATTTCTTAATTTCAAGTTATTGTTAGCAGAGCAATCAAAGCTTCCGAACAATGAAATATTATTTTTTATAAGCTCCAATGAGATTGATTCTACTTCAACGATAGGTGTATTTTTTATTGAAGTGATCTTCTTAACATTCTTGTGAAACGGCTTGCTCCGGGTAGCCAGGCGGCGGGCGCTGCGTCGAGAAGCTGAGTCTTAGAGCTATTATTCTGTGTTTGTGTGTACAGCATCTATTAATAATTTGTTTAAATAGGTGATACTCTTTTAAAGATAATACTTCTTCAATATCCTTGCGTCTGAGTGTTTTGTATTTTTCATGCTATTTCGTTACTCTTCTTATCTTTCTTGGCAAAGAATTCTGTAAAATGTAATATTTACAATGCTATTTCTACATTTCCAACTGATATAGCACTGAACTCAAAACAATAGTTAAAAATAAAGAAACTAGTATCACTCATTACCATCAAAATAATGGAAAAATAAAAAACGGAGCTAAATTAATGTCTTCAATGATAGAAAATAATATAATATGACATCCTAACGCATGAAATCTATACACGAACGTTAAATGTGAGAAACAGCTAGCAAAATGTAACAAGAAAATTCAGCAAATGAAGCAATGCACACCTAAAAACGCCGGGAAATGATACACCGTCATTGGATGTGAATTCGCGACTAAGGACGTTCGTGTGGGTGGAAGATTCCAAATACAATGAGAAACATGAGATGCACACTATCTTCTATTCTCCTTTAAAAATAACATTAAAATGACATATCTACAAACACTCTCTTTGGATTCTCACCATTGGTAAAGGAAAAAGTACGCGATGTGAGTGGAAATTATTTCACTGCATCTATTCCAAACTTTACCGATAATGCGGATTAAACATATACTAATTACACTATGAATACAGTATATTTAAGAAAAATAAAATAGTTGGAACAGTTTTTGAATATTTTTCAAAAGTATACTTTGACCTTCAAATGAAGTAGCCTTTGCGTTCAAGTAAAGCGAAAGTTTAAATCATCTGCGCAAATTCTAGGTATTCCTGGTTGAAATTATTTCTTTTATCTACGACTATAAGAAGAAAGATTTGAAATACCTTATCTGATAAGACGGCCTCGTGTTACTCTGTAGAGGGAGAATTTGAGTTTATGGGGGAGCGTAGTAAAATTGGACGAGGCGATTGCTATTTTATTGCTACGAAAACTGTTAGTTTAAATTAATAGAGCATATACCTTTTTCTTTAGTAAATATTGTTCTCCAAACGTATAATGTTGTAAATCTAGATGCTATATGAATAAATATTTATTGAAAATATGGTTTGGACCATTGTTTTCTTTAAATATAAATTATTTGCTCTTAAATTCATTATAAATTTTTTTGCACATGTTTATTGAAATTTTGAAGAACTTTTCTAAATTCCTCGTAAAATATATCATTGAACACTTTCATTTACACATGAAGAAATTAAAATATCGAAACTTAAAATTAACATGAATAGAAATTATTTTATAGAACTTTTGTCCTCCTGTCGGCAGATGAACTTTGTCGTAAAGTGCCCTGCCACGTTGCCAGGTGTGTCGTAATGCTACGTTACCGAATTGACAATTTTACAGTGTTTGTTTGCGATTTTCCCAAGCAATGTGAGTGCACGAATAAAGGTTTTGTTCATTACAGCTCCTAATCTGGTATTTCGAGCTGAATTGTGGTATAAACCATTCGCAAAAATCAGTTCACAAGTGTCACCGGGATTCGAACCCACTTTGTGGTGACAGAACAATCATAGCAGTGCTTTACTGTTCTCAGCCAATTACACTTTTGCTGGAGGAGGTAGAATGTCTCTTGAAAAATTCGACATCTATACCTGATCTCACAAATAGCCACTCAAGTCTGCGTGTTCTTTAAACCGTTGGCTTTAGTCGGTTTGACAATGAATGACATTACGATTTACCAGGGGGACGATGTCTTCTATTAGTCTGCCAAATATGGGAGCCGTTTCTAATAGACGTACGATTGGTCGAACGAAACTTCCCCATTCGAAGGGGAAGGAGGAGGAGAGAGGCATTGCAAACTTAACAAATCCAAAACTGCTCAGAGCGTGGGACTTAGAAAAATAAATGGGCCCTTTTTTCAGTAGTGTACATGTATGTCTCACAATCTTAGCGTCAAATGTTAGTAACCAACTCAACGTAAACCTGGACTGGAATGTTTTTGGAGAAACCAAATGAAAAGGTTTATTTTCAAAAGCTTTAATGAACAAACAATCAGATTTACGATAATAAGAACAATTGACGACCTCTTAAAATTATATTCTTTTTTCATTCAGACAGTTCCAAAGTTCTTGATTGTTTCGAAGGAAGTTCAAAAAAGTGTATTCATTATATTATTCTCTTTTGGTGTTCTGACCATATCAGGACGGTTAGAGAAATTAAAAACATATCATGAATGGTAACGAAATCGACGATTAATTTAGGAAATGTTTGTTATATTTCCTTGAGTTTTGGAGCAACACATCTCCAGAATTCACAGGCATAACATTTACAATATAGCTATTTGTTATATTTTTAGAAGATTTGTGTGTAATTCGATCAATTATTTAATTATAAAGATAAACAGTTTTTCATATCGTTCCGTTATTTTAAGCTCATAATTGAAATTACATCATAATTATGGAAATTGGCATCAATCTTAATTGTATAGAAAAGGAAACCTTGATTGCATTGAAGGTCAAATTATATTGGGTTGTAATACAACATGGAGAAGATATGAGATAACTTTCGGTCAGGTGAAAATGGCGACGAGCCGGGAATCGAACCGGGACTCCTGCTTTGATCGCAGGGGTGTTAACCTCTACACCACCCGTTTGCCGTCCACAGTAGTACACCATTTCCACCCAGACCTAAACCCCAGAAGACCTGAGACACGTGCAGGGTACACGGATCAGCAGCAGCAGCACTTCCTCAGCAAAGTCAAAACTTTCTGCGTACAATATTAGAGATCTTATTAACCTTAAAGTGAACCTAAAAAGTGTGTTATCATACTCTTCCTTCAACGAATTTAGATTAAACACAATCAAACTCATGACCTCATCCGATGCAGACTACAGGCAATTAAATATTGCGATCAATATAAAATTAATTTCCATATATACGCCGATCCAACAGTTGACAACGTTTCGGTAGTGATCCGTAATTTACACCACTCAATAACAGAAGAACAAATTATACAGGAATTAAAACAAAACTATCCTGTTACCAAGATTACAAGGACAATAATCCAATACCTGCTGTAGCAATAGATTTATTAGCAAAAATTCCAGTAGTAATTTTCTTTATATCTTAGAACTAACTCATCTAGGTAACTCGATTGTACAAGATGAAGAAAGAAAAAAACTAAATAGATCGATTCAATGCTTTCAATGTCAAAAAGTCAATCATACAAAAAAGTATTGTAAGAGATAAATTGTTTGTGCTTATTATGCAGAAAACCATTATATTCAAAATTTTACAGTTTCCAGTAATTCCATATCAAAATACATAAATTGTGACGGAAATTACGCTTCAAATCACCCAGCTAACACATTCTTCTCCAAAACAGAAAACTTCCCACCCCTCTCACAAACATCCCAAATACCAATTTTTGAAAGGGAAAAAAATCAAATAGTAAAACTCATATTAAACCATTTACACCTCCCCGCTGACACACAAAAAATGAACTCACGAACACTGATATGAATATCGATTCGATCATTGAATACTTTATCTCAAGAATAGTTAACTACTTCAAACATTATTTTTTTCACTGTTTATCCCCAAAGGTTTCTCAATTCAGTACTTCGTTTTCACCCATTCTACTAAATACTGCTACAGGAACTAAATCCTAAAAGTCTAAAACTTCTAAATTGGAATTGCCATGGTCTTCCATCAAAACTGTCACTTATACATCTCAAAATATAGAAACAATCTCAGTGAATGTGTTGCTTCTAAACCATCCTTCTATCACTATTAATCCAGCCTACAAGCCGCGTAGTAAACCTTTCTTATCTCTTATACATTCGTAGTTTCTTTTCTCTGAACTGTAATACATTGTATCTAGGCGAACTTAACGCGAAGCATCCAACATGGGCCTGCAGAGGCATCAACGCTACAGGATATTTCCTTCTTAATTTCACTTCAAGGAATAAATTAACAGTGTTCGCCCCTCTATAACCCACATTTTCCCCCATCTAACTCGAATGTCCTCCCTGATATTCTCTATATAGCTCTGTGTCATGTAAATATACAATTTCACTGTTTCTCATTAGTACGATAATTACTACAGCAACACTCATTCGTGTAAAAAGTACGTATCTCCAAAAGATAATATTTGATGGAAAGCTATCAAAAGACTCATGTAAAAGGCAGTACACATCCCAACTCTAAAACCAAAATCAAGACTAGTCCAAAGCAACAAAGAAAAGGTTGAGTTAATTGCAGAGTACTTTGAATCAACATTCCTAAATAATCTTCTAAACACTGTAACGGATTCGAACATCATTTTATTTATCAATGCCTCAAATTTTGAGGAACCATGTGCAATAAAATATACGTCAGAAGGACAGGTGTAAGAGAGTTAGATTGGAAGGCATCACGCGTACAATTGTTAAGAGAAGGAGGCGAAAAATTAAGTAAAGATGTATTTAGATAAAACGATTAAGAGTCAAGAAAAGGATGATTTAAAGAAGAAAGTAATTATTATGAGTTAAGTGACGAAGTTAGATAGAACGTAATAAATAAAGATTTTAAGTGTGAAAAGAAGTCGGGAGACTACGAACGTTAGAAAAAATGGTATGTATCGCAGAGACTTCATTCCTAGAAATCATCAGTTTAGCATCTTTAAAAAATATATTAGCACATTTTTAGTAAAACCCAAAAGATGAACTAAATTTCTCAAGACGGTGAGGGTATTTGTAAGATTTTATTAATTCTTAATTAATAATAAATCTTATAAGGTTATTAAAGATCCAAATGTATATTAGTAAGCGGAAGAGTCCCGTGGCCGTTACAGGTAAAGTTGTAAGGGAGGGGGGAAGGCTCTCAGCCGTTGGTGTGGACGCAGAGCTTCCTTGTTCCAGATATAAAATATAAAGAGTACCGAGGGGAAAGCGTCGGTGTACTACGTATTTGTTTTGGTCAAAAGCGGTTGGGAGCTAGAAAATGACGAGTACATTTTAAACAGAGTCGTTGGAAGAGAAACCAGTAGCAACGGAAATTTACTCAATGTTTTGAAAATAAGAGGTCAGCTTCAGTTGGAAGAGACGAGATCGAACACGCAGCGGCAAGGACTGACGCAGAACGTGGAGAAGAAAGAGAGGTTTTATGAGTTAAAAGGACCACAAAAGAAGCGGGGATATGAGAGGGTACACCCTTAGTTCGCGTAGCGACCAGCGGTCTAGGAACGGTTGGCGGGCGACGGCGAACCGTGGGAGTTGGAAACTTTAAAGGGACGAGTGCGACCGTTGAAAATTTAGAAAGTTGAATAAATTCAGTGTCTCTTTGTTGTTAAAAACAGTTTGGTTAAGATGTCCTAGAAAGCGGTTGAAGAGAACGCCGTTGAGCGTGGAAATGTTTAAAAAAGCAGATTGTTGATTGGCCTGTTACGCGCGTCCTCAAGTTGAAAAATAACCTATAGTGGAAACTCCATGAGGAGTGTTTTAATCTCATTGGGCAAAGTAAGTCACATGGGTTTTTGAATCACGGAGCACGTGAGCAAGCGGCAGACGGGTAGAGTAGGGGAGAAGTTCATTTATACGAGCGCAGATACTGATTTGTCATCTGTCGAGATAATTTTTTTCTCAGAGAATGCGAAAGCACTTCGTGAGCACTTAGAGACTTAAAGCTTTTCAAATGGCACTTCGAGCACGGCGAACACTTCACCCACTTAGATGATCACTTTATCATCATTCATTCTGAGAACTTTTTAGAATCACTTTGAGATTACTTCAGGGTATATTTTCGAGCAGATCATCTAGAGTTATTCTGTTAATTGTTTGATCAGTACGTCATGACTGATCCGGCACCTTTCGGTTATCACTTTGAGTGTTACTCCGTGTGAACTTCGGAACTTTTGACCATTTGGTTTTAACATTTTGTTAAGTTCAAGTTGTCATGAAGTGGCAACTTGAAGCTTATTCAATTGGTTGAAGTTGATGAAACTTCTTCCGTGCGGAAATATTCGGGAACGAGTCGAACCCGCGACGCGCTACTTAATTCGCGGACTAGTGACGGCGTTCGATAGCGGAATCGTATCTCGGCAAGTTCCGAGGAATACTGGTGTCATCAAACTTTCGTGGCCATGTCGAGACGCGGCGGTTCGGAGAAAGGGCGAGAATTCCTGAATGGGGCGCCGACGCAGAATGACTGGACTACAACCGATGGAGCGAACTACCGGCTGTGAGGTGAAAAGGTTCACTGGTCGAGTCAAATGCTGTCCGTGGCATTCCCACTTCCACCTACAACAAAGACTGATTTGTCATCTGTCGAAAGTAATCGTTATGTTGGCAGCGACCAACATTAATATTTAAGCTGCTGCGAGAAGGTACTGTGCTTTGATTGAATCAATGAAAGCCCACGCTCAGAACTTTTGTTTCGTCAGTGTTAATTGAATAAATAGGGCATATAAGAAGAGGAGCGATATTAATGGTTTTAAGTTTCGATGTTGAAGTAATATTTATTGGTTAGTAGATGATGCTAAATTAAGAAAGGGGTTATTTTGTAAAGGATGTGTTATTGTAGTTACGTTTGGGCAATGACAAATTAGGGGCTTTGTAGCATGCTAATTTTAAATTAAAATGTACCTGTATTATTAAATAATTAAGTCAATTTATCTTATGCGTTTTCCTTTGGATTAAGGAACCCCAGTGTATGCTATTCACTTAAGTAAATAATCCGAACCCATTTATTAAATTGATTAGAACGAGCTAGCCGAGGCAGAAATAATTCTTTATCAGGTGAGTGTTGACCACTACACTATTCCTCCACCCCCTCTTATCCTCCAGTTTTGTTGCAATACATAACAAAATATCTTAAGCAAATCCTAGATTATATCATCAGACATCACCTATAATCATCAGGCATCACGTTACAAGGAGAGACCTCGCTCTCACAATATTCAAATCTATCTTTCTTCCACTCCTACTCTATGCGTGATCCGTACAGTGTAATCTGACCTCTCACCTCATTTCCAAACTTCAGCGCTTCCAGAGTAAATTTTTTACGAATATCAGTAAATGAGCCATGGTTCATCAGAAATGAAATGTTGCATTCACACTTAGGTATTTCCCCAACAGCTCGAACCATTCTCAAACTCTCCAATGATTTCTTATTTAATCTTCCTAACGTTCGCAGTCCGGTTTACTGACTTCTAGGTACACCCCTCCCCCCAACATTCCTTCGTATTCATTATCGATTCCCTGTGCATATTTTGTTCACCCGATTTTCCGACATCAGGTGACCATAACGACCTTCCTTTCACAGATATATTCCGCAAGTGGCTTGTCCACTTCATCTGACACGTTAGATAGTCCTAGGGTGCTGAATGGTTTCCCCAACCCATGTATTTCTCCTGGGTCACTGGAACCTATTTAACAATTTTGTAAAGAAATAAAGCTGCGAGGCTGGCTTAGGGAATGTATGTGGTACTTCACGAGTGTATGATATTAGACTGTGGTAATATCATATTGGAAATTATATATGCACCTCACCTACCTTGAACTATTAATTTATGCATTATATGATCGGAACCAAAGCGGTTCTCGACGTGGCAGGAAAAATTCCCATTATCCTCTTCACGTAAGTGACCAATTTGCAAAGAACCATCTCCTTGGACTTTCAATCTATAAAATATATTAAAAAAATAAATTACACATTGTAGACACACAGGTAAATCAATTAGGTATGTATATTTTACCCAGTAAAATAATACTATTTGAAATTTTGATACTTTCTTGTTACATCTTTGCATTAGTATTATTAGAGTGGCAATAACATGAGATTAGTGTTCCGTTTTCGTGCACAATACAGGTGATAAAAATTATTCGGAATAAGAGCGATAAAAATTAAATCTTAAATTTAAGATAATATTTTTGGCAACTTTAATCAAAATAATTGATCAGATTTAAATATAAATGATCGAGGAGGGAAAAAAATGAAAAGTATGTTTTCTGGATAGTACCACAAACCAAGTTCAACTTGTTACCTTAAAATGATGATTAACCTTGAGCAGAACTTACGTTGAAGAATACGATGGTATCATCATAAAAGGGAAACCTTATGAGAGATGAGAAGGTATCATTCCTCGAAGGTAGAAACTGAGAACTAGCGTCGAATACCTTTTATTCTATGATGTTTTCTTACCGACAAAATTCTTCGTCGGTGAATTTTCTATTTAGACAGGCCGAAACTTAGAAATGTAGCAACTGAGCGTTGAGGTTTAGTACCAGAGACTACCATGTTTGGGGACATGTTCCAGTTTCATGGTCAGCTTCAAGCCGCGCGAAACCTATTTATCGCACGATTTCGAGTAAGCTTGGGTTGACAGCTTGTTTGGTTGTTTATCACTTAGTTGAATTTATTTATATTCTGAGAATAGTTTTAATATTTATGGACAGCTGCAAGTAATGAGTAAGTTCACTTGCCGTGACGTTCCAGGAAATTTATGTGAAATATAAAAGTATTGTAATTGTCTAAGTTTACATTAAAATAACTTTAATCTACATGTTCAATAATCTGTATTTACATTTTGAATTTGTTTTACGAAAATAGCAAAATAGTTGTATGCCTCAGTGTACAAGCGTTCAGATTTCCTTCTGATCCTACATTTAAAATGTAGTCGATACGGAATATACCTCGGAAGGCTTGTACGCGTTGAAAATATTCTACTGTGGGTTTGAAACACTTTGCTTATGAGTCAGTCGGAATGAGTTGAAGAGTGGTTACACGATAAAATATTTTCCTACTTTCTTGTGGGGTTTTATGCAGAGATTTCAGAACTGCATGATGTACTATAAGAAAAAAATACTTGCATTTGGCAGACTGTGATTTAGAAAATGATGTCTCGAAAATTGTGTTAAGATGTGGGTGAATATGTTGGGAAGCATGTTGGTGTGACATGATATGATAGCTTATGACAACTTGCAATGGATTCTGACTAGCTACAGGAAAAACTGTATAATTTTTTATGGAAGTGTTGGGATGGTAGTCATTAATTTTTAAAAGTTTATTGATGTCTTAAGAAATTTGAATTTTTAAGAAATGGCACTTCACGAGACCTCTGTATTGAGTATATCTGGATGATGTCAAAGCCACAGGCACTTAGTTCCTAGCTGTTTTCACTGACAAAATTGATGCTGAGGATTCCGAATTTAATATGTTAAACGTAGGTGAATTAACTATTATATAGAAGTAATTTTTGTGGCTTGAAGTAGCTATCGTACCTTTATCATACTTTTCAGAAAAGATTTTGAAGAGATGTTTCAGAAACCCGAGGAACGAAAGAAACGTCACAATAATATGAGCTAAGGTTAACTCTCCACGCTCAAATCGATTATTAGTGAAATATGCGTGCCCATATCCTTTTTTTGTGGGGCTTTAGGGCTCATCAACGTCAAGGTCATTAGAACCCTTGCAGGTGGGGAAAAATGCAGTTTCGCACCATAAGAACCGTAGTAACGCTTCCCCGTGTGTGGGACTTGCCCACTCTCGACCATACCCACTAAAATACCCTCCTGAATTTATCTAATACAAAGATGAGAGAAAAGAAAAGGAAACAGTTTCCCAATACATTATAACGAAAGTGAAATACATTCTGAAAATTATAATTTTCAAACTACGGAAAGGAAGAATAAAAGGAAAGAAGAAAGGGGAAGAGGAAAGAAGAATTCAAATTTAAACCATCCTGAGAACTTGTGGGAGGAGCCCCGATATACTCATAAAATACAATAGTTTATTAACATCATCTGTTTCATTTCCGAGAATTGTTGGTAAATCTGCTACAAGACCAATTTGTTTCCGTATTCTCGTGTATTTTCTGTTATCAGTTAGTAGGTGACGCGCTGTCAGAGAAGAGCTACACTCCTCACAAACAGGTTCATCATCAAGTAGCAAAAGATACCGATGAGTGAGAGGACAATGTCCTATGCGCAGGCGGGTCAGCAAGACCTTGTCGCGCCTGGCTGACCTGCTCCATAATTTAACAGAGGATTTGGTAAGTTGGGGCTTATTCCCTTCAACAGCCAACCACTCATTGTTCTATTCACTCAGAATCATTGTCTTGATGGAATTTAGGAGATCCCTTTTTGGAATCGTGAAGAAATCCATGCGATTCTTGAGGCATGCCGCCTACGCGGAAACATCTGCTTTCTCATTTCCTCTGATTCCCACGAGACCGGGAATCCAGCAAAACATTATGTTCTTTTCATCACTTTGGAGCGAGAAAAGTACATCCTGGATGTTCTGGATCAGCTTATCAGCTGGATACATAGTCTGGCTTGAAGGACACTTAGAGAATCAGAGCAAATCAGGAATTTTGATTCGCTGGAGCACTTTGTTGAACGCCGTGCTCTCAATATGGCGTAACTCTCAGCGTGTGAAACACTGAGCGGTGTCTTACTGGGGAACACCATGGAACAGTCGACACCATCGGACTGCTTCGTCCCGTCTGTAAACACAGGAATATAGACCCGGTGTTCGTGCCCATATCGATCCGCCTCTGCCTTAGGGACCTTGATCGGAATTGATGGGATGGTCTCTTGCATGCTGCCGGAAAGTAAATTAGTTTATTGTCCTCCACGTGGTCATACACAAGTTTCTAACTGCTTTTTTGACAATTCATTTATTTATTTATTCATATGTTAGGAATAATTAAAAGAAATGATTCTATTAAACGATTTTTGTTTGTTCAATTGTGTTGATAAATGTTTATAGAAGTGAACACTTTTGTAAAGGTGTCGTGCGCAAAAACTTTCAGTGGATCAAAGAATCCATTAAAATCGATGTAGATTACTTCATCTATCAATCAGTTTTCAGATGGTAAAAAATCCAGAAACTCATAGAAGTCTTCTGAAGTGTACATTATTTGAAGTAATACCTTGACAGTCGGTACTGTACAATCATGCAATCGTGAGACAATGAGTGCCAAACCCAGAACGGTGTTGTTCAATTGCTGTGATATTGCATCCTTCTCAAATGAATTGTGTGGTGGCGAACTCGCCTTGGTAGTACATTATCTCTATTCGTGAAGGTACCAGGAGCCTGCCTGTCGCTGTAGGCTTCAGATTATGTTGAAGTTTTGTTGCTTGATGCAGTCTTCGGGAGTTGAAATGGGGATAGTTTTCAGAGCCTGAGGCGAGATTTGTTCATCTTCGTGGCGCAGTGACAGTGTGTCGTGTGTCCTTCAATATGGTCAAAACATTTAGTGCCCAGTTTCAATTCGAACGCAAATATGTTTCAATTGGTCTTTGATACTTAAAGAAATACCGTAATTTTATTTCCTCATTTAATTATTTTACAACATTAACAGTAAATTTCACGGGTACTTTGAGTCTGCTAATGGCTTCAATATGAAAAAAAAATTAACTAAAATATGAAGTATGGGATGCTTGTGCGAGAGAATTAGCAAATATTTATTTTCAATTTGTGTTTTCATGGTTAAATGTTTGTTCATATATCCTTTATGCAGCTGGGACAAAATTTGTTGGATAAGTTTAACCTCTATAAAACCATACCAAGATCATTGGAATTTTTTCTCAAAGTTTTTTTTATTTTCACAAATAAAATATTTTATTCGTATTTCTTAGTTTCGGCCATCTATTGACCACGAAAAGAGTGCCAGTGAGGCTCAATTCTACATGGGTTTAATCTCTAAAACCATTGTAAAAAAGTTTGGGGGAGAACAGCTTCTAGAACATCTAGGTTGCCACATCCAAATATTATAACTGTGGTGGTAAGCCGCTGAGGATTCATTTTCCACCATTTCAGCTATATGAACTGAGATATTGAAGTGAAAAGTAAAAAAAATATCTGGCCCCACCGGGAATCATATCCACGGTACATTCGTGGTAAACGAGAGCACAAACCTTGAGCTACCGTGGGGTCAGTATTTATTCGTTTTAATTAAATATTTTTTTATTTTAACGGAAAGTAAAAGTTCTGTTTTAATGAGTGCAGTCCAAACAGGAGATGTTAAAAAATAAAAAATTATTAACGAAATAAAAAAATAAAGAAATAAAATAATTATAATTTGTAAATCATAAGTGTAAATCATCTCATTTTATCTTTTCTGTCCTCATTTTGAGTTTTCAGCGTGCTAAATGTAAGCTCTCTTGCATTGTCCTTCACGTAGTCACATCTGATAAACTCATCTCTCGCACGGGACGTACTTACTTATTTTTAACATAATTGGTAGCTCCTTCTGAAGTAAGTGTGATTGATAGGGGTTTCGACTCACGATGGTATAATAAAGACTTAAACAAAATATTCGTAGTTTACGGGAAGATTAAAATTGATCATCAATATTTCAGAATACACATTTACAGCCATCAGACAGAACAAACTGGGGGTAAATGACCTGTGAATGATATTGTTGTGTCATAATGTATCGATATGGATTTAGTTTCATAGTTGCGTTTTCATATAGGACTCAAAACTCTGAACGCTTCGTTACCAACTCGTCGAAATCTGTTTGTTACGGTACTACTTGAACAGCAGTGGAAAATTTCTTTTCCATTCCTTTATTTCGCTGCTCTGACTGCTGCTCCGACAGCAGTCATAAATGGTGACTGGTCATAATTTTCTGAGGCATGCACGTGTGCACAGCCAAACACCTAGGCAGCGGAAAGGCGATTCGTCGCTTCCGCTGGCCGCCTCCGCCCTTCGAAGCGTCCCTTCGAGGCGTGAGATCCGAGTTGTCAGCATCACGCCTTAGTAGCGTGAGTTTTGACCAACCAATACAGACCAGCGATAGTGTCATCATCCCCATGCCATCTTGAGAAAATTGATGGGATTAGTACCCCCCTCCAGGGGACAAAAAATGCAAACGAAGAAAGTTCTCTCAAACGAGCGAGGAGCCAGTCGAAGGAACAGTCAGTGTCGACAGGGCTCGACACTCCGCGACACGCAACCTCAGTGCGTCTCGTGTAAGAACTATTTACCTCTGTGTCCATCACGCAACTATATCACTTTTACAACTATATTTTCTTTTCTTTCTTTTGTTGTATTTTCAGGACACATATCATTTCTGTAAAGTTTGTAACGTAGATTGATGTAGAGTGGTTGATACTGTAATAACTGATTTGTGTTCGCTTCTTGTAGTTATGTGCTTGATTGTAAAGTATGTAACGTAGACTGCAAGGCTCGTATATTTTGTTGGTTTCATGGCTCCAACCATTAATTCTTTCTGTATTAAATCATGTTTATTCCATTGTTGTGTATTCTGTGTTATTATTGGCAGCATCAGTCAGCAATCCGTGGTTCGGACTCACGTCCCGACCGATTCCTTCTCTCACAATTGTGTAAATGATACTTACACAGCCAAGCGAGTAATTCTTATTTTATTAGATCGAACCTTTACATGGTCGATATCAGTATGGTGGGGGTAACTGGAAGGTAATTCGTAAATAGTATATAAAAGGGGGTTGTATCATGTTAATGCCACGTAAGTTTTATAACAAAACATTACAGTTAGGTACCTCAGAATAAAAAAGTATATTGTTTCATAAATGGAAGTATCTGGCCGTATTCACGCTGGGATACTCAAATCGCTTAATCTCATTTGCGAGCGATAGCAGCCAACCACAGAACACAAAGAAAACAAATTGCTCGCGTTTGAGAGACTAAGCGATTTTTTTATCCCCGTGTGAATAGGGCCAAAGGAAGAATTAGGTCATTTAATTCCCTCGAAAAGGTTTTCATTAAGTTCGAAGGTGATATACTATCGGAACTACAAGAAACTTCCGTATTGTTTGAAATATTCTTTTTTGTATTATGGACGTTTGCTCTGTTCTGAGTGGCCCGAAAACAATGCCGTACCCAAAATGGAAATGAACATGTGAAAAATATCGCAATGAGAAACGTGAAGACCATATTTTAGATACGGACTAGCATTCGGAACGCACTGCAGAATTGATTTATTTTGTAATTTAAATTATCAATGGGACAGTTCCATTTGATGCGGGAGTGACTTTGTTTTACCATTTTGCAAAGACCTATACACTTTCTTCAGTATTCACAATGAGGTGATTGGCATGAAACAGAGAATGTTCGCACGGTTAACAGGTCCTTGTTCTCTAGAAAGAAGTTTTTTAAGTCTTTCGTCTTTATTTTTGTCTATTCCTTTATCTGTCCAGTGAGTGATATCGTAAAACTAGACTCGTAAGAAAAAGGCATACCTTGCTGAAAATTTTAACGGCTGACCCAACTGTTTCCAAGTTATGTTCGGTTCCGGCTTTCCCACGTGCATGCACGGAAGTCGAGTATTCTTTTTCCAAGGGACAACAATAATATTACCAAACGAATATATTGCTGCTGGTACTGTAAAAATTGCAAAAAAAACCCTTTAGAGAATATCAAACACTTTGGAATAACTAGTCATTAAACTGAACCTTACCTTCCGATGATGGTGATAAAACAACAGGTATTGTAAATGGACCCTCTCCAACTCTTGTAAGAGCAGCGACACTGAATTCATACTGACCTCGTTTACTCAGACTTTCTGCTTCATAATTATTACTTATAGGGGGTAAATTTTTATGGAATGACTTTATTTCTTTTCCAGAGTTATCTTTAAGGCGAATCTAATGGAAAGGAAAAAACGAATTAAACTATATATTATTAAACCTCTTTTCACGTTTTTTGGTGATCCTGAGAAGTCTAATTCAGACCCAAGAGCGCTTAGATGTAGTCTATGATGTAAGGAGAAAGTATATAATGGTTTATGAACATTAAATTTTACATGTTACAAATAATATTTACAAATTGTTTTAATATGCGGAACTGATACACTTCAATTAACAAGTTGGGTTCGCTTATCTCAATCTTTCGCAAACATACGCCTCCCTTTTTTCAGTAAAGGTATATTTCGTCCAAATGTAGCTCACTTTTTCCCATTGTTCGTAAATACCTTAATAGCAGAATGTTTTTTATTACGCTGGTAGATCAACGTGTGTAAAACGTAAGTAGTTCTTAAAGCTTATGATTGTTTTTCAATCCCAGATGAGATGTATGACTTTTCATACAAGTGAAAGACCGCGATGGTGACGTGAAAGATCAAGGGGGAAGTCACCGCGAGTGCCACTTAAGCATGATAAGCTTAATTTTTCTCGAGAACAATTATCTCAAGTAGGTGCGTCAAAGTATACCCATACCCACCCAAGCTTAAGTTCAAACCAGCTACCGAGCTGAAAACCAATAATATAAAATAATTTGTAGTATAATTTTCTTGAGCATGCAGCATCAATAAAGGTTCATAATTTCTGCTCTAAAAACAAAAGGAACTTCAAAATCATTGTGAAATTAATATAAATATATTATTTTCATGCGTGACATTAGGACTATTGGCTTTGATTTGCAACAAGAATAGGGTGTACAACTGAGATATAGATAAATAGAGATATTCTCACGTGTAGGTCACTATCAGACTCTTTTACAGCGCACCCTTTAAAGACAGACTCGACTTCAGCTTTGAAGTAATTTCCTATGAATGCTTGGGATCAAGTTTGGCGAGCACCAACTCGCATCCTTTACTAGGAAGTGCCTTTCATAATAATCGTCATAATTTAATAATGAGAATTCAGAATTGACATAGCTTGACAAATGAGGTAGGTAATTTATAGTAAAATCTTTTTCATACCTGGAGATTGTATGTCGTTATTATACCATTGGCATGTTTTGGAGGTAACCAACTGACAACGATGGATGACGATGAACTTACAACTGCTTTTATTCCTGCAGGTATTTCAGGAACTGAAAATGAAAACTGCGTACAGAATACATTTACAGCACACATTACATATCAGAGAGAAAAATGTGGGAAAAAGATAATTTTTGTAATAAATATTGTAAGAACTAACCATCTTCTTCTGTCATGCAGTGAAGAGGTGGACTACTAACGCCGTCTCCAACCCTTGTGAATGCGAGTACTTGAATACTATAGTTGGTAAATTTCTCAAGACCATGTACCACGACAGTCAAAGCCGTTGTTATCTTCGTTTCAGGCTTTGTAAAACCTTCCGAGAATGAAAGATAAGCAGCGTATTATTTATTGATAACTACGTCACTTACTAGATTACGTAAGGTCTTCATTTATTATATACACAATATCATGAATAGGAAATAAACTTCACCGTGTGAAATAGATTTGTAATTGAATCAGAAGGCAACGAGTACATTAAAGCTGCGTGAAATGCTATTTTTTATTGAATTTTGTGAAGCATTTCCAGTTATTTGTGTGTAGAGTTATTGAAATTTTTACTCACTATCATAATCCTCCAAATTCTCCCAAATCACTTTGTAACCATTGAGAACTCCGTGTAGTTGTGCGTCTGGTGGGGGATCCCAGCTGATCTGAAGACTTTGGGAAGTGAAAGCTGTGCATCTCACGTCTTGGGGTGGTCCACTAGGAACTGCAATATCACGTGATGGGTGAACCATGTAATTCTGATTGGGAAGCTCTTATGTATATGTATTTTGAAACTTCTGTTTGAGACAAATTCACACTAGCTAAACAAACTCAATTAAGCGCTAGAAAAAACACACTTGTACTACTGAAACACCAGCAAGAATTTCGATAAAGAGACTCAAAAACAATCTAATATATTTGCCAATGTTGTAATATAATAATAATAATAATAATAATAGCAATAATAATACTAGTAATAATAATAATCAAATTCAATTTTTGCAGTATATCTTAAGACTTATTTTAAGCAAGAATCACATTGCTCGCAATGAGTATTACAACGTATTGCAACAGTTTTATTTTCATCTTAGTAGAAAGCCATTTCCAGGGCAGAATAATACTACTCTGGAAGACAGTAATGTCAAAATCGTTTACCTGTTTATCATGTAACATGACCCTTCGTAGAGTTAAAGCGTTATTATGCTCTCACGATTCCTCAGAAGGAAATTTTGGCGATCTTTCAATTTCTTGTAGATACAAGTACATAAATTTGTTTCTACGTTTACGAAACAAAACCTGTCACATACTCTCTTCATATTTTCAATAAACTCTAAAATATGATTTCCCGGACAAGTAAAATTTTAACATTATCTTAATATCGGTTTTGGGAATTTTACAACAAACTTCCTTTTATGTATCACCCGTATTACTGGAAAATGAAAAAGAAAGTAAAATACTCAATCCGATCGGTTCATTTTCTTAGTACATTAATTTTATTTAAAAAAATTTATTCAGGTTCCGATATCCTATTTTTTTTTAGAAAATCTACGAATGTGTTACTGATTTAAAAAGAGGAAACGACCATAATTCATCTCTATCAATTATTTTTAAAATTATAGTAATGATTTTTTTTTCATCTTAAATTATGTTGCAAATGATATGACTAATGCACTAAATACAGGCTAGAATTTTCGGCTAAGCTAGTCAAAAATATATTCAAGTAAGTTTCTCCTTTATTGAGAGATTTTCTTTTACTTTCTGACCATAAAACGCATAGCATCGAAAGTAAGATTTGCTCTTTTCAATCTAAATAATCTACTTTGAATGAGAGGGTCAAATGCTTTTGAGTTTCATGTCCACTTTTTACCTTGCTTTTACAAAATAATAGAGAGAATTAGCTCCTAACAAATTTGACGTTTTCAAGTCAGTGCAATTGCTTCTCTCGGCAACAGACGCTGATGACATTGTATGTTAAATAACTTGTACTTGCCGTCTTCCATTGTGACTGCGACAACCTCTTGAGTCATGGGTCCTGGTCCAAGTGCATTGTATGCTTGCACCACAACACTATACCGAGTAAATTTCTTCAAGTCACTCAGAAGACAATCGCCACCTTGACCTCTGTTTTCCACACTTCTGTATTGGTATTGTTCATTGCTGGACCTATGAAGAACACAATCAAATTCTTTTTTCGACATAAAAACGTCGTTGAGTTAAAGGCATATAATTTTAATGAAGTCATTTTCACAATATTTGATCTTGCCAGCATGGCTACAATGGTGCAGTTCTAACGCAAGAGAACGTCGAGAATGATAAATATCCTTTAATAAATGTCACAAAAGTGACAAGTTTTATCAATTTGTATAAAAATCTAAAATTCCTTTTAGTGGACAAAGGCATTGTTTTTATACTTGAACATTCAGGGAAAATTCTCATACAAACTATTAATACAAAAAGATAGACAAGTTTCAGATAGTTTAATATCAAATGATTGAAATAAGTGTTATTGACACCCTCGTACCATGAAATGTCATTTCATAAAACGCAGTGAGCGTTTTAGAAATACGCAGTTTGAAACTCCTATTTCACCAGCAAAATCGAGGTTCGGGTGACAAATCCCGATTAAGGTTCGAGTCACCAGTTAAATCACCAGACTTCGACCTAGGTGAGTTTCAAATAGTGTCTCGTATTTGGTGTACGCTATTCGAGGTTATGTCGAAGTGAATAGATAAGAAGTTTTGACTTTACGGATAGATTTATGTATCCTTTTGTGTGTGTGTGTGTGTGGGGGGGGGGCTTTTCGGCTAGTCGACATCTAGGTCATTAGAGCCCTAAAATTCTGTTCAGGTAGGGAAAATGCAGTTACGCACTAGGGATTGCCAACATGACTCTCCCCGCGTGTGGGACTCGCCGAATGACTCAACCATACCCACTAAAAACCCTCCTGAATTACAACTCAAAACTCAAATATCAACATATCTCAAAACATTACATATCTCATTAAAAAAGGAGGAAAATGAAAGATACTCTAGCCCTAATAGCGTCGGGATCGAAAAGCGTCGGGATCGAAAAGAACAAGAGGTGACCAAGGAAGGTCAGGGAAGAGAAAGGAAGGAGCCTCGCACAAGTAAGTGGGAGTAATGCCAGACTCAGCTCGGGTTTATGCATCCCATTTGAGTTTTGAAATGTAACTATAATTCGATAGGCTTTTGTAGCATGAAGTTTCTCGTGCGAGATGAATAAATACGACTACTATACAACGAAACCCTTGAATTATACAAGACAACATTCTTTGGTTTCATAAAAAAAATGATGAATCGTGTAAAATCTTATTTTCATTTTCTGCTGGAAAACCAGACGTTCATAAATATTATAATTTATCAAACATGGTCTGTATTTAATATGAAAGAAGAAAAATGGCATCCCTTCACAAATATTCCTGCGAAAAAAAAGGCTACACACGGATTACTTGTAACATTCTGAGAGATTTAAAGGTTAAGTCATCAAGTAAAAATTGACTATGACAGTAGCCAGAGTAATGTTTCTGAGCACAAACTACATAACTTATTATCTCATTCCGTATTTTGCAATGTCATCTTCAGTTGGAAACTTGGTTGCTTTGTGTCGATTTTATGTTGAAACTCTGACCAAGAGGGACAATCACGCCATTGCTTTACAAAACTAAGGTTCTTTGCTCTCTGCTTGGACGCGGGAACACTGGCTACAGTATGCTGAGCCAAAGAGAAGGATAATCTTTCACGTCGGCCTCGAGCAGTTAGGTGGTAACGTCACTTAGTGGGCAGAATCACGTCTATTCTCTTGACACCTACCTAATTAATTCCTTCATTGAATCGTTTTGAATGAACCTCAAGCTGATGAGAAGATATCAACTTTGAGCCAAATCTATTAGAATGCGTGGACTAAATTTCAAAAGGAAATAGTCAAAGAGGAGGAGATGGGAGGAATTTTGAAGTATTTCAATTCAATTTAATAGGACACTTTATTTACAATATTTACATTTTAATTACATGTGGCGAGGCTTTAGTCCCTTTGCCTTCTTAAGCCCTTTAAGCATTTTTAAGTAAGTCATGTTGGCATCCCATATGCTATGAGTGTGGATAAAGTTCGGCGTAGATATATTTTGCATATTTAAATAGTTCAATGAATGTATTTATACAGCAGTAAAGATACCGTAAAAAATTGCTCGATATACTAATACAGGGCTAGTAGAATAAGATGTAGAATTATGCTTCAGAAATTGAAAACTAAAAAAACATCAGGTTACGGTTCATCGACTCGTGAAATTGTACAGAACAGTTTTTGTAAATATCTGAAATATTATTGGATATTGTCCGCAAATGTATACAAACTGGATATTTTCCTCATACATGAAAAAATGGAAAAGTTAAATTATTTTTAAAGGGTAAAAAGAGGTACTCAATAAGCATTTCCTCTCTCTGACTTTTTACCTTCTTCCCCCCCCCCCATTTGGAAAAATTTTGGATAAAATATTAATAATGATATGAAACCAGTATGTGTAAGAAAATAATTAAAAGACGAAGAGAAGTATGGATTTCAACTAGGAGGTTGTGCGGGGTACTGCGTTACGATTAGTGGATTTAATGAGTGAAAAAAGAAACGTTGCATATCTGTGTTCCTAGACCTCTAGAATACATTTGAAAGCAAGTTGGAAAATAATCTTAGATACACTAGAAACAAAATTTGTGTCACCCAAACTTATAATTTGTTTACATCGTATCTCAAAAATAGAATAGTATACATGAAGATAGGCAGTATAAAGTGAATCAGGAATTCATGCTCATTCGTTTTGTTGTTGTTTTTTTGTGGGGTTTTAGGGCTTGTCAACGTCAAGGTCATCGTCAAGGCCTTCGTGCATTCGGACAACCTGGTACAGCTCATGAAAGAAAATCATATAGGACGCATAGCCAATATATAGTGAAACATGAAAAGAGGAAAACGGAACTGGACCAGAAGCGTTAAATGTATGTACAGAACATTCACAAAAGATAAAAATAAAATGATCAATAGACAAATCGAACACTATATGGTTTGGCTGGGCGACAGAAACTAGGATATATCCAACAATTCGATTAAATGGTGAAAGGTTACACTTCGTGACTATATTCATATGTTTAGGTGTAGTGTGTGATGAAAGGTTATTGTGAAAGCAAGTATGGCACCGGAAAGATCAAATAATGATCTATTACATGATGTGGATGGGGAGCACCAAATTCAGTAAAGATAATAAAGAACTTGTGCAACTATATTAGGAATAATTAAGGTCAATAATGAACTATGGTTGTTTAGCGTGGGGTCATCGCGTTGTTCATCAACTCATATGAAAGAAAGCTAACAGTAACAGAAAATGTTTTCGCTTAGACTGTGAGCCGTTTCAACAGAAGTGAGAAAGATTGAACTAAAGATTGTGCCCATATACATTAATCATTCAAAAATAAAGTTTCAATGATTGTGGCAAAAAGGGAAAATTTGAATCCACAATAAAGAAATTTTGTCAATGGAAGGAAAATGAAGATTAGTAATAACTTGAGAACTGATGACTGGTTGGCAAATTAGATCGGAAAACATCTGAAAAGGAAGAATGAGTTTTAGTTATATACGGAATGTAAAAGGCTCGTTCCGAATTTCAATTGTCAATCTGTCCCCTCCCCATCTCAAGTTTTGTTTTTCTTATAACTGAAGTAAAGCTACGACAAAAATACGACTTGAGGTGAAATCTGAGCTTCTAAGATACCTAAGAGGTTGAAACACGGCGAAAAATCATGTTTTGAAAGACTGTCTTTTTCTCTGTCATCTATTACTGGTACATTGCTCAAAAATTCCAAATAATAGATCTTTAATGTCCGTTTGATTTTTTTTCAAACATGCAGTCGGTGAGAACTCATATAAATATCCAGAAAAATTTTTAAATGTAAAGCAATATCATTCGTGAAGTATTTTGAGGATACCGTTTAACTCGGAAACAATCTCAAATATTTTCTTCATGATTCATTTGGTGGAAAACATTAAAATACAGAATAAACATAAAGCAGAATGAAACTAGTTACACACTTTGTACTCACCATCACATGCACACTTCTGATATTCAAACGATTAATAAACCAATACAATAAAAACTAACAGGCAATTTTATTTTTCATTTAATGGTTTTGAAAGGGCTCCTCTAATAGACTCTCAAAGCTGCAGGGTTAGAATTTCTTATGGTCTAGTTTTACGTAGCTTTCCCTTGAGTACATATTTCATTTCGCGTACATCTGAACCCTCACTAAGTACCGTGCGAGGGAGACAAAAAATGTATAATTTTATACAGATCAAACTGCAGAATTACATATTGTGGATTATTGTGATCATACGAATGCACGTGGACGGATAGGGCCCTTGAAACAATTTGGAGGAATAACGAAACATTTCTCTACACTATATTTAAAGTTTAAATGTGAATACAAACAAATATTTTACATTGAATTAAAATTGTTCTTAAAATTTTTTCGTAGGACTTCGTAAATTGGAGTTTCTTAAAACCCTAGTAGATAATTATGTTTCCTTCGAAAAATCTAAGAAGACTTATTCGTTTACATTTCGTTTCTCTGAAGCCAACTATAAGACAAACATTTTCTTTCCTGGTGAAGAAGTCGAGAAAAATACTTGCAATGAATATCATAGATCAGGGATTCCTTAACTTATCCAAGTCGTGGCACCCTTAAGAGAAATAGAGTTTTCTCATGGCATCCTCGTCATATAATATCTATCTGTGGTAGTTCATATTTCATATTTGTACGACTGTGAAGAAGAAATTAGAGAAGTGGTAAGGACATAAACATAATTAATACAATTCGTATTTAAAATTCATGCAAGTACTTTAATTGTAATCGATAGGTAAACATATTAATAAAATTTAATTAATAATAAAAAAACTTTACAAATGCTCTTGGTGTATGTGCGTTTTGTTTTAGTGTGATGGATGAGCCTGCTGCTCACTGCACAATTGCTCAAATCGCGGAATAAAGCTTGATACAGCTACTCTCATTTCTTTTTTGGCATTAATTTTAGAACGATATTTGCTCTTTATAAGAGCAACTTTATAAGAGCAACTGCTGAAAATCGAGCTTCGCACGGATATAAAGTCGCAAAGGGAATGAGAACCCTCATCGCTTTTGTACTTAGAATGGGATACTCATTTTTTATAGATATCCAAAACTCCGTCAAAACCAAACAAGCGAATTTTGCTTTCAGGCTTTTGTCACTTGACAGCTCAATCAGATTTTCTTCTTCTTGTGAAGTGAATTCTTTTGAAGCTTCAATATGGAATGGATTTTGGATCCACGCAAACTTCTTGGATTGGTCTTCTGGGAAGTATTTTGCAAACCAGTCAGCTAGTTGTGACAGGTGCTTAAATAGTGTCAGCATACTACGTGAAGCCTTATCTCCACTACAGACAGTGTACTGCAGCAATACAGGAAAACAATATTTGCCTGCATTATAATTAATTTTTTTTTCCTTATCTGTAGTTTTTCTTGAATGCTGAAATACTCTCTTCAAGCTTCAGTATATTAATGTTAAGGCCCTGAAGAGAAACGTTCAATGCATTAAATTTTTTGAATATGTCGCACAAGTATACCAGTTTCAGCAGGAAGTCTGAATCCGCAAAATGTTTGGCGTTCACATGATCGTTTTCTTTCAAGAAATTGTATATTTCTTGTCGAAGTTCAAAGTTGGAGATAGTATATTGCCACGTGACAGCCAACGCGAGCTGCAGTATATAAGGGAAGTGAGCTCGGCCCCCATATCCTCGCATAGGTTTTTGGAAAATCTGTCTGTAAGTAGCCTAGTTTTTATGTAGTTTACCACATTCTAGTTTAATACACATTCTATGATGTGTTTCAGTGGGAGCGACTTCAATGCAAGTACTTCTCTGTAAATGATGCAATGGGTCCACAAACAATCCGGGGCTTTGCGACGAATCAGCGCCTGAAGTCCTCCGTATTGACCAGACATTGATCGGCCACTATAAGTGCACACACCGATGCACTGTATCCAATACAAATAATTTTCTGTCATTAACGTGTCTAGGATATCCAATATATCTTCAGCCCTTGCACTTCCAGTTATACTTTTACAAAAGAGAAGGTCTTCAAGGATAGTACATCCATCAATGAAACGTGCATAGCTGATGTGATATGCATCCTTATTCTTGTCTGTGGCCTCATCCAGTTGCAATCCAAATTCATTTCCTTTCATTTATCTAACAATTGATCGTTGAGATCCTGAGTCATTTGCTTGATTCTTCGATTGATGGTGTTGTTCGACAAAGGAATATTCGCCAGAAGTTTCCCCGCATTTTCTCCAATCATTATATTAGCCATGTCCACAGCAGCCGGTAGAATTAATTCCTCAGCAAAAGTGTGGGTCTTTTTACACTTCACTACTCTATATGCCACCTTGAATGACGCCAACTAGGCATTTTTTGGCACTGACGCTTGCTTAGTGAAAACATTCTTTTGTTGGTGCAAATCTTTCATTTTTCTGCTAAAATATTCACGTGGCTTATCGACCATGTTGCGATGCGTTGTTTGAAGGTGCCGCCTCAGTTTACCTGGATTCATGCTCTCGGATGATAGAACTTTAGAACAGATCACACTCGCACGTCACACGTTGACACATGATCTTTATTAGTTCTTGCATTATCGTTTTTTTAATAAAAATTCTATCCATTTTTATGAAAAATGTCTATACAGCTTTCTTAGAACACGACATGTACAGCGATCACAAGCGAGATTACTGACGACGGGAGCAGAGCCCGAATAATCAGACGATCTGAGCAGTCAGAATGTCAACTATGAAACGTCTCTTAATAACTCAAATGTCTGGGTAACCAAGCTTCGCTCGGATGGCTCACAAAATGGTCATATGATTCTCAATGAATCTTAAAAAATTCTTTTAATATAGTACCGATGTATGACCACGCACTTCATGATCTTGACAAAATGAATTCAATAAATATTTTTCGAAAAGGGAATCAAACTATGGTTTACTTACTCAGTTACACTGATGATAATTCCTTTTGTAATTATATTGCTAATTTGGTAACTGCGCAGTTTAAGATTTTGTTTTGGTGTCCAGGATTAAGGAGTAATTCTTAAATTTTATGGAAATGACACACTATTATCCCGGTAAAACACATACAGAGAGTATGTATTAGATCATTATATAGGGTAAAAGACGCCAGGGAAGCCAAGACGCCAAACATGCTTTTAAATTTCTTATTCTTTTATGAAATTCCGCAGATAATTGATACTGGTTTAAGAAAAGTCTTATATATTCATTAGGGAATTCAGGTTGCTCTGGATAAATTCAGCCATGCAAGCAACCCCCGAATGAATTTAGATTAATTCGGTTGGCCACGCGTTCTTCAGGAAAGTTCAGTGCTCCACAATGAATGCAAGCTAAGCTACTATAAATAACATTAGGATCTACAGTTAATTTATAAGTAGGTAATACGTTTGCTAATAAAGCTCTCTCACGTCTAGCGTAACGACGTCTCCTTTCTTCTAAGCATTGTTGCCTTCGTTCATCACTTTCTTGGTCTCGTGTTTCGATTGCACGCAGTCGTAAATTTTCCAAACGCAGACTTCTTTGTTGTGTATTTTCTTCAGCTTGCTGATTTCCTCTTATGAGTTCTCTTATGATTCGCTGACTTGCTCTTATAATTTCCAGAAAACGTGAATTTTCACCAAATCTGTACTTAGCCTATTCGATTTCTGGGGTAAAAATCCCCTTATATACCAATTTTGGTGAAAGTTCTTAGAGTCGTTTCCGAGATATACATTCGTACACACAACAATTAGTCATTTAAAAATATTAGATTGATTATAAGGTCGCCACTACCCAGTATCATCAGCTGTAAAATTTCATTCCATGGATACATAAACATATTATTACATATTATAATTTAATACTAGCTGATTACCCGGCGTTGCCCGCAATTCTGTTTACTCGTTAGATCAACGAACCTACTTAGCGGAAGCCTCGCAGGTCGAATTTTTTCTTCCGATTCAAGATATAACTGCCGCAGCGCGGTTGCACCATTTCATTAAAATGCTTATAAAATCTAAACCATTAGTCCAACCTTTACAAATTAAAGATGTTTTTTTATCTTTATTAAATGCACAAAACAAAGAACTTATTGAATTAGATGAAGATTGATTTTTTCCTTCTTAAATTCCTCACTTAAATTGAAGTATTTCAATACTTCTCTTTTTCATAAGTTTTATTCAATAATTTAAATTAACCTTATTAGATAGACATATGCGGTCGCGGACTTTTTTGCAGAACTCTTCGAGGCGAACAATATTGCCAACTCATAGTTGTCATCTATCTCTAACCGTTTAGACAGCGTAAGTGAATATGACCGGCTTTTTCCCCGATTTCATCGACTTTTATCTTCAACTTCATTTTTTATCTTTCTTTTCATATATTAAAAAAATAAAATTAGCCTATGTTCAACTTGAACATCTTAACTATCTCCTTGCTAAATTTCATCACGATCGGTTCTGTGGTTTAGTAGTGATTAAGTAACAAACAGACAGACACGATTTCGCATTATGCATTTATAAATTAGTATGGATTATTGTCAATTGTTGTTGTCGGATTGCATAAATAGTAAATAATACGAATTAACCAATATGAAATGATTTATCAACTCCAAAATTGTGTATTGAAGTGAGAGATTAAGTCTGCTTTCTACTTATTTTAATCTTCTCACAGCAACAGTCCATTTCTCGCGCAGTTTGACTTTGAATATATGGGTTGGATTATTAGTAACATATCAAATTTGGGCTACTTTCTCTCTTATTTCCACCGTTAATAACCCAAATGAACAAACCCAATAACCCATATTTACGTATGTAAAAACCAACAAATTGTCCACCGACGGTTTCCCTAGAAATCCGCTTCGAGCGCAAGCATAGTTTCGCCACCTTCCTCACGCTCCTAGTCAATAGATTAGATTGGAGACCGCTTCGCGGCACCATTGATATCTCTGCGCGGCATTCCAGGGTGCCGCGGCACACACTTTGGGAACCCCAGCCAGAGATCCAATTATGGAAAATTCACAGTTCATTTCATGTATGTAGGCACGACTGCGAATGTCTCAAACATGTCTTTTCTTTCTTTATTTTTCAATCTGAACAACGCTGAAGTGAGCGAGACACACAATGTATGAGACTGGTCACACCTTTCTTCTCACCCTGGTACCCTTGAACAATACAAAGCCCTACTCCCCAAGTCAAATTATCAACTCTTAAATTCAGATTGGACGGTAGACACCTTCTGGCTGTGATTGATATTTTCATCGACGTTCATAAGACATTATCGGAGAGAGTTCGTGAGATGTTAACTCACTTTAGTTAAAAGACTTTTCGGCATCGTCAATTTGAAGGTGCCTGAATATTCCGACCTAACTAAGTGTTTTGAGATCGGCATCACGTAAGCAATAGGAACGATCAATTTTTCATCGAGTTTCGTTTAAGATGGCTTCAATCAACATCCGACGTTCGGTGGGGATTTTGAGCCGGTAGGGCCGCCGCGACTAGTCTGGGACGGCCTTTGAGACGTGACAAACAGCTGCGGCGAGACGAGGAGGAGTAGGTGTGACCACGCCTCTGGAAAGACGGCGGCGTGGGATGGCGATTGGTGTTGGTTACTGCTATTTGGTAAGGTAACTCCTTTGGAGGGCCCTTAGCGGACCCTCATTCCAATAATAAGGTTCCAATAAGAGGTCAGGCAGTGTCCAAAGCGTGACCAAGATTCTGAATATAGATCTGTCATTCCACAATTATGAGACACCATTTAAAGATAGACCTTGATAAAGAACTTTTATGACCACAAATGAGCCCTAAGCTCCAAAACAATTTTCATAAAATTTTTGAGAAGAACATTGTAAAATCAGTGTTAATTCTAAATGTTTAACGGGGTAGTTTTTATTGTATACTTTTGGGGGGGGAGTCAAAGGAAGAGTTTAAGTAGAATATGACATCCATGTACTGTGTCAGTGTAATTAAACCAATATTTTATGAACGCTGTGTTTCCTTTAAAAAGGATTAATGTGTATTTCACGTAAATAATCGACCGAACCCAATCCTCTCCTTGCCATTTTTAGCGAAAGGACATATCTTATCCCTGAGATGAACCAGCTGATTGGGCTAGGTAAGTGTCTCTCATATTTATGATCACTCATTCCATTTTTGATATAACAATTGGTCGATTCAACGTAGGGCTCTTTCTCTGCCCTTTCCCCCAAATTATATATATCCAATTAATTTTTCAAAATATTCACCCAAAATGATATTTATAATTCACAATTAAACTGGTCCATCCATCTTCCAAACCATATCAATAATATGAGTGATATTCCCATAATCAAAGTTCACTTTTAAATACGATACACTTTTGGTCATGATACACACACTGCAGTATTTACTTACAGTTCACGTTTTCCTTCATTCACCCTCCAGGAATACAATGATCGCCGCCAGTGATAGTCTTTGAGTATGCCTTTCACGGTCGCCGCTGCATTGGTTCGATGACAGACTCAATTGCACATATCTAGCTATAGTTTCTTGAAGCCTGCTAATTACTTCGGTAACAAGCTTATCGATATCAATGTTCGCCATTTCAGATTCGCCGAATGACGAATGTCTGGAATCGTCTTTGAGTAGTTTCTCGAGCATTTGCAGATTACTTCGTGGTAGCACACTCAGAAAAACGTTTAGAGAACTTACTCTGCGGTATATCTTAGAAATGTACATATTAACCCAAATTATTCCAGCCGGTCAACGTTAGATTTACACCAATAGATTTTACTCAAAAAGCACGCTACAAAATATATATTTTCATTTCCACCCCTTCAGTTTAAAAAACATAAATATCATTAAGTGTTCATAAATAACAACAATTCAAACATCTACATCTATGATAAAAATAAAAATATTAATATACAAAAAAAAAATATTTAACCAGAAAATGTTACTGATATTCATACTTTAAAGTATGGCAGTTTGTATTGTTTCATTACTAATTTTGAATTTTTGTTAGAATGACTATTAATTTTATATGATTAAATAAATTTAC